>JAQIUQ010000265.1:0-559185 GCA_030378365.1 Hybognathus amarus | reverse complement strand
TATTCTTAATTCATACATATTTGCTCTCGCCGAAAAGGCCGGCCTGGGACATCTGGGTGTCGAGCAGCCGGGGAATGCTCGGCATCCTTCATGTCGGCCAGGTTCAGCCAGAGATGTCTCTCCTGGACCATGGCTGTAGGTATCACCAAACCCAGGGAGCATGCGGTCACCTTTGTCACCCGGAGAGTGAGGTCGGTGGCGGCGCACACCTTAAAGAGCCCTGGGTCTGTCCTACCCTCATGCATGTCAGTGAGCATCTGGGTCTCGTAGACTTCTTCAGATTGGCCATAGCATGCAGAGAAGCAGCTGCCTGTCCTGCCCACTCTCAAGACTTCACCACAAATGTAGACGAAAATCTACAGGCTTTGGGTGGGCACTTAGGCTCGCCACAAGAAGACACGAGTCTACCGCAACCAGAAGTGCACGGGCGAGGCATCTTTAAAAAGACATGCCTCGTGCAAGCTCTTTATGAGAGGAAACATGGTGTTGAAGCTCCCAGGGAAACACACTCACTGGCAAACCACTGCACAGATAAGCAGGAAGTGTGCACTCGCTGAGAGATCGCCATCACACCAACGTCTGAGAATCTCACTCGTGTTTTAAAAGCTGACAACTCAGAGACGGCTTGTGGAGTGAAGAATAAACTCTGAAGCGAAAACATATCTGCATATTGCCGCAGACTAATGGCAGTTCTTTGCCATTTGCTCATTTTGTAATACTCTGAAGTTGAGATCTGACGTAACTCAAAATAAAAACGAAAGACAACATCACTACTGAGAGGCACAATAGTTCAGCTGGTTAAATTGAAATTCTGTGGGAAAAGCAATATTGCTTAATCATTCTGTCTCCTTGTTACTTTAAAAAATTCTCAAAAACAACCCAAGCCGTCACTAGTTTTGTTTACTAGTCCAGTGGACTGTAGTTAATATGGTCCATAAATCAGCCATTGGCCCAATGATGACTTTGACCTTTTCCTGTGTCCTTTTTTTTTCCCTGCATGATACGGATCACATCACCTGCCAGTGAGTGCTGGATCTGTGTACATGTTCATCTTTATCTAGAATATTAAAGAGGTCAGAAATATACACAGTTTTCGTGAGCCATCTATTCAGTCCAGGCTGTTTGCTATGGCGCTAAAAGGATCATTATCAAGTAAGGGCTATTAATGTGTGTTACATTTACATGGGCTACTTTTCTCCTTGTGCTTATCTCTAATGAAGCTTACCCAGCGAGGTATGCCATGTTTCTATAGTAACCTCCAGCAGCCTTTTCATGATAAAATCCCAGTGATAGTTTTGTTTTCCTCTTTTTATCAAAGGTCCGCGTGTGTCACTAAGAAGCAGAGGATTGATACGACAGTGACGTCAAATCTTGCCTGCAAGTGAAGTTTGTTTATCGTAGTGTGAAATGCCTGTGAATTCAGTGTGTGTGTGTAGATCAGGGAATGTTTTGTCTGTTTGTGATGACCTCAAGATTATATGAGACAGTCGCGGCAGCGCTGGTATCAGAAACGCCAGGAAACGTTAGTATGAATGCACAGAATTCCTGAATACTTGGACTCATGAATGTGGCTTTAGCTGCTGATTTTATAAATGACACGCTAAAATACCTCACATGCAATTACATAAAAGATTTAATACATGCAGTCCAAAAATAATTTTTTAAATAATGTTATGTTTTTTGTTATGTATATACATGTATTTAAGGTGTCAATAAATTGTAATTACTTTTTATTTGATGATTGCAAGTAATTTGTAGAGTCATTAAATCAAAGGGCCCTATCATACACCGGGTGCAATGTGGCGCCAAGTGCGAAGCAGGTGTTGTTTGCTATTTTCAGCCCAACGCAGTTTTCATTTTCACGTCCTGCGCCATGTTGTTTAAATAGCAAATGCATTTGAGCCCATCTGTTCACCCATGGGCTGCATTGGACAACCTTTTGAGACCCGTTTGTCCCATCCTTAAACTATAGCAAAACTGGATTTGGACACTTTCTCAGTGCACTTGCGCTGTGTGTGCTTTCGACCATGTATTTAGATAGTTAAAATAGGGCCCAAAATGTCAACTTTTCCAAAAAACATGAAAACAAAGGTTAATTTATTAACTTGGTGCATGTGTCTTAAACTAGATGTTTAAAGACAAATTTTGAATTTCAGAATATCCAGTAAAACAATCAGTTAATTAAAGATTGAATGTGTGATTTGATTGAAGCTGTGAAATGTGCTTCCAAATGTAAAGGCATTCATTATAACTTTCTGTATTCTAATAATACTAATAGGAGATATTCTGGACTATGAGTGTGTCACTTCTATATACAGATAAATGCAAGTGCAGCTGCAAAATCATACACATAAACACACTCAGCGGCATCCCTTCATTTGTTTAACAAGAACAGCCAACATCTACATTTTTCTCCAAAACTAATGGCAAATAAATCCATATATGGCTTCTGTAATAAAACAAACTACCCAGCAAGCCATATGCTGAGCAAAAGAACCAGTCAGTAATAAAATATTGGGATTTTTTTTCCACATGACTTCTAATATTAAAACAAACAAATTAAAAATGGAGATAGTTAAAATGTCCAGCTCAAAATAATAATAATAATAATAAAAAATCTAATCAACATATTGTTATTGGGACTAGCTTATGAAACAAAACGTGAAAGAACACTTAATGGAATAATGGTCTAGGGTTGTTTTCTGTCTGGACCAGGACAGTCTGATGGCTTTGATGGAACTATGCGTCATGTGAGAAAACTTCAATTGAGAATTTCAAGACATAATTGAAAATCAGCAGATATTCAGTCCTACAGCAAGTTCTATGAATAGATATATTTTAAGTTTTATCACAAATTCTCCTTTTGTGTCCCAGAAACAAAGGGTTAGTAATGACAGATATTTCCTTTCTGGGTGACCCATTCCTTAAATTTTAGGCACTTTTAAGAGGCATTTTAATCTTTATTTGACAAATAGGCCTATATGTATTTTTTAAGTATTATTGGGCAGAGAGAGGGGGAATGGGTATTTCTCAGGACAAATGCGGCATCATAGCTGTGATGGTTGTGATTTATACGTCTGTGTAACTAGTAGTCAAACAAAAGGAGAGTTTGAAAAAAAAAACAATATATTACCATCTTCCACTGCATGTGGGAATTGCAACTGTAAATATAGATAAAAGCTTGGTTGAGTTGCATTAGTAGTGTATTGTCTTATTCCTCAGCAATACAACAACATTCAGTTGTGTTTTCGTTTTTTTCTTTCTTCTTCTTTCTCTCTGCTCTCTAGACTATGCAGTTTCTGATGCAGGTCAGATGTTATGACACAGTTATAACATCCCATCTGAAATGTAACAGAGGTATAAAATAAAGAATTGCCACTGTGAAACGTCCTGCACAAGTCATGCCTGCAAAGTTGGTTCGGGTTGATCAGCTTGTTACTGTTGACTCTCATTATCAGATTCGGGTATCGGATTCATTAGCAACAATAGTGTTAACTAGAAAATGTAAGAAAAATACAAGAGATGTCTTATCGATCAAAATATGGCAATTCATATGGCGTACCACAAGGCTCAGTTCTAGGACCGTTGCTATTCACTCTGTACATGCTACCCTTAGGATATATCATTGTTTGACCCCTCCCCCTTGTTATCTAATTATTGGTTTATTTGCTTCACCTCTCTGTCTCATTACTCTCCTTTGTTAGCCTCCCTGTTTAGTCTTCCTGTGTTTGCTGTCCTGTCTCGTTCGTATGTTTGTTAACGTGTATTCGTTCGTGTTGAGTTCCATGCCTGTCCTGCCTGTTCCTGCCCTGCCTTGTTTGTTCTGAATTGAGTTTGTATGATTGTAGTTTTCTTTTTGTTGACTTGTTTATTTTATGTTTTGGTCTTTATTAAATACTTCTTCACTCTGCACTTAAATGCAACTTCGCACAGTAACAATAAGAGAGAGTATGTGTTTCTTTTTATTTTTAATTGTTATTTGTCGATGTTGTTTAAACGTAGACATTTCAAGCTTTCTATATATTTCTGATTTTCGGTTCATTTATGAGACGAGCAGATGCAAGCTATATCGTGCCGGAGCGTCCATGTCCTGATTATATCGTCTGCTTATAGCCTAAATTTGCTCCTTATTTATTAAATCCAGGTAACTGTTTGATGAACATTTATTCAAATTAAGATACAATTTATACAAAAACGAAATTCACTTAAAAGAAAGGCTTCACTACAAAACAAAACTTAATGTGGTCAAAATTAGGTCTCCCCAGATAGCCTACTATATGCGCATATGCATGCGGTTCACTTTTCATAATCAACATACATTCAATAAAAAAATAACATTTAAACATCAATATTAAACTGAAATAAATTTCTTTAATGGATAGAACATGCACGCTTAACAAGAGAAATGTAATGCTCGGAAGTAGAACATTAGGTGCGTGTTTTTGAATAGCCAAAATATCAATAATGAATAAGTTCCATTAAAGTGACCGAATATTATTTTTGCTTAAATCCCCATCCCTACAAAATTAAATGTCTTTATCAGACAACAGACCAGCACCATAGCATAGGCTACGAAAGAAAGTATAGGCCTAAAAACAAACAAACATTAAGTAAATAATAAATAAAGGATACAAGAGGGTCAGTAGTTTCTGCGGCATTATATTATATTGTTACACAAGCAGTTGCGGCAGTTGTCATTGCTGTTGCATGACTGTCTGGACTAGTCAACACGTGGGGTGATGACATCATCGTTTCACAAATATATACGAATTAGCCGTACACACAAAAATGCAAGGGAGTTTTGGAGCTAAATGCGAGAACACCCTCCCTCCTTTAGTGGACTTAGATATCCTAGGAATGACCAGAAGCCTTGAATTTAGTGATCATTAAAGAACGCGAGTGGATTGTAGGCGGAGGAAGGTCCGTTAAGTACATACAGTAGGAGCTAAACCATTTCAGGGCTTTATAGGTCAGTAGTAGTATTTTGAAGTTGATACGGAACTTAATAGGTAACCAGTGTAGAGATGATAAAATCAGGTGTTATATGATCGTATCTTTCTTGATCCTGAGTAAGAACTCTAGCAGCTGCATTTTGGACTAACTGTAGCTTGTTAATTGAGGATGCAGGACAACCGGCTAATAAAGCATTACAGTAATCTAGTCTCTGAGGTCATAAATGCATGAACTAACTTTTCTGCATCAGAAACAGATAGCATGTTACATAGCTTAGCAATGTTTCTAAGGTGGAAAAAGGCTGTTCTTGTAACATATGAAATATGATAATAGACCTGCTTTAAAGAAAACTTTGAACCGTCGTTTAACAAGAAGAGTTCTTAAACAATGTCCACAGCTCATTCATCCATTCAGAAATAAGTTGTGCTATCCCAAACAGCACCGTCCCTGTCTCTACTTATCACAAAGCAAAGCTCTCTACAGTCCTGTAGGCGGGAAAAACAGCTTTTTGTCATCCTTACAGCTCTGATATCTTGTTGAACCAGCTGGCTAGAACACCTCAGGCTCTGAGCTTGACTATGCAAGTTTTTTCCTTCAAATCCCTGACTGCACCCCTCCTGTATCCAGCCACGAGTGGATCCAAATGTTTGATAATTCCTTGGCCGAGCCGTTTGCCTGTTTTTAGGGCAGGCAGATACATGTAGCTGTGTGCCGTTCGCGCGTACAGTAAGTGCTCTCACACACATAAATCAATGCAAAGATGTCAAATTCAGAGCCTTCATGATCCTTTTTGGTCTTTCTCATTTCTGAGACGAAGAGTGAAAACAGAAATCCATGCAGGTGTCATTTGGTTTTACTGTCAATGTAAAGAAACATAAAGTTGCGTTCACTCCATGACATAAACTGGCCCTTTTGTTGTGATGTTGTAGTACTGTATGTAGCTAATACTCAAGGAGAACACAAATTATTATTATTATTGAATCATGCAACTACAATATTTTAAGTATTGGCATAACAATTTAGAAGTCTGAGTGAGTAAAAAAATATAAAAAAAATTGAAAGAAGTCTCTTCTGCTCCAAGATTGCATTTTTTTGACCGATGAACACAGTAAAACATTAATATTGAGAAATATTACTTAAAATGTAGTATTTTGAGCTGTCATTAGCCTACTCCAGTCTTCAGGATAGGAGTGGGTGATGTGTAAAAATCACTTCTTTTTTTTTCTTAGGCAAGATCATCTATCCACAATCTTATTACAAGTGCATGCAAATAAAAAGTTTAACTGGCAAGGCTTTAAAACAAATTCAAATAATACATTTTCGCAATTACCTGCATTGCTAAATCGTGATGTGAATGGTTACTGCCCAGCCAAAAAGAAAGTTGCTGTTTGCATTTAAATATGATTTAAATAAGAGTCTATGATTGGATCATTAATGTAGTGATTATTATGTTTCTAGCATGTTATGTTTGGCAACAGTTCTTCTAACCCTAATTGATGGAGTGTGTCGCTTTTAATTTCCTTAACAATTATGTAGGAAGACAGATCATGGCCATATTCCAGTTGGGACAGCAACATGAGAAACCGTTTAGGAAATAATACATATATATTATATTATTATATGAATGTGCATTGGTTCACTGGTTGAATTGGTTGTAACACAAATGCATTGGTTTATAATACATTGGTATAACCACAAATGTATTGGCATAGATACATCAGTTTGATCATAAACATAAAAAGTACTTAATGGTGATTTGCTCAGCAAAAAAATTAAACCAACTAAGGCAAAAATCTTTGACTATGGATTTTGCCTCCCCTTCTCAATCCCTGCAGACTCGATCTTAGCCGCAGTTTTCCAAACGACTGAAATTACTTCGGCACATTCGGGAATGTAAAATTTTGTGTTAGTACTATGGTGAAATTGCAAACAAGAAATTCACATTTTGAGACATGAAATTAAATGAATAACTGGCAATTTTATTAACATTAAAGCAGCATTATGTACACGCGTGTATGTCTACGCCATTAACGTCCGAGTGATTCTGCGTGTCTGTACACGCCGTCAAATGTCTGAGCGAAATGAAACAAAATGTAGATCTACATCTGGGGAGCGATCTTTTTCTTTCCTAGGATGGTAAGGGAACAGTCATAAATGCCATTAACCCCACTGACGGGTAGGTTTAGGGACGGGGTTGAGGTAAGTCATATATTTTTATATACAGCAATAATGTTAGGTCAACGGCGTTCATAAACACTTTTCGGCGTGTGTCGACAGCACGCCGAAAATAGAAATACGAATTGGCGTGTCATACACATGGTACTTCATGAGATCAGTCTGTATTGTAAGTCGATGTACCATCTCAAGGGTTTTTGAAAAATATTAGAAAGGTTGAAAAAGTTACATAGTGCTGCTTTAAATCATCCTTCTCTCAAGCCTGGATGCCAGCTGAATTCAGCCCCGCCCACCACATTTGAGGCCGGGGAGTTCGGTCTGGTCTGTCCGTTTGTGGAGCAACTATGCTCGAACCAGAGCTGTTCGGACCAATCAAACTGTCAAGGCGGGTTTTATACAATGATGGACAGATGATCAACAGTAATGTAATCATCCACATCACCAAAGAGCGCTTGGGTTGAATTTGTTTAGAACAAAGATGATTGCCGCTGGAGAACTGAGATGTGTAGATTCAGCCGTCGCGTCTGTTATAGAAGATATCGACAGCGCATTAATTTAAAAGAGGAACAGAGAAGCACGGTCTAAGTACATTTGCCGATCAGAAAGATGTATTTGCTGTCCTTCCTATGGGATTCAACATACCTCACTTACTCCGTTGCTCTGATTAGTTGTAGGTCCATCCAGTTTTCTTTCCTGATTCGGTTCTAAAAGCCCCAAAATCACAGCCCAATGGACCAGTATCAGACTCATATACTGACAGAATCTGAGTATGACGACATCAGGCTTTCTCTGACAGGCCACCAGTGCTATGACCAAGACAATGTTCTCTGGTTATCAAAGCAAAGAACATAAAGATTCTAGGATGAATATTATTTCGCTCTTTATTGTTGAACTGTCCATCTATAGTATTAATTTAAAGGGGTCATGAACTGGCTTTTTAAATGTTTTTATTTTGTTGTCTGAGGTCAACTTATGACATTCGCTTGTTTTTTACATTCAAAAACATAAAAAGTTATGGTCTATTTTCTATCCTATAGTTTTCAGCCTGATTCGCTAGGTGCACGTGGCCGCCATTTTGGATTTCTGATCAGCGCCTGTGCGGGCGAGCACTTCCGGTTTCGCTTTACGCCGGTGCAGGGAGCCGGAGAAGGCGAACTGATCCTCTTATAGTTGTTTATAGAATCAACTATATCATTTAAAAACATACTACTGGGATATATATTACAGTCACACGAGCAAATGGCAATTAAAATGCATGGATGCAAAGTCAGATTAATGAATTAAATACAACTGTTCACAATAAGAAGATTGTTCTTGGTCTACATGCTGCATCCACAATGAGAATTATGCCTACGATTTTATTTGTTTGCATACAACAGCCTGGACATTCACACGTTTGCCTTGTCTTGTTTAAATCTCCATAAATAGGCCTACTATTTTCTCAATTCTGCGCATATAACACTTCTTAAAGGCAACATCAGTTGCTCGATCAATATTATCAACACATATGTTACATACATGCTTTCTTTGCATCAATTATCTTTATAGATAAAACGACGACGGCAAAAAAATCGTAATAATTGTGAGTAGGCTAATTTATATTTTTAACTGTAGCGTTAGTTAACAAACAATTTAATATAGCTAGGCATAGCTAATTGTGTATATTTTACAGTGGGCTAAATACTGTATGTGCTGCTTATAAAAACAGACAGAATGATTTATGAAATATTTCTGATTAAAATGCTCTTTACTCATCTCACTTGCACAAATAAATGCAGTAATAAAGCATATAAACGCACAGGTGAAATGCACTGACAAGTTAGCAATAATAATGTTAAATAAAGCAATGCGTGGTGCACAATGAGTGTTTTTAAAATTCAAGGGAAGCAACTTGCCTTTCAGAGGGGGTGACAGATCAGCACTTCACTGTTGTGTGTCGTTATGAACCGTTTCATCAACGTTAAAACAAAGAAGTCAGCTTTCATGCATTCCCCGTTGACTAGGTGACCAGTCCCGAAATTTGAAGCTTTGTCCCGCGCCTCGCAAGTCATAAGCAGTCCCGCATTTTAATTCCTGCATCATTTTATTTCATCGTCTTTTAAATTACAACTCTGACAATATTTTTTTAAATAATAAAACACTGAAACAAACGCAGCCGTTATTATTGGTTCTAATCAGAGCGGGGAAACTGCGAAAAAATAAAATGCAACAGAAAAATGGATCTATACCGAGCTTCCCGAGAAGAAAAAATGTCTTGTGTCGGCTAAGGAATGGGAGAAAAAATATACATGGTAAAACAGTTACAGTTGACCCTAAAAAAAGGAGATGTAGAGACACATAATGAATAAGAAACCCTACTCGGCTATCAGACAAAAATTATATAAATTTAAGATGAATCCGGAAAAGAACGCATTTAGTCAGTCTTTCCAAGTGGAATCTATGCTGCTTATTTGGAAATGTGCTTTTAGCGATCGGATTAGCCTACCTATTATTTTCACTTATAGCCTAATTATTTATATTGAATAGATCCTGTTAAAATTAGTTTTATATTATTAGTGACGTTCACAGCGCCGGTCAGCGCAGTCATTAACATTTTTATAAAGCCTATTAGCAATTTAAAGCATCACTGCAAAAATACATCTAATATAAAATCACTATTCACCTAGTAAAATAGCAAGTTCTCTCCCTCATGTCCCGCAAAATCAGGTTTGCTGATATAATCAAATAAAATCGTTGCTGTAACTCTAAATTCACAGAAGGCATAATCATTGTGTATGCAGAATGAGACCAAGACAATCTTCTGTTCGTGAAGAGTTGTATTTAATTCATTAATCTGACTTTGCATCCATGCATTTAATTGCCATTTGCTCGTGTGACTGTAATATATATCCCAGTAGTATTTTAAATGATATAGTTGATTCTATAAACAACTATAAGATAGAGCGAGCGTAAAGCGTAAAGCGAAACCGGAAGTGCTCGCCCGCACAGGCGCTGATCAGAAATCCAAAATGGCGGCCAGCGTGCACCTAGCGAATTGAAAAATGCTCGGATTTTATGGGCGCTGATCGCATTAGTAAATGCCCACTGCTATGAGTGGATAACAGTTTTGCATATTATAATGAGCTTCAACTCTGCTTCGTTGGTTTTGCTCAGTGCACGTGGGGGATTGTTTTGAAAACCACTGTTGTAAAATGGCAACCGGAATGATTCGCCCACTGTAAAAATATATTGTTGATTTAACTTAAAGAAGAAAGTAAGCTGGTTGCCTTAAAATTTTAAGTTGATTGAACTGAACTTTTGGAGTTTATACAATGAAGGAGATTGATTTAATCATCAGAAACTCAAAATAATAAGTTATCTTAACTAAATAAATTACTTAAGTTCATTTGACAAAAGAAAAAATGTTGCGATAACAAACTTTGAAAATATATTTTTTTACAGTGTGTTTGACCCAGAGTTGACTGTGAACGATGCCGAATCGCGGGACAATGAACCAACATCACCTCGAATACAACGGATACTTGTAGACACATACACATAATTATTAGATATCAAACGATCTGTAACAATGCAATGCTAGTCGAGTAGATTATTATTTCTAAAATAAAATATTACTCACATAAGTGTGTTGCACCACTCCTGTTGGATCCAATCTAACGGTAACGTCAGACTAATAATGTTCCATACAACAACGATGTTCGTACTGATTAACTTTTAACTGCAGATCGCTGAATAAATACTTCTAGGTCATACACCAAATGCATATCTGTGTCGTCTTCATTTCTCCCTCTTATATTATAATGAGTTTAACTCACCCGTCGTGCATGCGAGGAAAAACGTCCAATGTTGTCAAATGGAGGCTCTAGACCCTTCCAGATTTGAGATATTGAGATCCCACGTAGCATTTAAGCCATTATAAATATCTCAATATCTCAGCTCTGGAAGGGTCTAGAGCCTTCATTTTTGCACTCAGGTCTAAGTCCAATGGCCCTCTATCAGAATCCCAGAGTTTCAAGAAGATTGGAGAAACTTATTTGTTCGCACAAAAACAAAAAAAAAAAACATAAGGGGTACCACTGTCGTTTTTTGAGAGTAAAAATTGAGTTGCTCTGATCTTCTTGAAACTCTGGATTCTGATAGAGGGCCATGGGACTTGAGACCTGAGTGCAGAAATGGAGGCTCTAGACCCTTCCAGAGCTGAGATATTGAGATTTCACGTAGCATTGCCATTATAAATATCTCAATATCTCAGCTCTGTATGCCATTATAAATATCTCAATATCTCAGTTCTGGAAGGGTCTAGAGCCTCCATTTTTTTGCACTCAGGTCTAACTCCCATGGCCCTCTATCAGAATCCAGAGTTTCAAGAAGATTGGAGACAAACTATTATTCTCGCACAAAAAAAACCCCAAAAAAAAACAGTTAAAAACACTGTCGTTTTTCGAGGTCAAAGTTTTGGTTGCTCTGATCTCTTCTCCGAAACTCTGGGTTCCTGATAGAGGGCCATAGGGACTAAGTCCCTATGGCCCTCTATCAGGAACCCAGAGTTTCGGAGAAGAGATCAGAGCAACCAAAACTTTGACCTCGAAAAACGACAGTGTTTTTATGTTTTTTTTGGTTTTTTTTTGTGCGAAAAATAAGTTTGTCCAATCTTCTTTAAACTCTGGATTCTGATAGAGGGTCATGGGACTTAGACCTGAGTGCAAAAATGGAGGCTCTAGACCCTTCCAGAGCTGAGATATTGAGATATTTATAATGGCATACAGAGCTGAGATATTGAGATATTTACAATGGCATAAATGCTACGTGAGATCTCAATATCTCAGCTCTGGAAGGGTCTAGAGCCTCCATTTTTCACTCAGGTCTAAGTCCCATGGCCCTCTATCAGAATCCAGAGTTTTAAGAAGATCAGAGCAACTCAAACTTTAACCCGAAAAAAAACGACAGTGGTACCCCTTATGTTTTTTTTGTTTTTGTTTTGCGAACAAATAAGTTTCTCCAATCTTCTTGAAACTCTGGATTCTGATAGAAGGCCATTGGACTTAGACATGAGTGCAAAAATGAAGGCTCTAGACCCTTCCAGAGCTGAGATATTGAGATATTTATAATGGCTTAAATGCTACGTGAGATCTCAATATCTCAAATCTGGAAGGGTCTAGAGCCTCCATTTGACAACATTGGACGTTTTTCCTCACGTGCACCGACGGGTGAGTTAAACTCATTATAATATAAGAGGGAGAAATGAAGACGACACAGATATGCATTTTGTGTATGACCTAGAAGTATTTATTCAGCGATCTGCAGTTAAAGTTAATCAGTACGGAACATCGTTGTTGTATGGAACATTATTAGTCTACGTTACCGTCGATATTGGATCCAACAGGAGTGGTGCAACACACTTATGTGAGTAATATTTTTATTTTAGAAATAATAATCTACTCGACTAGCATTGCATTGTTACAGATCGTTTGATATCTAATAATTATGTGTATGTGTCTACAAGTATCCGTTGTATTCGAGGTGATGTTGGTTCATTGTCCCGCGATCGGCATCGTTCACATCGACTCTGGGTCAAACACACTGTAAAAAAATATATTTTCAAAGATTTGTTATCGCAACATTTTTTCTTTTGTCAAATGAACTTAAATAATTTATTTAGTTGAGATAACTTATTATTTTGAGTTTCTGATGATTAAATCAATCTCCTTCATTGTATAAACTCCAAAATGTCCAGTTCAATCAACTTAAAATTTTAAGGCAACCAGCTTACTTACTTTTTTAAGTTAAATCAACAATATATTTTTACAGTGGGCGAATCATTCCGGTTGCCATTTTACAACAGTGGTTTTCAAAACAATCCCCCACGTGCACTGAGCAAAACCAACGAACAGAGTTGAAGCTCATTATAATATGCAAAACTGTTATCCACTCATAGCAGTGGGCATTTACTAATGCGATACGCCCATAAAATCCGAGCATTTTTCAATTCGCTAGGTGCACGTGGCCGCCATTTTGGATTTCTGATCAGCGCCTGTGCGGGCGAGCACTTCCGGTTTCGCTTTACGCTGGTGCAGGAGCTAGAAAGCAAATTATCTCTTATAGTTGTTTATAGAATCAACTATATCATTTAAAATACTACTGGGATATATATTACAGTCACACGAGCAAATGGCAATTAAATGCATGGATGCAAAGTCAGATTAATGAATTAAATACAACTGTTCACGAACAGAAGATTGTCTTGGTCTCATTCTGCATACACAATGATTATGCCTTCTGTGAATTTAGAGTTACAGCAACGATTTTATTTGATTATATCAGCAGACCTGATTTTGCGGGACATGAGGGAGAGAACTTGCTATTTTTACTAGGTGAATAGTGATTTTATATTAGATGTATTTTTGCAGTGATGCTTTAAATTGCTAATAGGCTTTATAAAAATGTTAATGACGGCGCTGACCGGCGCTGTGAACGTCACTAATAATATAAAACTAATTTTAACAGGATCTATTCAATATAAATAATTAGGCTATAAGTGAAAATAATAGGTAGGCTAATCCAATCGCTAAAAAGCACATTTCCAAATAAGCGCATAGATTCCACTAGGAAAGACTAGATTAAATGCGTTCTTTCCGGATTCATCTTGAATTTATATAATTTTTGTCTGATAGCCGAGTAGGGTTTCTTATTCATTATGTGTCTCTACATCTCCTTTTTTTAGGGTCAACTGTAACTGTTTTACCATGTATATTTTTTCTCCCATTCCTTAGCCGAACGACACTTTTTCTTCTCGGGAGCTCCGGATAGATCCATTTTTCTGTTGCATTTTATTTTTTTCGCAGTTTACCCGCTCTGACTAGAACCAATAATAACGGCTGCGTATGTTCAGTGTTTTATTATTTAAAAAAATATTGTAGAGTTGTAATTTAAAAGACGATGAAATAAAATGATGCAGAAATTAAAATGCGGGACTGCTTATGACTTGCGGGGCGCGGACAAAGCTTCAAATTTCGGGACTGGTCACCTTAGTCAACGGGGAATGCATGAAAGCTGACTTCTTTGTTTTAACGTGATGAAACGGTTCATAACGACACACAACAGTGAAGTGCTGATCTGTCACCCCCTCTGAAAGGCAAGTTGCTTCCCTTGAATTTTAAAAACACTCATTGTGCACCACGCATTGCTTTATTTAACATTATTATTGCTAACTTGTCAGTGTATTTCACCTGTGCGTTTATATGCTTTATTACTGCATTTATTTGTGCAAGTGAGATGAGTAAAGAGCATTTTAATCAGAAATATTTCATAAATCATTCTGTCTGTTTTTATAAGCAGCACATACAGTATTTAGCCCACTGTAAAATATACACAATTAGCTATGCCTAGCTATATTAAATTGTTTGTTAACTAACGCTACAGTTAAAAATATAAATTAGCCTACTCACAATTATTACGATTTTTTTCGCCGTCGTTTTTATCTATAAAGATAATTGATGCAAAGAAAGCATGTATGTAACATATGTGTTGATAATATTGATCGAGCAACTGATGTAGCCTTTAAGAAGTGTTATATGCGCAGAATTGAGAAAATAGTAGGCCTATTTATGGAGATTTAAACAAGACAAGGCAAACGTGTGAATGTTCAGGCTATTGTATGCAAACAAATAAAATCGTAGGCATAATTCTCATTGTGGATGCAGCATGAGACCAAGACAATCTTCTTATTGTGAACAGTTGTATTTAATTCATTAATCTGACTTTGCATCCATGCATTTAATTGCCATTTGCTCGTGTGACTGTAATATATATCCCAGTAGTATTTTAAATGATATAGTTGATTCTATAAACAACTATAAGAGATCATTTTCGCCTTTCTCCGGCTCCCTGCACCGGCGTAAAGCGAAACCGGAAGTGCTCGCCCGCACAGGCGCTGATCAGAAATCCAAAATGGCGGCCACGTGCACCTAGCGAATCAGGCTGAAAACTATAGGATAGAAAATAGACCATAACTTTTTATGTTTTTGAATGTAAAAAACAAGCGAATGTCATAAGTTGACCTCAGACAACAAAATAAAAACATTTAAAAAGCCAGTTCATGACCCCTTTAAATTAATACTATAGATGGACAGTTCAACAATAAAGAGCGAAATAATATTCATCCTAGAATCTTTATGTTCTTTGCTTTGATAACCAGAGAACATTGTCTTGGTCATAGCACTGGTGGCCTGTCAGAGAAAGCCTGATGTCGTCATACTCAGATTCTGTCAGTATATGAGTCTGATACTGGTCCATTGGGCTGTGATTTTGGGGCTTTTAGAACCGAATCAGGAAAGAAAACTGGATGGACCTACAACTAATCAGAGCAACGGAGTAAGTGAGGTATGTTGAATCCCATAGGAAGGACAGCAAATACATCTTTCTGATCGGCAAATGTACTTGACCGTGTCTTCTCTGTTCCTCTTTTAAATTAATGCGCTGTCGATATCTTCTATAACAGACGCGACGGCTGAATCTACACATCTCAGTTCTCCAGCGGCAATCATCTTTGTTCTAAACAAATTCAACCCAAGCGCTCTTTGGTGATGTGGATGATTACATTACTGTTGATCATCTGTCCATCATTGTATAAAACCCGCCTTGACAGTTTGATTGGTCCGAACAGCTCTGGTTCGAGCATAGTTGCTCCACAACGGACAGACCAGACCGAACTTCCCGGCCTCAAATGTGGTGGGCGGGGCTAAATTCAGCTGGCATCCAGGCTTGAGAGAAGGATGATTTAAAGCAGCACTATGTAACTTTTTCAACCTTTCTAATATTTTTCAAAAACCCTTGAGATGGTACATCGACTTACAATACAGACTGATCTCATGAAGTACCATGTGTATGACACGCCAATTCGTATTTCTATTTTCGGCGTGCTATCGACACACGCCGAAAAGTGTTTATGAACGCCGTTGACCTAACATTATTGCTGTATATAAAAATATATGACTTACCTCAACCCCGTCCCTAAACCTACCCGTCAGTGGGGTTAATGGCATTTATGACTGTTCCCTTACCATCCTAGGAAAGAAAAAGATCGCTCCCCAGATGTAGATCTACATTTTGTTTCATTTCGCTCAGACATTTGACGGCGTGTACAGACACGCAGAATCACTCGGACGTTAATGGCGTAGACATACACGCGTGTACATAATGCTGCTTTAATGTTAATAAAATTGCCAGTTATTCATTTAATTTCATGTCTCAAAATGTGAATTTCTTGTTTGCAATTTCACCATAGTACTAACACAAAATTTTACATTCCCGAATGTGCCGAAGTAATTTCAGTCGTTTGGAAAACTGCGCTAAGACGAGTCTGCAGGGATTGAGAAGGGGAGGCAAAATCCATAGTCAAAGATTTTTGCCTTAGTTGGTTTAATTTTTTTGCTGAGCAAATCACCATTAAGTACTTTTTATGTTTATGATCAAACTGATGTATCTATGCCAATACATTTGTGGTTATACCAATGTATTATAAACCAATGCATTTGTGTTACAACCAATTCAACCAGTGAACCAATGCACATTCATATAATAATATAATATATATGTATTATTTCCTAAACGGTTTCTCATGTTGCTGTCCCAACTGGAATATGGCCATGATCTGTCTTCCTACATAATTGTTAAGGAAATTAAAAGCGACACACTCCATCAATTAGGGTTAGAAGAACTGTTGCCAAACATAACATGCTAGAAACATAATAATCACTACATTAATGATCCAATCATAGACTCTTATTTAAATCATATTTAAATGCAAACAGCAACTTTCTTTTTGGCTGGGCAGTAACCATTCACATCACGATTTAGCAATGCAGGTAATTGCGAAAATGTATTATTTGAATTTGTTTTAAAGCCTTGCCAGTTAAACTTTTTATTTGCATGCACTTGTAATAAGATTGTGGATAGTGATCCTGCCTAAGAAAAAAAAGAAGTGATTTTTACACATCACCCACTCCTATCCTGAAGACTGGAGTAGGCTAATGAACGCTCAAAATACTACATTTTAAGTAATATTTCTCAATATTAATGTTTTACTGTGTTCATCGGTCAAAAAAATGCAATCTTGGAGCAGAAGAGACTTCTTTCAATTTTTTTTATATTTTTTTACTCACTCAGACTTCTAAATTGTTATGCCAATACTTAAATATTGTAGTTGCATGATTCAATAATAATAATAATTTGTGTTCTCCTTGAGTATTAGCTACATACAGTACTACAACATCACAACAAAAGGGCCAGTTTATGTCATGGAGTGAACGCAACTTTATGTTTCTTTACATTGACAGTAAAACCAAATGACACCTGCATGGATTTCTGTTTTCACTCTTCGTCTCAGAATGAGAAAGACCAAAAAAGGATCATGAAGGCTTGAATTCGACATCTTTGCATTGATTTATGTGTGTGAGAGCACTTACTGTACGCGCGAACGGCACACAGCTACATGTATCTGCCTGCCCTAAAAACAGGCAAACGGCTCGGCCAAGGAATTATCAAACATTTGGATCCACTCGTGGCTGGATACAGGAGGGGTGCAGTCAGGGATTTGAAGGAAAAAACTTGCATAGTCAAGCTCAGAGCCTGAGGTGTTCTAGCCAGCTGGTTCAACAAGATATCAGAGCTGTAAGGATGACAAAAAGCTGTTTTTCCCGCCTACAGGACTGTAGAGAGCTTTGCTTTGTGATAAGTAGAGACAGGGACGGTGCTGTTTGGGATAGCACAACTTATTTCTGAATGGATGAATGAGCTGTGGACATTGTTTAAGAACTCTTCTTGTTAAACGACGTTCAAAGTTTTCTTTAAAGCAGGTCTATTATCATATTTCATATGTTACAAGAACAGCCTTTTTCCACCTTAGAAACATTGCTAAGCTATGTAACATGCTATCTGTTTCTGATGCAGAAAAGTTAGTTCATGCATTTATGACCTGAGAGACTAGATTACTGTAATGCTTTATTAGCCGGTTGTCCTGCATCCTCAATTAACAAGCTACAGTTAGTCCAAAATGCAGCTGCTAGAGTTCTTACTAGGTCAAGAAAATACGATCATATAACACCGATTTTATCATCTCTACACTGGTTACCTATTAAGTTCCGTATCAACTTCAAAATACTACTACTGACCTATAAAGCCCTAAATGGTTTAGCTCCTACTGTATGTACTTAACGGACCTTCCTCCGCCCTACAATCCACTGCGTTCTTTAAGATCACTAAATTCAAGGCTTCTGGTCATTCCTAGGATATCTAAGTCCACTAAAGGAGGGAGGGTGTTCTCGCATTTAGCTCCAAAACTCCCTTGCATTTTCGTGTGTACGGCTAATCCGTATATTTTGTGAAACGATGATGTCATCACCCCACGTGTTGACTAGTCAGACAGTCATGCAACAGCAATGACAACTGCCGCAACTGCTTGTGTAACAATATAATATAATGCCGCAGAAACTACTGACCCTCTTGTATTCCTTTATTTTATTATTTACTTGAATGTTTGTTTGTTTTTTAGGCCTATACTTTCTTTCGTAGCCTATGCTATGGTGCTGGTCTGTTGTCTGATAAAGACATTTCGTATTTTTGTAGGGATGGGGATTTAAAGCAAAAATAATATTCGACGATTCGATGGGAAATTATTTGATTATTGATATTTTGGCTATTCAAAAAACGCACCCTTAATGTTCTACTTCCGACATTACATTTCTCTTGTTAAGCGTGCATGTTCTATCCATTAAAGAAATTTATTTAGTTTAATATTGATGTTTAAATGTTATTTTTTTATTGAATCTATGTTGATTATGAAAAGTGAACCGCATGCATATGCGCAGTAGGCTATATGGGAGACCTAATTTTGACCACATTAAGTTTTGTTTTGAAGTGAAGCCCTTATTTGAAGTGAATTTCTTTTTGTATAAATTGTATCTTAATTTTAATAAATGTTCATCAACCAGTTTTCTGGATTTAATAAAAAGAAGCAAATATAGGCTATAGCAGAATATAATCAGGACATGGACGCTCCGGCACGATATAACTTGCATTGCTCGTCTCATAAATGAACCGAAACTCAGAAATATATAGAAATCTTGAAATGTCTACGTTTAAACAACATCGACAAATAACAATTAAAAATAAAAAGAAACACATACTCTCTCTTATTGTTACTGTGCGAAGTTGCATTTAAGTGCAGAGTGAAGAAGTATTTAATAAAGACCAAAACATAAAATAAACAAGTCAACAAAAAGAAAACTACAATCATACAAACTCAATTCAGAACAAACAAGGCAGGGCAGGAACAGGCACAGAGCTCAACACGAACGAATACACGTAACAAATACAACGGACGAGCACAGGACAGCAAACACAGGAAGACTAAACAGGGAGGCTAACAAAGGAGAGTAATGAGACAGAGAGGTGAAGCAAATAAACCAATAATTAGATAACAAGGGGGAGGGGTCAAACAATGATATATCCTAAGGGTAGCATGTACAGAGTGAATAGCAACGGTCCTAGAACTGAGCCTTGTGGTACGCCATATGAATTGCCATATTTTGATCGATAAGACATCTCTTGATTTTTCTTACATTTTCTAGTTAACACTATTGTTGCTATGAATTTGATACCCGAATCTGATAATGAGAGTCAACAGTAACAAGCTGATCAACCCGAACCAACTTTGCAGGCATGACTTGTGCAGGACGTTTCACAGTGGCAATTCTTTATTTTATACCTCTGTTACATTTCAGATGGGATGTTATAACTGTGTCATAACATCTGACCTGCATCAGAACTGCATAGTCTAGAGAGCAGAGAGAAAAAAGAAGAAAGAAAAAAACGAAAACACAACTGAATGTTGTTGTATTGCTGAGGAATAAGACAATACACTACTAATGCAACTCAACCAAGCTTTTATCTATATTTACAGTTGCAATTCCCACATGCAGTGGAAGATGGTAATATATTGTTTTTTTTTTCAAACTCTCCTTTTGTTTGACTACTAGTTACACAGACGTATAAATCACAACCATCACAGCTATGATGCCGCATTTGTCCTGAGAAATACCCATTCCCCCTCTCTCTGCCCAATAATACTTAAAAAATACATATAGGCCTATTTGTCAAATAAAGATTAAAATGCCTCTTAAAAGTGCCTAAAATTTAAGGAATGGGTCACCCAGAAAGGAAATATCTGTCATTACTAACCCTTTGTTTCTGGGACACAAAAGGAGAATTTGTGATAAAACTTAAAATATATCTATTCATAGAACTTGCTGTAGGACTGAATATCTGCTGATCTTTCAATTATGTCTTCTGAAATTCTCAATTGAAGTTTTCTCACATGACGCATAGTTCCATCAAAGCCATCAGACTGTCCTGGTCCAGACAGAAAACAACCCTAGACCATTATTCCATTAAGTGTTCTTTCACGTTTTGTTTTATAAGCTAGTCCCAATAACAATATGTTGATTAGATTTTTTATTATTATTATTATTATTTTTGAGCTGGACATTTTAACTATCTCCATTTTTAATTTGTTTGTTTTAATATTAGAAGTCATGTGGAAAAAAAATCCCAATATTTTATTACTGACTGGTTCTTTTGCTCAGCATATGGCTTGCTGGGGTAGTTTGTTTTATTACAGAAGCCATATATGGATTTATTTGCCATTAGTTTTGGAGAAAAATGTAGATGTTGGCTGTTCTTGTTAAACAAATGAAGGGATGCCGCTGAGTGTGTTTATGTGTATGATTTTGCAGCTGCACTTGCATTTATCTGTATATAGAAGTGACACACTCATAGTCCAGAATATCTCCTATTAGTATTATTAGAATACAGAAAGTTATAATGAATGCCTTTACATTTGGAAGCACATTTCACAGCTTCAATCAAATCACACATTCAATCTTTAATTAACTGATTGTTTTACTGGATATTCTGAAATTCAAAATTTGTCTTTAAACATCTAGTTTAAGACACATGCACCAAGTTAATAAATTAACCTTTGTTTTCATGTTTTTTGGAAAAGTTGACATTTTGGGCCCTATTTTAACTATCTAAATACATGGTCGAAAGCACACACAGCGCAAGTGCACTGAGAAAGTGTCCAAATCCAGTTTTGCTATAGTTTAAGGATGGGACAAACGGTCTAAAAAGGTTGTCCAATGCAGCCCATGGGTGAACAGATGGGCTCAAATGCATTTGCTATTTAAACAACATGGCGCAGGACGTGAAAATGAAAACTGCGTTGGGCTGAAAATAGCAAACAACACCTGCTTCGCACTTGGCGCCACATTGCACCCGGTGTATGATAGGGCCCTTTGATTTAATGACTCTACAAATTACTTGCAATCATCAAATAAAAAGTAATTACAATTTATTGACACCTTAAATACATGTATATACATAACAAAAAACATAACATTATTTAAAAAATTATTTTTGGACTGCATGTATTAAATCTTTTATGTAATTGCATGTGAGGTATTTTAGCGTGTCATTTATAAAATCAGCAGCTAAAGCCACATTCATGAGTCCAAGTATTCAGGAATTCTGTGCATTCATACTAACGTTTCCTGGCGTTTCTGATACCAGCGCTGCCGCGACTGTCTCATATAATCTTGAGGTCATCACAAACAGACAAAACATTCCCTGATCTACACACACACACTGAATTCACAGGCATTTCACACTACGATAAACAAACTTCACTTGCAGGCAAGATTTGACGTCACTGTCGTATCAATCCTCTGCTTCTTAGTGACACACGCGGACCTTTGATAAAAAGAGGAAAACAAAACTATCACTGGGATTTTATCATGAAAAGGCTGCTGGAGGTTACTATAGAAACATGGCATACCTCGCTGGGTAAGCTTCATTAGAGATAAGCACAAGGAGAAAAGTAGCCCATGTAAATGTAACACACATTAATAGCCCTTACTTGATAATGATCCTTTTAGCGCCATAGAAACAGCCTGGACTGAATAGATGGCTCACGAAAACTGTGTATATTTCTGACCTCTTTAATATTCTAGATAAAGATGAACATGTACACAGATCCAGCACTCACTGCAGGTGATGTGATCCGTATCATGCAGGAAAAAAAAAGGACACAGGAAAAGGTCAAAGTCATCATTGGGCCAATGGCTGATTTATGGACCATATTAACTACAGTCCACTGGACTAGTAAACAAAACTCAGTGACGGCTTGGGTTGTTTTTGAGAATTTTTTAAAGTAACAAGGAGACAGAATGATTAAGCAATATTGCTTTTCCACAGAATTTCAATTTAACCAGCTGAACTATTGTGCCTCTCAGTAGTGATGTTGTCTTTCGTTTTTATTTTGAGTTACGTCAGATCTCAACTTCAGAGTATTACAAAATGAGCAAATGGCAAAGAACTGCCATTAGTCTGCCGGCAATATGCAGATATGTTTTCGCTTCAGAGTTTATTCTTCACTCCACAAGCCGTCTCTGAGTTGTCAGCTTTTAAAACACGAGCGAGATTCTCAGACGTTGGTGTGATGGCGATCTCTCAGCGAGTGCACACTTCCTGCTTATCTGTGCAGTGGTTTGCCAGTGAGTGTGTTTCCCTGGGAGCTTCAACACCATGTTTCCTCTCATAAAAGAGCTTGCACGAGGCATGTCTTTTTAAAGATGCCTCGCCCGTGCACTTCTGGTTGCGGTAGACTCGTGTCTTCTTGTGGCGAGCCTAAGTGCCCACCCAAAGCCTGTAGATTTTCGTCTACATTTGTGGTGAAGTCTTGAAGAGTGGCAGGACAGGCAGCTGCTTCTCTGCATGCTATGGCCAATCTGCAGGTCTACCAGACCCAGATGCTCACTGACATGCATGAGGGTAGGACAGACCCAGGGCTCTTTAAGGTGTGCGCCGCCACCGACCTCACTCTCCGGGTGACAA
Source organism: Hybognathus amarus (assembly GCA_030378365.1). Lineage (NCBI taxonomy): Eukaryota > Metazoa > Chordata > Actinopteri > Cypriniformes > Leuciscidae > Hybognathus > Hybognathus amarus. The sequence continues at coordinate 536,109 of JAQIUQ010000265.1, read as the reverse complement.
AGGTGACCGCATGCTCCCTGGGTTTGGTGATATCTACAGCCATGGTCCAGGAGAGACATCTCTGGCTGAACCTGGCCGACATGAAGGATGCCGAGCATTTCCCGGCTGCTCGACACCCAGATGTCCCAGGCCGGCCTTTTCGGCGATGCAGTTGAGAACTTCGCCCAACAGTACTCGACTGCTCAGAAACAGACAGAAGCGATCAAACACCGTTTCTGCCCCATTGGCCTGCTGCTGCCTCCACCCAGTCGGCCGGGCAGATGCCTCAGTCTGTTCACTGCCGAAGGGCGTCCTCCTGTGGCTCCCACCCCAACCGCCTGGCCCAAGCTTCACCAGAGCCCGATCATGGAGGAAGCCGCAAGAAGGCACCCCAGACCTCTCCGCCCCCGCCCCCGTTAAACGCTGGGCCAGGCAGCACTCCTGAGACGGGCTCTTCAGGGATGACCGGTTACTTCTCAGAGAAATGGTAGCAAGACCACTCCTTCCCCCGGTGGAGGGCCAGGGGAGAATCTTTTGTTCTCCACTCCCCGCAGTTCACCCTCGAGAGGGCAGCACCATAATGTGGTTAAAGAAAGAAGTAACACCCTCATCCCTGAGCATACAGAATTCTCGGATGACACGGATGCGCCGCACCTAGGCTGTGCATCCCTCATCCTCCTCTGACTCAGAGTCGTATGACAGTGCGTGCCGTCACCGGACCATACCACTCTCATCCCCTCTCTCGCCAGACTCTTGGCAGAGCAGGCCCCTGCAGAACGCTGGTCCTTCCCTGGCCTCCTCTGTCAGGGCGCGGATGATGACCGTGCCCCCAAACCAGGCTGCAGTGCCGGTCCACGTCCAGGCCATTCACTTTGCTTCGCTGCCCCACCGAGGGACGTCTGTGGTTCGTATGACCCTGGTGCAGTGCTTGGGAGCCTGGTTAGTGCTTCCCCATCTGTCCCGTTGGGTCGCACAAACTATCAGGCTCGGCCACACGAATTCAGTTTGCGCGGTCTCTCCCCACTTCAGGGAGTCCACTCCACTATGGTCGGTGGTAATGCCCCTGCATTGAGATGTGGAGGTTGCTACCATACTGGCGAGAGGGTGCGATCGAGACTGTTCCTCTAGCCGAAATGAGGTCCGTGCTTCTACAGCCACTACTTTATTGGCCCAGAAGAAATCTGGTGGGTTATGACCAATCCTGGACCTGAGCGTGCTAAACCGCGTCCCTTTACAGGATGCCGTTCAAGATGTTCACTGCCAAACGCATTCGAAATGTGTGCAGCCCTAGGATTGGTGTGCAGTCAATCAACCTGAAGGATGCCTACTTCCATGTCTGCATTCTCCCTTGACACAGACCATTCCTACGGTTTGCTTTCGAGGGGCAGGCATACCAGTACGCGGTTCTCCCTTTCAGGCTAGCCCTGTCTCCCTGTGTGCTTCACGAATGGTCGTCGAGACAGCCCTTGTTCCTCTTCAGGACTGGCTAATGCTAGCTCACTCTCGAGACCAGGTTTGCGAAACACAGGGACCTAGTGCTCTGGTACTTAGCCCGCCTGGGCCTTCGGGTCAAGTGGGAAAAAGAGCAAACTTTGCTCCGTGCAGAGGATCTCTTTTCTCGGTATGGACATTGACTTTGGCACCATATCCTTGCAGCTTACGAGCAAGTTACGCGCAGTCACTGCTGACTTGCCTGAGACAATTCAAGGGCAAGAGTGCGCTTCCACTGAAACTGTTTCAGAGGCTCCTGGGGCATATGGCATCTGCAGCCCCGGCAACGCTGCTCGGATTGCATCATGTTAGACAGCTCAGCTTTGGCTTCGACGGCGAGTCCCCAAGGTGGGCAAGGCAACACGGCACCCTCCGAGTATCAGTTACTCCGACCTGCGTCAGACGAACCTCAGTTTTCTACGGGCTGGAGTACCCCTGGAACGAGCTTCCCGGCTGTTGTTCTCAACAGATGCCTCCACCATGAGTTGGGGCGCCATGTGCAATGGACATGCTGCCGCGGGCTCCTGAGACAGGACCCCAGCGCCTATGGCATGTCAATTACCTTGAGTTGCTGGCAGGATGTCTTGCTCTGCACTGCTTCCAGGCAATTCTCAAGGGTCAACACGTACTAGTCTGATCAGACAGATAACGCCACTGAAGCGTACATCAACCATCAAGGTGGTCTACACTCCCGCCGTATGTCGCAACTCGCCCGCCACCTCCTCAAATGGAGTCAGAATCATCTGAGGTGGCTTTGAGTCATTTATATTCCCGGAGCCCTGAACTGTGCAGCCGACGAGCTCTCATGGCTGCAGCCCGTCCCAGGAGAATGGCGACTCGCATGCCCAGTCGGTTCAGCTGATTTGTGACCAGTTGGGGGACACACAGATAGATCTGTTAGCCTCACACTACTCGACCCATTGCGCCCTCTATTATTTCCTGACCGAGGGCACGCTCGGCACGGATGCAGCTGGTGCACAGCTGGCCACAGGGCCGCAAATATGCATTTCCCCCAGTGAGCCGAAAGTTCAGAGAGGATGAGGAGCAGGTAATTTTGGTTGCACTGGTGGCCCGATGGCTAACTCCTTCATCCACACAGACTATGGTATCTCGTATATGCACTCGTTCCCTGAGTAGGGAACAGAGATGTTACGTCTGGCTGCCACTCCAGCTGTACTGCGGGGATACGCCTAAGCTCAGTCTTGGCTCCTCAGCGAAGAAAAATCTGCATATTGCCGGCTTCCTCCTTTCATACCCACGAGGTGGGTCATTCCTAAATGAATCAGTGTTTATGAACAAATCTGTGAATGAATGAGTCAATGATAGAGACAGTCACTGGGGTAACAATGTAACTATTTATCATTACATGTTTATGACACTTTTCATGGCATCATTTAATTAGAGATCGAACGGAAACATAGGCTGGTTAAAAAGTAATAATTATAAATAATAAAAACATTGTTTGATGAAATAGCAAATACAGACTATTTTATTTCTTTTTTCTTCTGCCTCCAGGTGAGAAACACTAATGACCTTCACACCTAAAATGCAATGCTGGTACTTTGAACAGGGTGCCTCATCGCTGATGTAATGAAATAAAGACACAAAAAGCTGTTGTCATATTAACAACAGTCTCCCTCCTTTAATGTATTCCTAAACCAAGAAAAGAACAAACACAAGTCCCTTTCACACACGGCCAGAGACATCCAAATGTTTTCAAGTGCAGGACTGTTGTGTTGCCATTTGTGATTCAACGTTAACCCTCCGATAAGCAACAAACACATGCTGACTAGATGTAGACAATAGCTAAGAACAGTTTATTGAGTTTACTGAGTGCATATTGCTTTAATTTAGGTTGATACGATTTCCAAGTTTTCGCTCATAGCTCCTCCTGTATATTTATTTCTCTGTCAGCAGATGAAGTGGCACTAGATGTGTTTTCCAAGCTTGAGGAGCTTCCAGGAAAGAATATTCTTTTCAGTTCACTAAGCGGATCTAATTTTATTATGTCATGATGCTGCTAGACACTTTTAATTCATAAACATGAATAAAACATATCCAAGACACATCTTAAGAACATGTTTAGTATGTGTGCTCATGCTTTATTTAGCATTCCAGCATTAGCTATTTCCTATTGCTTTTCCTCTGGGCTGCTCTTAGTTTTATCCACAGTGTGTTGCACCAACATGTGTGTGTGTGTGTGTGTGTGTGTGTGTGTGTGTGTGTGTGTGTGTGTGTGTGTGTGTGTGTGTGTGTGTGTGTGTGTGTGTGTGTGTGTGTGTGTGTGTGTGCGTGTGTGCGCGTGTGTGTGTGCCGTGCGTGCGGTGCGTGCGTGCGGTGCGTGCGTGTGTGTGTGTGAATGTAACAACCAGTGAAATTTGCTATATATTTCAAAACATCAGCCTCACTCCATTTCCACTAAAGACAAATTTTCCAGACAGACTCAACATCGGACATGACAAATACAACTTTTTGAAAATCCTCTAAATTGTCCTCTCTGGGCTTTTTATATCATCTTTCCAAATGGCAAATTCTGTTGAATTGTCCTGGATCTAAAAATTAAAATCCAAGAGCCAATATCTGTATCCTTTAGTGTTAAATGTAAGTTGTTATTTATCAGATGGCTGTTTCTTTAAAGAAAACTACTTTTCAATCAATTCTTTCTGCACAATATGATGATGTTTAACTCTTTTCGAATTTGCATGTGGATGCTTGTGGATGCAATAAAGATGCTATTTGTCATTACATTAAGAAAAGTATTGCATTTTATTTTTATTCAGGTTGTGTCCACATGCATGTTGCATAGTTAATTTTTTCTGAGAAATTGTCGGTAAGAAATATGTTTTGAAACGTGTCAATGTTAAGATGTAATATTATAGATAAAAGTCAGCTACATTAAATACTCAAGACACAAAAGTCTAACTGAGTGATGAGACATCAAAGAATTAAGAAATTGAAAGTGGATTGATTTTTATCCCATTATGAACACAGAAGCCGGTATTTTATTTGTATCTTTAACCATCTCATGTCCTTGAATTCTGTAATTGCTTGTTCTATATTTGTCTTTTGATGGCTGATGAAGGCAGGATGTGGTCCTATAGACAAGGAGGTTTATGACGTGTCTGTTGCAGTGGTTTAGTCTTGATCAATGCTGGCCGGTTTAAACCAGTCTGAGGCGCTAATCTGGGAAAATTAGTCAGAATTGCTCTGTTTTGAGAGGCTGTTTGCAAACTTTTAAACCAATGTAAACCTACTTTGGGCTGGTTTCAGATGCCGTTTTTACAACACATTCTCATCCCAAGACGTCATCTAACTGACGCTTTTGACCATACGTCAATATACCAACGTTTTAGGGTACCCTTTAACATCAGTTAGATGACGCTACCCTCAGGCGTCATATGTAACCGACGCTTTACCATTCACGCCAGTTAGATGACGTGGGTAGGTTTAGGTCTGGGGTAGGGTTAGGATTAGATAGCGTCATCTAACTGACATTAAAGGGTACCCTAAAACGTTGGATGTTGACGTGTGGTCAAAAGCGTCAGTTAGATGACATCTTGGGATGCGAACAGTAGATTTGTGTTCACTATTCGTTTTATTTTTTTAGTTAATCACTTTTTGCCGTTTTGTCTGTATTTGATGAAAGGTCCATGTTACTCAAGACCCAATGGGGTTTGATGTCATCACTGATGTCATACTATTTGGATGTGACATTGTAATTGTCATTGTAAAAAAAAAGTCTGTAAATTGAGCAATTAAGGCTGAATAATTCATTGCTGAAATATTATCCTTAGGGTCAAAGGTTTTAGAACACCTACCTGTATTAAAAACTGTTACTAAAATAGTACTATTTATGTTTATTTATATATATATATATATATATATATATATATATATATATATATATATATATATATATATATATATATATATATATATATATATATATATATTAATTTATAAAAAAACTTTTTTTTTCTTTTTTGTATTTTCGATTTTCATTTTAGTAACAGTTTTAGTAAGTTTGTTGTGTTTTCGTTATTTTTATTAGTATTGTTTTTCTTTTTTAAATGTGGATATATATATATATATATATATATATATATATATATATATATTTTTGTATATGTATATATATATATATATATATATATATATGAAGAGTTCAGATGCAAAAGCCTCTAAGTGCCATTTGAAATTTTCTTCTAAAATGATCATTTTTATCAAGCTTGTATATTTAAGTTCAGTAATTTCACTTAAATGGCAATGAAGATTACCTATTAATTGTCATTTAAGTGAAATTACTGAACTTAAATATACAAGCTTGATAAAAATGGTCATTTTAGAAGAAAATTTCAAATGGCACAGGCTTTGCATCTGAAGCTATTCATAAATATATATATATATATATATATATATATATATATATATATATATATATATATATATATATATATATATATATATATATATATATATATATATATAACTGTTCATTTTAATTATAAACACAAGTTTATGTTATGTTACTACATAAAGCTAAACTAAATAAAAAAGGAGAAATGTTTGGCAAATTGCTGTGATAAAAAAGGTTGAGTTTTTTCTTTTTTTTTTACAATAAGGGTCCATTTGTTACATTTAGTTAACGCATTAACTAACATTACCTAATTATAGGCGATGCATTTGTTACATCATTGATGTTTGTTCATTTTTGTTAATACAAATGCAAATGTTTATTGTTAGCTCAGGTTAATTAAATAATATACGCTGATACAACTTCTGAATTTAATAATATATTAGTAAATGGTGAAATTATCATGAACTAATGTTATGCTTTAGAAGTATTTTTATTGATAGTTCATTTTTTTTATTGTTAGTCCATTATTGTTAGTATTTTTATTGGAACCGTTTTGAAAAGCATAATGGTTTTTTTTTACATATTTTATTTAATTTGATCAGTTATTTTCAGTTATATTTCAAGTATTCATTTTTTATGGTTTTGTTTTATCTAAACAATCCCTGTTTAGAACTCACAAAGAAAATAACCGATCACCATAAAACTAAAATATTACTTTGGCACATTTCTTACGTTTCGCAAAAACACATTTGGACATTGTGTGAAGATGCTTATCAGTAATATTAGTGACAAGAAGTTTCAGGCCAGAGAACGTTCTGCTTTCATGAAGGCCGACAATAAAATAGGCTATATAAAACCAGGAGCTATTAGCAGAATCTTCTCCAAAACCTGACAGAGACTGAGTTCAGACTTTTGATGCATTTTATTTAGCTACTTTCAGTGAAAATATCAAATATGATTTCTTCCCGCAGATGAAGGGAAACCCAGTGGTTCAGACATGCTGAAGTGGTTCTCTGCAGACAACATTCCTCTGAACCAATAAATGTCACACTCACATCTGCTCCTTTATAATATGTTGTTCACACGTTTTGTGGCCAGAATCATTGCATCCTTCTTACTTTTTCACATATGATTACAAATTTGTTTCTTTTTGTTTAAATTTTGTATCATTGTATCCCCTTTTTTGAATACTACTATGCGGTGTTGCCAAACATACGCTACTTATCATATTTGTAGGTCGTTAATTTTGACCTCTGTACGATGCACAATCAATTATGAAACAAAAAAACATAATGTCATTTCTGAATTGTGTGGCACTTCAAATGATGATGATTGTAATCGTAGGGCTTCTGCACTCTGATCTGTGGATCCTACGACTATCGTCATGATTTTAAGGAGAACGTGAATGTGTTACACGTCTTTCATCTCATCTCACATTACGTCTTTACAAGCCTTTTTAACTTTTATTCATTTCCAGGATATGAATTCTTGATATCAACAATTGTATTTTCACTAGTGAAATGTCACCATAGGCTGCCATTCAAAACCAATAGTTGATATCAAGAATTGATTTCTTACTAGTTGAAATTCCAACTTCACACATCAGAAATACAATTATTACTAGTAAAAAACTTTATTTTTGATATCACGAATTCAATTTTCACTAGTAACAATGTTAATTTATGATATCATGAATGTGATTGTCACTCAGTAAGAAAGACATTTTAGATATCTGAAATGATATTGATATCAGAAATACATTTACAGATGTCAAAAATGGTCATTTTTACTAGTACAGATTATGGATATCAAGAATAGACATTTCAACTAGTGACAATTTAATTATTAATATCAGGAATTCACATTTTTATAGTAACAATGTAATTATTGATATCAAAAATTATATTTCTACTAGTAAAAAATAAATTCTTGATATCAACAATTGATTTTGAATGGCAGCCTACAGTATGGTGAAATTTCACTAGTGAAAATACAATTACAGATATTAGCAATTCAATTGTTGAAATCAATAATTCAATAGTTGATTTCAAGAATCCATATCCTGGAAATGAATAAAAGCTAAAATGGCTTGCCATACTTCTCAGCGACTCTCTTACAAGCACAATTTAACGTTCCTGCCGCGGCGCTTAGCTCACTTGTTTCCAAGCTGAGGTTGATAGTTTAGCAATAAATATCTAATGGGGGTCTAACGATTCGATTCGTATAACGATTTGTGGTTGTCAATACTGATTCAAGGACAATACTGGTTCATTTAGAACGATACGATCCGAAACGATTCAGTAATTGAAATCGATTTTTAGCCAAAAATTCAACCCGTGTGAGTGAAATGAATAGGCTACCTGGATACTGGACATTGCAGGTGAAGTTTCCTCGATTCCTGTGGTATAAGGGAATCAGGTATCAATTAATCATGGATATAAACAAACAAGTAAACAACAATTAATAGCAAATGCATTCACATTTTATTTGAATAAAGTGCAACCAATTATATATGCCATGCTTGTTGTCTTCGCGCTGCTGCTGGCGTGTGGCGATGACGGGATTGAAACGAGTAACGTTTAACGCCTTTATCATTAAAAGTGCTAAGATTAAACATCCATATAAAGTCTTGTGTGCTTAAAGGAGTAGTTCACTTTAAAAAAAAACTTTGCTGATAATTTATGCACCCCCATTTCATCTAAGATGGTTTCGCTTGATAAGACCCTTATCCATCATCTGGAATCGTTTAAAGCCCTTTGAACAGTTTGCAGTTTGCACTGAAACTGTCTTTTGAACCTTGAATGGTTTGGTTCCCATTGAATTCCATTATATGGAGAAAAATCCTGGAATGTTTTCATCAAAAACCTTAATTTCTTTTCGACTGAAGAAAGAAAGACATGGACATCTTGGATGACATGGGGGTGAGTAAATTATCAACAAAGGCTTTTTTAAAAGTGAACTACTCCTTTAAATTCAATGCGTTATTTCCTAGTATTGATACAACCGATTAAATACCTTTTAAAACGATGTTAGATCCATACATGTCGTCCGGAAGCTTTACAGAGATAACAGAAAAATAATGCAAAGAATTTTGTTTCCAGAAGAAAATATTGCACAGCTCAGCATAATTAAGTTCAGTGATGTTACATTTTTGTTTTAAAAAAGTTATACATTTAGTTAGAACATACATTTATATAAATATGCTCTGGAGTAAACCGTGCAGCTATTGATTTATTCAGGAACAAATCAAGTCTATACAATTGAGTCATTGAATTGTTCATTCAAACGATTCATTCAAAACATTGATTCGTTCAGGAACAAGACTCTATTATTATGGCGAAGCAAACATAGAAAAGTAACTGGCAATATTGTGTCTAAAATGCAAATTACTCAATATTAACTTGAATAACTGATATTCGTGAATAAAGCACTGTTGCTTTTGTGATATTGCTAAAATAATCTTATAACTATTTGAGGTTGAATGTCTTAAACTGATCATAAACAGGTTATGCCAAAAGTCACATCAATTAATTGATTCATAGTTGAATACTGAATATAAAATTGTGGCAGCCAACACATATATTACTGTTTATAAATTCAGGCATAGTTCAGATGCCTTGAGATATGCTTGTGTAATAAACCCACACGCCATTTTGAGCTCGAGAGGATTTATGATATATATGTATACACTCTAAAAAATAAAACATTGGGTCAACAAAAAAAATATGTTAACCGTTTCCACTAGAATTTCTAAGTTAAGACTGCTGGCAGAATTACATTAATTCAAAGCAATGTTTTGAGTATGGTGAATTACCTTTTAGGCCACAATAAAACACATTTTTAAGTAACATGAACTTAAAACATTAGGTTGAATCAACTTAATTACTTGCATTCATGTTGAAAATTATTAAGTTCATGTAACTTAAAAATGTGTTTTATTCTGGCCTAAAAGGTAATTCACCATACTCAAAACATTGCTTTGAGTTAATGTAATTCTGCCAGCAGTCTTAACTTAGAAATTCTAGTGGAAACGGTTAACATATATATATATTTCTTTTCTTCTTCACCTTTCTTAAAATATTATGTTGAATCAACTTAATTACTTGCATTCACGTTGAATCCATGCCAATCCATATTTGATGTTGCTGTCTCACTCCATGGTTCTTTACACTGATCACGTCTCAACTTGAACCCCTTGGTCCATGACACCAGGATACCAGGAGAAGATGAAGGCAAGTTGTCCTTGCAAGGCCCACGGCAAAGTGACTGAAGACCTAAGTAGGGAGATAAATTAAGTAAAATGATTCAATGAGGTGTGTTTGGAAGCTTATGTGTAGCAATCTTCAATTTGATTTGTAATTTTCAAAATGACAATGCAATATGTACAATGGCATTGCATATTGTATTTAAATTTACATTTTACATTACCATTCTAGCAATGTTTGGTGCAAAATGAAAATTAATTTACATTTGCCATTTCATACACTAGTTTTAATATGCATAATTGAAACGCTTTATAAGTGGCAAAATTAAAATTACAAGGCATTACAGAAATGATTAGATATGTGTAACATGTTCAAGCAAAATCTGTGGCAAAATGATCATGCCCCTCCTGGCCTGTCAATCACTGCATCAAAAAAGATGAATGTTACATATATGTTTATAAGAGAAATTTTATCAGAATATTATAATATAAGAGAACTTGCCTTCATCTTCTCCTGGTATCCTAGTGTCGTGGACCAAGGGGTTCAAGTTGAGACGTGGCCAGTGTAAAGAAGCATGGAGTGAGACAGAAACATCAAATATTGGCATGGATTCAACATGAATCGGCTTGGAATGCAATCACTATTTATATTTTTAGCACCTTTTTTAAATTGTAATATATTTCTTTTTTAAACATACATGTAACATTCATCTTTTAATACATTTTCCTTTCAAAACATTAAAATGAACTGTATTACCATTACTGTCCTTTCTAATACAACGTAAAGCATCAATTTTCTTAAAAAAATGAACACATTAACTGTCTTAACATGAATATTAACTTATTACCCTTATAAATGAAATATGGTTCTTCCATAGATTATCAACAGACAATGGAGATCAGGCTTTTTTGTGTTTCTGTTGAAAACAAGCACTGAGACCTGGGGAGCATAGCTAATACCTCGGCACCATAGACAGTAAAGAGCCCGTTCTCATCCTTTAGCGTCACATAAAGCGCTTTATGACAAAACGGCGCTATACTACGCACATGGTACCCTTTATCGTTTATATAACACGCGAACCCAAGGCGTCATAAATCCTTTAGCGTAATATGAAACTACCCTACCCCACACCTAAACCTAACCATCACAGCACGTGTTATATAAACGATAAAGGGTACCATGCGCGTCAGTATAACGCCGTTTTGTCATATAACGTTCTATATGACGCTAAAGGATGAGAACGCGTTGACAGTAAAAGACAGCTCGACACACCGACTGTAAGCCTATGCAGGCCCTTGCACTGAGTCCGACATTTTCTTAGCCTATACGTTTTTTTGGATTCGTAATTCGGTGGCTCTGAATTGTCAAAACACCACTCAGCACCATTCAAACTGCTATCTACAGATACGAAAAACTTAGAAAATCGAACCCAATCCAATTTTTTTTACGAGGGACTACAGTTTCGGCGGTTTTGTGCAAGTGTGATTGACATAACGTCATATTTATTTTTTAACGTGCAAAAAATTCAGCCGCGAACTTCGGACTCAATGTGCAAGGGCTTCCAGATTTCGGTATTCGGTTACAATAGGCTATCATCACAAACAGAATCCTCAGCGATTGCAAATATGTGTACTAATTAAGCATAAAATTACTTACCATTCACCACGCGCTTCAATGCGTTTCAGAGTCTCTCGTCTGACCTTGAACATGCGTGCACATCAGTGGGGCACATGCGGGAAACTGTGGGCCGTTTACACGTCATCAAATTGTATTTTACATTAACAGAACTTAAATTTAAATTATTTTTTATCAACTGAAAATGTTAAGCTCTGACAACTCATGATTGTATATTTAGTCAATAGGCACAATTTGTGTGTCATCCAAGCTCAATAAGATAACAATTACAAGTAAAAACTGTAACAGAATCTCAGAACTTGATTTTTTATTTCACAACAATATATATATTTAAGTAATGACTAAAGGTCCTCTGAATTAGTTTTTATATATATATATATATATATATATATATATATATATATATATATATATATATATATATATATATATATATATATATATATATATAAGATATATGTTCCTATATAAGATACATATATATAAGATATATGTTCCTTCCGGACATTTGAGAAGGAAATACCTTTCAAACAGTATCAATTCAGAGCAGTTGATTGTTAACATGTATGTGATTCTTAGGCATTACTCTTTGGCGCATTTAACTGAGCAGATGCAATAAATATATATATATATATATATATATATATATATATATATATATACAGTATATATATATATATATATATAATCACAAGCAGTAGTAGAGGAGGCCATGCTCATTCAGTGGCTCTCCACAATAAATAAATACATTTTATAACTAAATATGTATAAAAAATGATATATATATATATATATATATATATATATATATATATATATATATATATATATATATATATATAAATATATATATATATATATAGAAAAGAGTTGAGATTTTTACATCTCGGTTGAGATGTACATTTAGTCATTTAGCAGACGCTTTTATCCAAAGCGACTTACAACTGAGGACTAAAGCAAGTCAAAAGAGGCAAAAGTCATATACTGATGCTTTTGACATCTCGTCTACATTCGACGCACATGGCACCCTTTCAGCGTCAATATGAGACGCAGATGTATATGGGCCAGAAGGCGCCTCCTAGTGGTCTAACCCTAACTCTACCCCAGAACTAAGGCCACATCCACACGATCCCAGAGCTTTCCCTATCCGTAAAAAAGTATGTAAACACGGCGGCATCTCGAAAAATATCTGCGTACAAAATAGGAGTCACGATATTCGATTAGTTAGTGGACTCGGAAAGCTCGCCACGAAGAACCGGCAAAAGTAATGAATGTGTCAAATGTGGACATTTTAATAAGTGTTTTCTGTGTCATTCTTGACTGAAAAGATGAAGTTGAGATGCTGTCGTAGTTCGGCAGTTGTTGTTGCTGTTACGTAACTGTCAACGCGTGGGGTGATGACATCATCGTTTCACAAAATTTGCGGATTGGCCGTACACACAAAAACGCAAGGTTGTCGTTTTTAGGTTTATCCACCCTGGGACCCGGTTTCAAAAAATAGCGGTTTCAGTGTCCCAAATTGCCGGATCCGATCTGGGACGAAGCGGCAATACGACAACATTTTTTACAGCTAACACGACTCCTGTGGACAGGGCCTAAACTTACCCATAACCGAAGCGTGTTATATTGACACTAAAGGGTGCCATGTGCGTCGGATTGAAGGCCCGTACACACCGGGATGAATACCAGCACTAATTATTCGTCAGCGTTTTTCAGCGCGTTTTGTGTTCACACCCGAGCGATTTCGCTGACGATGAGCCAAGTGAACATGCAAATTCATTCCCTGACATTAGATGGCGTCAATTGCTCTGCAATACAACTACATAACAGTTCTCTTTTATCAAGATATTTGTAGTCCCTGTCACGTATGTCATATTGTTTTTTATGTTCTAGCACCAATGAAAGAGCAGCTCTACATTCATCTTGCCTTGCATCTTCCTCATCTTATTTCTTCCTGGCTGTGTAGACAGCGACGCGTAGATCTTCTTCGCCGTTGCATATGTGTGCTCTGAAAGACCGTTTTTTGACGTGGCGCGTCAAACTGAAAAAACGAGCCCGAGGCGTTTTTTTTTAAATGACGCTTTTACGCCTGGCGTTTTGCGCGTTGGTGTGAACGCTTACATTGGCGCCCTTTCTTTAGTCACGAGGCGTTAAACGTTGGCGAATAACGCACACGAAATTCGTCCCGGTGTGAACAGGCCTTTAGACACATTGTCTAAAGCGTCACTAAAGTATACTGTATGACGCCCTGAGGATGAGAATCCTTTGCAATACAAAGTTCAGACACAGTTCATAGTAGCAGAAACCAGACAAGGGACAATTAAAGGAAAAAGAAAGAATTATTATTATTTAATTTTTTTAAGAGGTTAAGTGTTCACGGAAGAGATGAGTTTTCATATTATTTGCTCACATCAACACATGATTGATGGAGGTGAAGCTGTTGAGACCTTCATAAGCTAATTGTGCTCGTCTCTCACAGATGTGGCCTTCGTGTGCTGAGATGCATTATGGGATCAGCGAGAGGAAGGAGAAAGCTTTTATGACATGACAGTCTGTCTTTTTCTGCAGGACACCTTTCCCGAAGCTTTATTCTGTGGAGATTACTGGATGTACCTTGCGTTGTGTCACTTCGTCCCAGCCTTGAACACATCCTGACAACCACGTCATGCACAAAGATCCCATCTCATAATGGAAAAACGTTCTGCTGTTCGAATCCTCATGGTCACTTCGAGGTGCAGGGTGCGCTCGGTGCCCTCAGGGTTGATGTATCCCAGAAGCCTTGGCTGCATTTCCGCAAGCTTCATGTCATCTGAATACGGCCAAGGTCTCCTCATCATTACGCAGAAAGTTTACAGCTTCATCATATTCACACTAGAAGAATTGATCAAGATTTATTTTACAACAGCAACATATATGAAGTGTAACTGTCCATTTTTTGGAGTAATTTTAGCTATTCATTTTGGGATCCTTGATGATTTTGATCATCAAGAAGTCAAATAAGAGATTTTCAAGCTTTTAAGATTGTAAAAAGGGGTTTTACCTCCTTTAAATGGGTTTATTGATTCAGTCCTGCAGTCAACACCTCAACATTTTCACCAAACAAACATAAAATAAGTGTGCATTACATACACTGAAAAAAACGTCACTCATAAATATTTACAATTAGTTATAAAGAATCAGCAGGTCACAGATTACTCAAATTGTAACGAAGACTGAAATAGTATTTTCCTGTGATCTTTGTGTTATTTCTTAATTTTGGGTAATCATTTTTTACAGTATGTGGATGTAGCATATGAGAGTCTAGCTATTGGAAACAGTGTAAAAAATGGTAACAAGATGATGTAGTTGCACTTTACATGTACTTATCCTTATCGAAATTATTAACATAACCTTTATTTTACTTGATTTTAATAATTCCTTTTACAAGAGCGTCCTGGCTAAGACTGACAGACACAGCTCGTGTGAGTTTAACAGATAACATCCATCAATACATACACATATACACACAAAAGCAAATCAAATATCAATATCAATACATAACTATTTAAAACACTGACAGCCCAAGAATAATAATCTACTGTAAATTAATAACAGTAGATTATTCATAATCTCAAGCAACTAACCCTTATCTTAACCCTAAGTACATATAGACGCTTTCAGCAGTGACAACATAAACAAACGGTACTGCGCATGTGCATTAAACTGGCCCAAACTTAACTTCTGGCAAACTTACGCAGACAATCCATAACAAGTAAATAACCATAGTAGCTAGCTGGTATTTCTTGCCAGTTAAAGAAAATAAATGTTACCTGGCCAAACTGAAACGTGACACTACCAGACCCGTTGAACAAAAATTGGAGACGAGATGTTTTTCTACCAACGTGTCTGATTTACCGCAGTGTTAAAAAACTGTGGCGAGCGCGGCGGCGGGGTTTCATAAGGTTAACATAGCTCTCCTTATTAGCTAGGCTTCTTACATGCTTGCTAACCTTTTTTTAAGGTGGGTCTCCACATTGACAGCATGTTGGATGGATCTGTGCAATGTTGTTTATGATACTAACCATTCAATACACAGACTGCTCCGCTGTCTGAGAGAGAGAAGAGAGAGAGAGAGAGGGAGAGAGAGAGAGAGGGAACGCGTGCGAATATCCTAACTCAATTTCCATCTTTGTAAGAAACACGGAAATCAATGTGGCGGTCAGGGCTGATAATGTGGTGGGCTGCCACTAATAAATGCATGGGAAACACTGTGCCGGATACTCGGATAAACCTATGGTAATACCTGCCGTCTCCTCTTTGTTAGGAAACCTTAACATTTTTATTTTTAAAAATTGCGTTTGCTCCCAAGGTCAGGTTGCATCCTACAGCTCAACAACCTGCTCATCATCTTAACTTTCACTGCATTTGCAGTCAATGCCATATTATCCAGTAAACAGTATGAACAAACAGAATGGAAGTTAACTTTGGGCCAGCTCATCACCATGGCAACGCGTCTGATGAAAGCGTCTATAGTTAATCACAATTAATCAGTATTTATTACACTGTAACAACATCACCTAAAAATAATTATATTTTTATAATTATAATATTGTGCATGCAGTTTTGAGAGTAAATTTGTACTGTTTCAAAGTTCATTTGTCACACAGCAGGACGATAAAAATGAACTAGTGAAGGTAAATAATAATAGTAATCAAATACTATTTGTGAAACATACATGTTCTCTTATACACGTTAAACTAACCATCCATGTCAATTTGACATGTAGTCATGTACAAACAAGTGTGTATACGCAGAGAAAAGGCCCACTTAACCAAACACCATTGCAGATCTTAAACAGCCCACATGTTTGACACACACTTTCATTTCTCATGAGGTCAAAGATATAGACACTACCAGAACAAAGGCATCCATTTCTTGCTGCCAAATGATTATTGACAGATCATTATTCTGTACGTTTTGCTTTAGGTAATTTAGAGTTAAATCTGTTCTTCATCGACACAACCAACCTCCAGCCAAAAGTGTAAGCGTTTGAGTGAAAACACACTCGGGGTGATGTGTTATCTCCTGCCTTTGAAGCCCAGCTGTAGAGCAGGCCCTGGCAAGCTGAGGAGAGAGAGAGAACGATGTCAACGAGGCCAACGTGCAGATGCAGACATGGAGGTCAATAAGGCACTGACATAAACCCACCAAACTGCCCTCAGACAGCCAGTGCCAAAGACTAATGTGAAGATGTGTGGCTGAGAGAAAGCATTAACAGTCGGCGTGCTCTTTCTCTCACTTGATCGTCTTCCCAATAGTCCTAATGCCAATAGCTCAGAGCGATGTCCAACACACAGAGGGGCAGGTCGTATGGTAAGAGGTTTCGGTAACACTTTAGAATACGGTTCCTTTGTTAATGAATAACTACACAAGAACCAATGAGTAACACAATATAAACAATCTAGTAAATATTATTAACTAACAAGAAACTCTGATTAAAGAACTAGTAAGTAATAGCGCACAGAAGAAAGTGGTAGTTCACTATTAAGTAATCAATAACTACAATTTTTTTAATACTTCCCAGAGAACTACTGAAAAGTTTATTAACAATCTGGTAAAAGAAACTCTTATTAAGGTATTAGTAAGAAATAGCTCACAGATGAAAGTGTTACTAGATACTTCTGTGGGAATTACTAATTATTTGGATTCGTATTATAAAGTGAAGATCATTGGAACTAACTAGTAATTACTCGAAGTGTTACTAAAGACATTTTCTAAAGTATACTAAAGTTCACCAAAAATCTCAAACGTTCGCACAAATCATGACTAGATCATGTAGTAACACTTGAGTCATTACTAAGTTAGTCCCAATGATCTCAGCTCCCAGTGATTCAAATAATTAGTAGTTCCCACAGAAGTATCTAGTAACACTTTCATCTGTGAGCTATTACTTACTAATTATTTGGATCCGTATTATAAAGTGAAGATCACTGGGAACTAACTCAGTAATTACTCAAGTAAAGGCCCGTACACACCGGGACGAATATCAGCGCCGTTATTCGTAAGCGCTTTGCAACGCGTTTTTTGTGTTAACACCCAAGCGTTTTTCGCTGACGATGAGCCGAGTGAACATGCAAATTCATTCCCTGACATTAGATGGCGCTTAATGTAAAACAGAAATAATAATATAACACTATCCTAGGTGATCATATTCATGTCTCAACATGTTTTATTATGACATATTAAAAAAATAATGAACGAAATAATTATAGAAATAATGTCTTCTGTATTAGAAAAATAAATTTATAAATAATAAATAACTAAAAGCTTAAAAGCTGACTTATCTCCTCTCCTCACTTGTGAAAATCTAACTGACACTACGCACTATGCGCAGTTCTCACTCATGACTCAGATTTCTATAAGGCACAAAGTGACCGTTACACATGTCCTGGGAAAACAGGACTGTTGGTCAGCCTATACTATACTGTATTATTACGGAAATACTAATTTAAATATTATCATAGCTCTTTATGCTCCGAGACCAGTAGCTCAACATTCGTCGTGCCCATAGGTATCTTGCCTTGTGGGCTATACATCTTCTTCGCCGTATGTGTGCTCGGCAAGACCGTTTTGTGTTTGAGCGCCTCCAAGTTGTGTTTTACTGTAACTTCAGAAGTACCAGACACGTGAGCAAAACCGCCAACCTCGTTGGTCGGATAGTTTTTGACGCGGCACGTCAAATAAAAAAAGACGAACCCGAAGGCGTTTTTTTAAAAAATGACGCTTTTATGCGTGGCGTTTTTCGGGTTGGTGTGAACACTCACATTGTGGCCCATTGTTAAATCACAAGGTGTTAAACGTCGACGAATATCGTGCGCGGAATTCGTCCCGGTGTGAACGAGCCTTTAAACGTTGACGAATATCGCGCGCGAAATTCGTCCCGGTGTGAACAGGCCTTTACTACATGATCTAGTCATGATTTGTGCAAACGTTTGAGATTTTTGGTGAACTTTAGTATACTTTTCAGAAAATGTCTTTAGTAACACTTGAGTAATTACTAGTTAGTTCCAATGATCTTCACTTTATAATACGAATCCAAATAATTCAGTAATTCCTACAGAAGTATCTAATAACACTTTCATCTGTGAGCTATTACTTACTAATTTGTTAATAAGAGTTTATTTTAGTTAATAGTAGTTACTAGATTGTTAATAAACTTTTTCAGCAGTTCTCTGGGAAATATTAAAAAAATAGTAGTTATTGATTACTTAATAGTGAACTACCACTTTCGTCTGTGCGCTATTACTTACTAGTTCGTTAATCAGAGTTTCTTGTTAGTTAATAATAGTTACTAGATTGTTAATATTGTGTTACTCATTGGTAGCCTGGCAAGCAAGACCTATCAAGATGTTAGGTCTGGGAACTCTCAATTGGCATTCCTCAATCGGAGAGGCGGGATAAAAGGTTGTCTTTCAATATCCCTCTGCACGCCATAGGATAGCGCTAACCAACCAGAGCAACGATCAAGTGAGGACGAGTGAGTCCAATGCGTTTTCCCTCCAGCGGAGCAAGTTGATATATTAAATTTTTGCCGTATCCGGTCGCCATAACTCCGAACACCGTCTTCCTTTGTGAATGACTTAAGTGACGTTCTCTTAGCTCCAAGTTATCCAGAGTCGCGGCCAAAGCCGAATCGAAAGACCGCTGTTCGCCAGCTGCATCTTGTTTGTTTTTAACTAGCAGGAAAATCACCTATGGAAATCATGGCGCAGAACCGTCACAACTCTGCCGTCATTGTTAAGCCCGCCCACCAACTCTATACCACAATGTGATTGGCCGGACCAGACTTTGGTTTTTCCACAACGAAAGTCAACGAGAGAGCTGCTAGACCACACTTTGCTGCGAAAACATTTTTGCCGCCGCTAGGGTGCGTCTAGATTTCTAGGCTAACTCATTGGTTCTTGTGTAGTTATTCATTAACGAAGGAACCGTATTCTAAAGTGTTACCGAAGTTTCTTATGCACACCAAGGCTGTATTTATTATCAAAAACACAGTTAAAGAGTAATGTTTTGTGAAATGTTATTGCAATCTAAAATAACTGTTTTGCATTTCATAATCCTTCAGAAAACATTATTTTTGTCATTTTTATTATGATTCTTTTCAATGTTGAATATAGTTGGTTCTGTACTTATAATATTTTCTATTATTAAAGGTGCATTGTGCAAGTCTCTGAGTTTTTGCTGAACTACACCCCCTCTGGCGACAAGCGAAACTGCAACTAGAGGTGTGCACGCTCATGGACCACACACGCACGCTTACACGAGCTGTTCATAACCAAAGGAGCATCAGCCGCACACATCTTTTGTTACAGTCATAATGTCTTCAGAGGTAATAGAGTTATAAATCTGTAAGTCCTTTTAAATATATGAAAGGAAAGGCATTTGAGTAAATTACACACTTATGTGTGTGTGTGTGAGGGAAAAACGGGGGTGGTAGAAAACTTCGTTTTTTGTTTCCATCAATCTCCATGTTGAACTGTTTTATGTGCTTACCGTATCCACTTATGATTGTATTATTATGGAAACACGTTCATGAACAATACAAGTTATTACTTTGTATAGGACCCGTTTGAGCCCTAGAGCAGAGCCGGAGATCTCTCCATTTGTTGAAAGCTTCCCGATGTTGACTCTCGTCTTACTCTGATGCCTGGCACTAGACACAAGTTTTATTTTCTTTGTCTTATGTGGAGTTTGCGTTGGGATTTGGAATGAACTACAAGCCAGTCTCTTTGAATCCATCTTCTACTTTTTGGAAAGACTAAAGTTATATAAAATCCTGCCAGACATCGCCAGGTGAGCGTGAACGCACATGACATCACGCCCCAGTCTCAAACTCCGTCCTGAACCCCTCTTATTTATTTTACTGTACAAGATTATAGAGGCGATCGCAGTGATCAGAGAAGGGCTCGTTCAGCCCATCAGCCTATTGTTTAAGCATGTATGGGTTAGAAAAATGGGTATTTTTAACATGAAATGTTGCACAATGCAAATTTAATGTTGGATATGTCTATGTCAAATAAATGCTGCTCTTTTGAACTATCAAAGAATCCTGAAAAAATGGGGGAACAAATCTTAGTTTCCACAAAGATATGAAGCAGCACAACGGTTTTCCACTATTATTTTTTTTAGTATAATAATAAAAGGACATTATTAATAACTGAGCAACAATAATAATTGAGCAGCAATATTATACACGTGAGCTGTGGCATGCTGCCGATTACAACATAATATGATTTTGTCTTGTAAAATTGTGTTTGAAAATTAGAGTCTAATGGAAGTCTGTGGGATAAGTGTAAGACTATCCCATAGCCTACTTTTGTAAGTCTTAAAATATATTGAAAATGTGTATGTATTTCTACAAGGGTTTTGATCTATCACATGATCTAACAGAAAAGTTTTAACGGAAAGATAACGTTTGCTTGATAAATATAGAGCTGTTTTACTCAAGATGCCTTCAAAGGAGCGAGCAAAAATGAGTATAACCCATGTCAATCGCATATGTATATTGATTATCTAAAAGATAAAAGATTATCTTTTTTCCCACTATAACATTTTGATATTTAGATCGAATAAAATGGCAACAATACAAAAAAAAAATTGCTAGGTTAGCAAATTTCCTTAAAAGTGCATAGATATCTGATCTGACTTGTTCATACTACCATTAACAATTTCTTCAACAAGTGGATGAGATCAGACCCGTTTTCTTGTTTGTTCATGTGAAATTCGGCAAGCCTATTAAACCAATTGCACGCCCTGTGAAAGAAACGCATCCATTCTCCGTTTAAATAAAGTGTGATGGGATCATAGAGTTCATCACTGGATTCTTCTTTCTTCATAAGAGGGAAAAAAACTACTCGACAGACAAATGAAAGCAATGAAGAACTCCAGTGAAGGTTATTAAGTGTCAATCAAAAACTGGGATCAGAATGTCAATGGAAACAGCCTTTTCTTTAGATATGTACAGTAAAAAGAGACCCCTCTTAGTTTTCTTTGGCAATAGGAAAGAGAAAGCATATTTAAAGGAAACGTTCTCAGATTCTTTCGAGTGCGTAACTAATTTCAGGCAGCTGTTTGAGCGCTGGCGTTATTTGTCACTCTTGGTCATGATCCCTCAGTACTAATCGAAAGCAAGTTTCAGAATCAATGTTCTGAAATTTCTTTAACAGGCCTGTCGGTTTGTTTGCTTTCCATGTAGATGGATGGAAGTATATTAAGGTCTTGTTTATAATCTTGACACATCCATCATTGTAGAAACTGTCATTAAGTTTTTCAAGTGTCTAGATCAGCTGATTTGATCTAGTTTGTCAGATCAGTTTATTATAAGTATGGAATCTATAAGCTTCAGATTCTAACCCAACAACTCTACTTAAACAACATACAGCAGGGGCCAAAAGTGATGTCCAGAGGGGGGGGGTGGGGGTATTACCCTACATGTTTGATTAAACGATTAGGAAAATATTTTATAAATATTTAAACGTGAAGTCTAACTTTTTTTTGTGATCCATTTTCCAAACCATGTTTTTTTCTTATCCTGAATTCCAACGGTACACCTATAAGTGTTTATATTGGGACTATTTTTGACTGGTTTGGTTCGTGCCGCTGCGGAGTAGCCCAGTACCTGCATGACTCATCATAAAAAAAATATATAAAAAGAGAGAAATAAAATAAAGAAATAAAAAGAGAGAAGTAGCTCTGGCTACAATGTTCTTCCGCAAGACAAATACATTTCTGTTTATTAACTGCAAGAGTGTCAAAATTTTAATGAATACATCCAAAGCAACTTACAATTGCTATATCTGTCAGAGGTCGCATGCCTCTGTATCAACTGGGGTTAAGTGTCTTGCTCAGGGACACATTGGTGTCTCACAGTGGATTTGAACCCGGGTCTCTCACACCAAAGGCATTTGTCTTATCCACTGTGCCATCACCACCCTTATGTTGTTTATATCCCACATTAAAGGTGTATATCTGACAAAATTATTTGGCAAAAGCTAGGTTTTATTTTACTGTGCAAAAAAATAAAATAAATGCATAAAACAAACAAAAAGCTCACAAGAAAAGGTTTGTGGAGTGGGTGGGTGCTGTTGAACTCCAGACCCAGAGTCCAGCCAGCATTCCCCGCTGTGCGGACACAACACCAGAGATGGAAAAACACCAACCGCAGATGGAAAGCTCAAGCCTGTCATTTATATAAGATAATTTATGCACTAACAAAATATATATGACCATTTTTAAGGTCAGTTAAGCTTCCAGTTAATTATTTAACAGAGATACAGATATTTGACAAAGCACTTTTTTAGGCCTAATTATATATTCATCTACCCCCTAATACATCTAATGCAATATAAATGACTATAACATAGTATTCAATAGAAATATTTCACATTTATGCCCAAACCATGGTAAATTATTACATTCATAGGCTATTACATGGTAAATGTTTGTAAGGGTGGTGATTAGGGCATATAGTCTTCTAACTTTGTTCATGTTTCTGCTATTTACCTCATCAGTAGTGTTGGGAAATGTTAAGGCTGTTTCATATCCGATTTAAACTAGCTAAAATCAATTGAATGATTTGTGGTTTGTGAGAGAAGGAGTGTCCGATTTAAATGCTTCTTAATGGATTTTGCAACGCTGTTTAATAATAGTGTCCGGAACTGGGAGTAAACGCAACTCCCAAACTTAAGCTTTGCGTTCCGTTATCCAGTGGGCCGTGATGCCTAGTACAAAGTAAACTAGTGAAACAACTGAAACCAGCTCTATTTTGTTCTTTATTTGTTGTTACTGACCGAGAAACTGCTTCAGGTGAACAAATCCAAATCATTTCAGACTGTTATGCACGCGCGTTTTGGCCAATTCATGGAAAGGAAATATTCAAACCAACGAATAATTAATATCGCTGGTTCAGTCAACAGAAAAACGGACACACATAAGAACTGCTGAAATATTCGGACTGTAAACATTTCTCTTCAGGTCAGTCGGAGCGCTCATGGTACACACACACTGCGCGCGACGTGCATATGCTAACCAATTTTAGCCGCACCACCAGAAAATAGGAGGAGGGAGGGTTGGGGTGCCCTCAGGCCGTATGTAGCCAGGATGATTGGCGGGCCGCACTTGGCCCGCAGACCGCCAGATTGAATAGCCCTGTTCTAGAGAGTAGCCTATAGCACACTGAAAAATAGTGCTCGACTTGGCGACCCATACAAAATCTCCCGCGACCCACTTGTGGGATTTTGGACCCGCGGGATTTGGGCCTTTGGGAATGACTGGTTTAATGAATTGGAAGAGGACGTTGCCCTTAATCTCCCATCCCACCTGGCTCGAAGTCTCCTGTGTCTCTAGGGTTCCCACCCAGCCTCTCTCTTTCCTCGCTCGGCTCCATCATGAACCATTGTCCTTACGGCTCAACCAGGCTCCCTCGTCCCTCTGGCTCTACCTTGGCTCCTCCCTCCCTCGGATCCACCATGGTCCATTTTCCTTACGGCTCCACCAGGCTCCCTCGTCCCTCCTGCTCCGCCTTGGCTCCTCCCTCCCTCGGTTCCACCATGGTCCATTGTCCTTACGGCTCCACCAGGCTCCCTCGTCCCTCCGGCTCCGGCCTTGGCTCCTCCCTTCCTCTGCTTCACCATGGACCATTGTCCTTACGGCTCCACCAGGCTCCCTTGTCCCTCTGGCTCCGAGCTTGGCTATTTAATTGAGATACAGATATCTGACAAAGCACATTTTTTTTATTAACCTGTTGTTGACAATAAACGAAATGCAGAGGTGAAATGAGAAAGGAAAAGTTGACAGGACATCTCATTGTTTTCATATTCTCATCATTACAGTGTACACAATTTACGGTAACACTTTACAATACGTGTGCACTAATAAGCATTAATTCATGTTTAACTAATGCACAGATAATACTGAATTAATGTGTTACTTTACTGGGTTCCCACCCAGCCTCTCTTTTCCTCGCTCAGCTCCATCATGAACCATTGTCATATGGCTCCACCAGGCTCCCTCGTCCCTCTGGCTCCACCTTGGCTCCTCCCTCCCCTCGGTTCCACCATGGTCCATTGTTCTTACGGCTCCACCAGGCTCCCTCGTCCCTCCTGCTCCGCCTTGGCTCCCCCCTCCCCTACGGACCATTGTCCTCGCTCCACCAGGCCGTAAGGACAATTATTTTTATTTTTATACCAATCTGAGACAGTATCTCTCACTGAGATTTTGATCACATATTTCTTTCACGATATAGAATGGCAAATATACAGTACAACAGCCCTCATATATTACAATGCCTGCTGGGTCATTATACTGTGTGTTCTCTGTAGGGGTGTTTTAATACAGTCTCTTTAGGAAGCCCCTTTAAGTCAATGTAATTTGATTATATCAAGTGCCTTGAATTATTGCACAATTCTGTTTCTAATAGCAGAAATAATCATGCTATCTCTTTTATGCAGGGCTTAAAGTACTCCGGCACTGTGCCGGATCTCCGGCGGTACGGGCGTGACAAAACATTTTTTTGAACTTGCATGCGGTTTTATAATTTCGAGTCAATTGATTTCACCTACCAATCATATGAGAGAAACGCAGCTCTAACACTTTACAAGCCTATCAGAACCAGAGCAGGGCGGGTCCTAGCAACAATGTGTAGATTGAGATCCATACTTCACGAAAGTTCATAAAGCTCGAGATGATGTCTTACCCACGGGTGTAATTTCCTATGCAGACATGTCTCCCCCACTTTCAAATTCGTTTGTTGTGATTTTTAACAGCAGGCCGTCATCGCCACGGAGGAGCAGGACCGAGTCTGTGTGAAATAGCTCACTGAAAACAGGTAATGAGCAGGTATAGCGGTTGCGACCATAGACTATAAACATATATTGAGACACAGTCAGTGATGAAACGCCAGAAACATCAACAGGTGACTAATGTCATCATGGATGAAAAGAAAGAAAGGATATGCGAGTAGGTTGGTTCAGGAAATTAGCTAAATAGTAAATGTAGAGACATTCTGTGTAGCTTAAAAAACAATCTGTGTAACGTTAGCCTACCATGAAAACGAGTACACTTCAAACCTTAATATTTTCTGTCAGCAATGTATGACAAGTGCTGTCAAGTGTCAACGTCAACGCATGCGATTTGTTTTTTGTCCAGCTTTAACGTTTTAAAATATGGCAATTAACGCAGTGTCCATCCGTTCTTTTTGTCTGTCATCCTTTAGCTAGGATTATGATAATGCTCTTATTCACGCAAATGCTTTAAACCATTTCTGCGCAACAAAGGAGAACGCGCTTTCAGTGAATGTCCTGCTGAGACACACGACGCTCAGAAAGACGCGCGCAGTATATCAAGTTCTCTTCGCGCTTGACGACGATAACACACACGTGTATGCCAGAATGTCTATTTAGTCGAGTATCCTCTCAAGAACAGTCTTAAATGAGTTAAATAAAATTTTAAATGGCAGTAAATGGTCGTAAGAGAATTAGTTGCGTGAGATCCTGTCAGCTACGGCAGATCTTAAAGTGACAGAAGCCATTAATTCTGTCAGTCAGTAAAGTTAACCTAAAGAACAGAGGGAACAGAAAATTACTAACTGCTCTTGACTAAAGTATGCTTGTAGCATTGATAAGGATTAATCTAGATTTCATTTATAATGTATGCAGGGCAGACTGTTTTATAACCTTATTCAATTTTTTTATGGTACAGTTAAATATGATAATTATTATGGGTTAAATGAGGATTGTCTTAAGTTTACTTAAATTATTTTTTTGTATATTTTTTCAAGCTTTTCATTTAAAATTTTTGGGAAAATAATTTCCTTGAGATATCAGGATAATATTAGTGATACTGGCTTTCATTCATTAAAAAGATGCCATTTAAGCTGTAATACTTAATAAATAAATGGTGCCATTTGAATCATCAGTCGTTCAACCAGTCTCAGCTTGTAACACAAATTTGAGAATGAGGCACTGGAGAGGCACGTGAAGAGGTTTAGCCTGATGTGTGGCCTGGTCATGCTCTGACCTTCACTGAGACAGTAAGTAAAGCTTCTGCAGACTGAACACCAGGAAATGAAGTTATATTGTCGTCTAGTATTACAGTTCATGCTGCAAGAGTTAACTGTATCTGAGTCATGGACAATTTCTGCAGACAACCAATGAATCTACATAATCCAAGATTTATGTCATTCTGCAGTCAGCAGCACTGAATCCTTGAGAGTCAATAAGCATTTTGATAAGACAATGGTATAACTCAGACACACATATGGTAAGAGTATGTTGTGTGCTCTGCTTTGGCTCCAATCAGGGAACATGGAAAAATAAGATTGTGAATGTTGGAAAATGTTCTGATACCTCTTGAATCTATGGTTATATCATATTGACAGATATATCAGTATTTCCATTTTATATCCATTTTCATATGATATATCTATTTTAAACAAGGATCTGTTCAAGACGGTGGTCTCTGAAAGGAGCTTTGATGTAATTTTGAGGTCTTTGGCAGGGTGGAAATGGGGCAAGAGGCCCTAAACATCATTGTTTTGACAGTGGTGGAAGTAGTGCACAAATTAAGTACTTGAGTAAGATAACCTATAAAACCTATAAAATATTACTTCAGATGACTAGACAGTGACAGACAAATGCAGACATGTCCACATTCAGAGCATTTAATGAGCTTGAAACAGCTCACCTTTTTTTCCAGTAGATTTACTTCAATATTAAAATTTGGCATCAGTAACTTACTTTTGCGCCAGTCAGTCATGCTATAGGCCTACTTATACTTAATCTTTTGATCAAGATAGAATACTTACAGTAATTATACTTTTAATTATAAGTAAATTTGGTTCTTTTGATTGAGTAGCCTATTAAATACTTTTTAAACATGGTTTTACATACGGTCTTAGATTATTTGAAAATATTGATTTATAAATAAAACAGATATGCTCCTAAATTGTTCCTAATTATGTGAAATTTTGTTAAGTCTACTTAGTAGTGTACATGGGAATTTACTTCAAATCTACTTATTTCCGTCATTTGTGACAGAGTGATTCTGGGGAATGGTGAGAAACTGGACATCTGTAATTTCTGTGCTATAGCGCAACCAATCTTGCCCTAAATCTTAAATCTAATTTGATGACCCATTTTATTGTTGGGCGAAGGGGAGGAAAAAGATGTCTAGCTTTGTCGCTGCACGATTGATCGCATCCGGTGGGAATAGCTCTATAGGGATCTATTGTTTCGATTCAAGAGAGTCATTACGTTGTACATCGTGTCGCTTAATTGCACTCAGTGTGAAAGGCCTTAAAGTATGTAGTTCAGGAAATATAATTTTGCCAAAGATGTACTTTTACGTGAAATTAGGGTTAATTTAAAATCCAAGTCTTCAAAGACAAAAAGTAGCATTTCAATCCATGAAAAAGTTCACCCAGTGTATGTTTGAGCTGTTTTGCATGAAGAAAAATTGCACCTTTTATGCATTTCATCACTGTTTTCCTGATCCATTGTATTGGGAGTGTCATTTTGTCGGAACAAGCATGATCTCTTTATTTGAAGACACCATGACATACTGACCCAGCAGGGGCTTGTTAGTGGCTTCCCAAATGAGCATTCAGAGAGATTTATTCTTTTTTGTTGTTGTTATTGCTGGTGGAAGAGGAACTCAAGGGGATTGTAATGGGAGTTTAAACATGCAACACAGCTGGTCTGTGCAGACTGTGCCATTAGCAACAACATTAGAAACATAAGACACAAATTATGGTATAAAATAACCAAACCATAATTACTGGTGGTGGAATGATGACACAAGCTCATTAGACTCATCTGTTATACTGTTGTGATGGAATTGGTCCAGCATGCAGCAGTTATTAAGTCAATTTGATAGTCCAGATCCGGACTATACCACCAGGTCCCAGGAGACAGTGACATCAGAAAAGTCCACCCTGGAGCCACAATGGGAGCACTGGCACATTGACTTGTGGACTATGGAGCCAGTCCCCACCCAAGGCCCCATGCCTGAACTTTCTTGCCCTCAATCTGTCCCTGTTGACTTCCTGGATGAACCCGCTATCCGGCCCGCCCCATTGTTTCGGTTCTGTCCGCTGGCTCCACCTACATGCCTGGACTCATCTGCACTGCTGGTGGTGCTCGTCTCCTTGGCTCCCCCCTCGCTGCTGACTCCCTCCAGCTCTCCGGCTCCACCTCGGGCTCCTCCACCACTTGCTCAGCCTTGTGAGAAGAATCCTCTGTCTTCAGCTCAGACCTCAAGGCCCATGACTCCATCTTGGCCCGTCAGCCTCGTCTTTGCGCTCCCTTGGCTCCACAGCGGTCAGATCCTTTAGGCTCCACCGGGCTCTCCCGATCCTCTGGTTCTGCCTTGGTCCATCGTCATCCAGGTTATGCCACAGATTTCCTGTACCTCAGCCCTCCAAACCTTCGGCTCCACCATGCTCCTCCTTCCCTCCGGCTCCTGCTATGTTCTATCTCCCTTTGGTGTCACCTCAGTCTTTCAGGCCCCCGTCTCCACCTTGGTCCCACTAGCCAGCGGCTTTGCTGTGGCCTTAGAGTCCTTTGGCGTCCTGGCCAGGTCTCCAACTCTCCTGGAGTTGCCTCAGTTGGTCCCCAGATGGCACCTGGATGTCCCACACTGACTCCCCCACTGTCTGCATTTTTAAATTGCAAGTAGTTTATTTTAAAATTCACTACTTAAGTACTAAACGTAAAAGTACAAGTATTGTGTCATGTAATTATGAAAGAAAGCAGTCAAAAGTTTGAACTAGCAATCAAATAAGGTGCTTTGGCGGGATACAAATTTGCTTTGGCGGCCGCCAAAAAATGTAATTGCAGGAAAACCCCTGCATTAGTTGTCAATGTGTGTGTGTCAATCAATACCATTACCCTATTAAACTGGCGTGTGATTTAGGCAGCATGAAAGCCAACTTGCAACGAATGATTTGTACAAATTTTATAATTGTAATGAGTAACTAGCAGAACATGAAAAAAATTGAAGTAAAAGTATTAAATTCATCGAAAATATCTACTGAAGTAAAAGTCAGAATTGCGAGATATAAAGTAAGAATTGCGTGATATAAAGTCACAATTGCGTGTTATAAAGTCAGAAATGCGTGATATAAAGTCACAATTGCATGTTATAAAGTCAGAAATGCATGATATAAACTTTTCTGAGGGGAAAAATGTTTTTCCCTTAGAATTGGCCTGATAATTGTGAGATAAAAAGTTTATATCTTACATGAAAGTTTATATCTTTACAGATGTAAACTCGCAATTGTGAGAAAAAAAGTCAGAATTGTGAGATAAAAAGTCGCACTTCTGTCTTTTTTTCTCAGAATTGCAGACTTTATATCATGCAATTCTGACTTTGTCTGACAATTCTGACTTTTATATCACGCAATTCTGATTTTATATCATGCAATTCTTACTTTATATCTCTCAATTCTGACTTTATATCTCGCAATTCTGACTTTATAACACGCAATTGCGACTTTATCACGCAATTCTGACTTTACATCTCGCAATTCTAAGAAATCGTAATTGCGAGATGAAAAGTCGCAATTAATCTTTTTTATTTTTCATTCTGAGGCAGAAACAAGCTTCCATAATTTTGACTGTGCGATTTAATCATTTAAAAAAAAGAAAAAAAAGCTGTTGATTTAAATTTTATCTATACTTTGCAATATTAAGTGAACTTTTATATTTATAATCAACATTTCACTCACATCATCTGGCATCTTGGATGATTTTTTCCTTCCTCACGTTTGGGAGAGGTTGAGTGTCAAAGTGTGCATGAGACGCCTTCAACCTGGAAATTTGGAACAGATCTCAAGGCTCAAAACTATGTGAACAAAAATGCTTCTAGACTCGATAGATAAATACTAATTTCCAAAATTTATGACAGACCACCTTCAAACAAACCTCCATCTGCTCCTGCATGGATCAGCATCTTTCTCCTGACACGTGCTCTGGCATCTGAAGCCCTGTCTGATCTGGTGCTCTTGGGATCATGCACATGTGCAGAAATGCAGGAGTCCAGGAGCCTCAGGGTTTCCCTGCGCAAACAGCTGCAAGCTCTCAATGCTGTCTTCCTCCTGGAAGAATGACATTCCTGGAATGATTAACCTAAATATTTTACTCTCAAATTGAGACCTAGACTTGCACAAGGAGAGCAAGAGAAGTGTGAGGACAGGTTTGTTGGCTAGAGCGGCTCTCTTCAGTAAATAGCAGTGTAAGATCAGAGACGTGAGGCTCTTAATTAGCAGCATGTTTGAGCCACATCTGGGCAGCCAGGACACGTGCTGACTGATGCGTAACACGAAACCTTTATGATGGGAAAAGTCCAGGTCAGTTAAACGCTGCACTGAGCAGCCCTGGAGAAAAAATAAAACACACAAGCACCCACAAGCAATTAAATATATGTCTCTTTGGCACTGTGCATTAGCAGTAGCATTTTAATTGTACATTACCACTGTTTAAATGTGAAATGTTAAAACCATGAGGCTTCTTTAGGTCCTTTTAGGCTGTGAGAAATCAAAATGATGCAAATTAAATGAGTAATTTGCCCAATTACAGAGCAGTAGAAGCGTTCCTGCTTTCTAATTTAGATATATAAACATACAGTCTGTAAGCGGAGATATTTATCAAAGATGTTTTGCTTTTTAAAGTGTTAGTGTTCTAGTTGGTGAGAATCACTGGGGTTCAGACTGACTTCTCAAAATACCAGTTACGATTACTGTAAAACCATCATAGCAGTTTTCATTTTAATAATCTTCAAATTATTTATTTTTTATTATTTTCATTTACTTTAATCCATTTGGAACGCATTATTGCTTTTATCTAAATCAACATTGCATTCAAGACATGCATTCAGTTCATGTATTCCCTTGAATAAAAACCTGCTGTCTGAGCAACGGGAATGCATGACAGTGGTCATCAGTTTTACTGTATTAAAAATGACTACTGTAAGATCAATTACATGCTAACATTTTGTTCAGAGTCATTGTACAACAGAGACACAGTACACAAATTATTACACCATTCTCAAAATACTAATATGCTCAGTTGCTGTGAGTGGTTACCAGGGCATTGCTATGTCGTTGCTAAGGTGTTCCGGAATGGTTGTTAGAGCAGTTAGGATGGTTTAACTTAATTTAATGTCAAGTTGTCATGACAAAGACACTGACATGCTTATTGGTTTATGTCAAGGTGTCAAAACAAAAGACATCTCAAACCATGTCATATTTGCATTAAAAATGTCATAACTGAGCGAATGACACTTAAAGGGTTAGTTCACCCAAAAATGAAAATTAAGTCATTAATTACTCACCCCCATGCTGTCCAACCCCGTAAGACTCGGGAACACAAATGAAGATATTTTTGATTAAATCTGAGAGTTGGATCACTCCTCCATAGGCTGCCTAAGGGACTGGCTCTTCACGGCCCATAAAGTCGTTAAAGAAAATGTTTAAATATTCCATGTGCCTACAGTGGCTCAATTATAAGTTTATCAAGCGACGACACTACTTTTTGTGCAAAGAAAAACATAAATAACGACTTTATTCGACTATTCCATTACTTCCTTATGGGCCTTTAGACGAGAGTAGAAGAGATTTCCAGAACGCATGTGCGAGAACTGAGATGAGGACGTTCTTCTTCGACTACTTCTTGTTACCGGCTGCTCACCACTTAGGAGAATTACCGCCACCTACCGTATAAGATGATGTGCTGATATAGCTGGAAGCGCAAAACTTTCTGTTTACACGCAGAGGAAGATGCGCGCTGCACATACACTTTTCAATGACTGTATTTTCCGCACTATAAGGCGCACTTAAAAGCCTTTAATCTTCTCAAAAAACGACAGTGCGCCTTATAATCCGGAGCGCCTTAAATATGGATCATCATCTTATACGGTAGGGGCGGTAATACTCGGTGAGCAGCCGGTAACAAGAAGTAGTTGAAGAAGAACGTCCTCAGTCTCAGTTCTCGCGCATGCGCCCATAAGGAAGTAATGGAATAGTTAAATAAAGTCGTTATTTATGTTTGTTTGTTTTTCGCACAAAAAGTATTCTTGTCGCTTTATAAACTTATAATTGAGCCACTGTAGGCACATGGAATATTTAAACATTTTCTTTAATGACTTTATGGGCTGTCAAGTGCCAGTCCCTTAAGCAGTCTATGTAGGAGTGATCCAGCTCTCAGATTTAATCAAAAAATATCTTTATTTGTGTTCCAGAAGATGAACAAAGGTCTTACGGGGTTGGTACAGCATGGGGGGAGAAATTAATGACTTAATTTTCATTTTTGGGTGAACTAACCCTTTAATGACAGTTGTCACAAACATGCATAAAACTTCCCTCATTTTCATAACAAATGTCATGTCATGATTATAAAGGTGTCATGTTAGTCTTATGCTCACCCCTTTCAAGTAAAGTGTTACCCCAATGGCATTGCACAGCATCTCAAATGTTTAGTTGATCATTCTGAAATGCCCAACACATTCTCATCCTTTGGCGTCATATATGTGACGCCATATGGCATTTCATCGAAATACTACGCACATGGCACCCTTTTGCATCAAGATACCATGCACTGTTATGGGTAGGTTTAGGACTAGGGTAGGGTCTGCGTCTCATATTGACGCTAAAGGATGCCAGTCACCAATATGACGCCTTGGGGTTCAGCCTACGCATCTATCACGACCAATTCGTACGAATTCGACAAATGATTAAAAAGTGTCTAATTCGTACTAAATTCGTACAACCTCATCTCGTATGAATTCGTACGATTTGTCTAAACCCACTTGATGGGTAGGTTTAGGGCGGGGTAAGGGGTAGGTCATTCGTACGAATTCATATGAATTGGCCAATTCGTAAAATATGTATGACTAAGCAAAATCGTACTAATTATGAATGAGGTCGTATTGAATTGTTATGAATTAGACACTTTTTTATCCTTCGTTGAATTCGATGTGATTTGGTCGTGAGATCGGGTTGGTTCTGCATGTTATATTGACGCTAAAGGGTGCCGTGTGTAGTATATCGACGAAATGTCATATGGCGTCACCTATATGACGCCAAAGGATGAGAACGGGCTCAAATGACTGAGCCAAAGTCTGTCATCAGAATAATTTGGTGTAAGCGCCTCACATGATTGCATCTATACACCATCCGAAAGCAAGATAATATGTGTATTGCTTTTGTCTGTATGCTTTGAGGATCAAGTACAGTCATGATGTAGGAAACATGAGCCATATTGGCCTGATTGTAGCAAATGTTATTACTGTTATTTTTAGCACCAATTTCCCAGGAAGTGACGATTTAGTTCTCTTGAACACATGGGATGGAAACGTAAATGATTTATGCAATATTCCCATTTGCACATAACTTTGATTGAAAATATAGCTGTGTTGAGTGTGAGTGGATTTTATTGCGGAATGGATGAGATTTTATGTACAATGTTTGTTTGTGTGTGAACGCATGTTGAAACTCACTGAAACTAAATTTCCCCACAGGAATAATAAAGTCACTACTACCCTACTATGTCCGTCACTGAAGGGTTGTGTGTTTGACTGCCAATGCTGAACTCTCCACTGGAAGAATTGTTTCTTTCTTTGTCCTTTCAACCTAAAATTTTCCCAAAAGCCACACAGAGCTCTAAATATGTGTCTCCGCTGTTCTAATTAGAGACTGTCTCTCCTCGTCGGGCACAGAGTTCAGGCTAAATATGAAAACGAAACATGAAATTTGGTGAGAGAAGAAGCAAACAATATACAAAGCAAAAACAGGACAGTATCCTTTGTCTGGTTTACGTTCCTCACTTTAATGCTTCTTGACTTTTTGTAGAAGTGAGTGAATTGTAGACTATGTATTTGTGTTAGTTTTAGGGGGGGGGGGGTGTACATTTTGGAAATATAGCAGGACGTTATATTTTTTTAAAGAGACTTTAATTTCTAGACAGCTGAATCAAGTTAAAAAAAATCAATCAACTTGTCCTAAAAGAAACATTAAATACCTCAAAACCATGAATCAACTGAGCTGGGTTACTAATCAGGTGCTCTTGCATTTCTGTCTCTGGTTGTAATCTGTGGTTCATAATAATCTTTATTTGAACACCTTTTCTAATGGTTAACTTCTTTATTAAGCCTTATTTGCACAGCATGAGGGTATGCATATCACTCCTGTTATATCATAAAGTATATTAGATTCAATATCGCAATTTTAAAGATCCAAATCATATCAGCTAGTTTTCTTTTTCTCAAAATCACAATTAAGTGAAAATTGAGATGAAAGATAAAGCATTTCACTACTTTGAGTTGAGTCCGCGTTCATCGTCATTGGATCGGTTATTGCATCAACTTCTGCATTCAACAACTGACACTTCAGGTGCTTTTTTTCCTTCTATAATTAAAATGTTTCACATAAAACATGTTTTCTTGGAAATATTTTAATTAGTTTTAATGCCCAAAACCAAAACGCCTAAAAAATTACACAAAGTATATTTTTCGCCCAAATGAACCGAATTACAGATGTGAAAGCACCTATGAGATGATTCCCAGAGTAGGACCCCTATATCTAAATCTGTCCTTGCGATAACTTCTTGTAGCTAACGTGAGCTGTTTTAGCGTTATGTTTTATGTTTACAGTTAACTATCAGGGATCTTTTCCCTCAGCAGAATATCAAGGATTCGTGTAACGTTAACAGTGATGTGTTGAACTTGTAACTTGTGTAAATAAAACATTTAATGCAGACATTGTCAGACGTTTCATGTACTCATTGACGAAAGTACATATCTCTAGAAAGTGTGTCGCTAAAAATTCTGTTTCTTCAGCCATGTCAGCATGCCTCAGACTGTTTACAAGCTACGGCTGTTCTGCTGGTGCGGGTAGGCAACGGAGTGGCTTACCATGCCAGTGACGTAGTCGAATGTTGAAATCCAACATGGCGCGCCGTGTAACAAAAACAACACTTTCAATGAACCATTTAATCCCTTTTAACAAATTCTGCAATTTTAAAAATTGTACCAATGATAATAAATAAATACATCTGTTATGTCACCTTTTCTCAAATTTCAGTTCAGTTCATCTTAAAAGGCTAAAAGCAGGTTTAGAACATGCCCCATTGAAGTCGAACAGGTGAGATTTTTAAAGGGGTCATGAAACTGGCTTTTTAAATTTTATTATATTGTTGTCTGAGGTTAACTTATGACATTTCGCTTGGATTTTGCATTCAAAACATCAAAATGAATAAGTAATAGGCTATTTTGTACCCAAAGTTTTGAGCCTCGCTAGAGCTCGTAACTCTGCACCGAAGACTTGGAAGTAGAACGCCCACTGCTGTGAGTGGATAACAGTTTGCATATTATAATGAGTTTGAACTCACCCGTCGATGCACTCTGGGAAATTGTTAAAGACATCCAATGTTGTAAAATGGCAACCGAAATGATTCGCTCCCATACATATTTAACCCAGAGTTCGTGTGTTGCACAATTCCTGTTGGATCCAATATCAGACAACACAGCACCGTTCTTTTCTCTTAATCGGTCTGCAAATCCAGTCTTGTTTACAAAATAATCCTCAGTGAAATGAAGCGAACAGACGGACGATGTTTTACCTCATTCTCTATTGGAATCACAGAGGAAGCTTATGCAGCAACTGTCTTCCACAATCAGGCACTGCACAATATTCTGTATTGCTCATGAACTCGAATACAGTTTGTCATCACGATCAGGCCTGTGTTATTCAGCTATGCGTGTAATGCGCGGAACGGTGGGCGGGGCTAAACCGGCCATGTTGAAGTAGGCGTTGATCTTCTTCTGTGGGGGTGGTGTTTTGTCTCTCCTCGTCGGGCACAGAGTTCAGGCTAAATATGAAAGCGAAACATGAAATTTGGTTGAGAGAAGAAGCAAACAATATACAAAGCAAAAACAGGACAGTATCCTTTGTCTGGTTTACGTTCCTCACTTTAATGCTTCTTGACTTTTTGTAGAAGTGAGTGAATTGTAGACTATGTATTTGTGTGTAGTTTTAGGGGGGGGGGTTGTACATTTTGGAAATATAGCAGGACGTTATATTTTTTTAAAGAGACTTTAATTTCTAAACAGCTGAATCAAGTTAAAAAAAATCAATCAGACTTGTCCTAAAAGAAAACATTAAATACCTCAAAACCATGAATCAACTGAGCTGGGTTATCTATCAGGTGCTCTTTGCATTTCTGTCTCTGGTTGTAATCTGTGGTTCATAATAATCTTTATTTGAACACCTTTTCTAATGGTTAACTTCTTTATTAAGCCTTATTTGCACAGCATGAGGGTATGCATATCACTCCTGTTATATCATAAAGTATATTAGATTCAATATCGCAATTTTAAAGATCCAAATCATATCAGCTAGTTTTCTTTTTCTCAAAATCACAATTAAGTGAAAATTGAGATGAAAGATAAAGCATTTCACTACTTTGAGTTCAGTCTGCGTTCATCGTCATTGGATTCGGTTATTGCATCAACTTCTGCATTCAACAACTGACACTTCAGGTGCTTTTTTTTCCTTCTATAATTAAAATGTTTCACATAAAACATGTTTTCTTGGAAATATTTTAATTAGTTTTAATGCCCAAAACCAAAACGCCTAAAAAATTACACAAAGTATATTTTTCGCCCAAATAAATCCGAATTACAGATGTGAAAGCACCTATGAGATGATTCCCAGAGATAGGACCCC
The DNA here is from genome assembly GCA_030378365.1 of Hybognathus amarus. Taxonomy (NCBI): domain Eukaryota; kingdom Metazoa; phylum Chordata; class Actinopteri; order Cypriniformes; family Leuciscidae; genus Hybognathus; species Hybognathus amarus. Next base: position 498,686 of record JAQIUQ010000265.1, on the reverse strand, counting down.
TATATCTAAATCTGTCCTTGCCGATAACTTCTTGTAGCTAACGTGAGCTGTTTTAGCGTTATGTTTTATGTTTTACAGTTAACTATCAGGAATCTTTTCCCTCAGCAGAATATCAAGGATTCGTGTAACGTTAACGTGATGTGTTGAACTTGTAACTTGTGTAAATAAAACATTTAATGCAGACATTGTCAGACGTTTCATGTACTCATTGACGAAAGTACATATCTCTAGATAATGTGTCGCTAAAAATTCTGTTTCTTCAGCCATGTCAGCTAGCCTCAGACTGTTTACAAGCTACGGCTGTTCTGCTGGTGCGGGTAGGCAACGGAGTGGCTTACCATGCCAGTGACGTAGTCGAATGTTGAAATCCAACATGGCGGCGCCCGTGTAACAAAAACAACACTTTCAATGTACCATTTTATCCCTTTTAACAAATTCTGCCATTTTAAAAATTGTACCAATGATAATAAATAAAATACATCTGTTATGTCACCTTTTCTCAAATTTCAGTTCAGTTCATCTTTATAGAGGCTAAAAGCAGGTTTAGAACATGCCCCATTGAAGTCTAACAGGTGAGATTTTTAAAGGGGTCATGAACTGGCTTTTTAAATTTTATTATATTGTTGTCTGAGGTTAACTTATGACGTTCGCTTGGATTTTGCATTCAAAAACATCAAAATGAATAAGTAATAGGCTATTTTGTACCCAGTTTTGAGCCTCGCTGAGCCTAACTCGCACCGAAGACTTGGAAGTAAACGCCCACTGCTGTGAGTGGATAACAGTTTTGCATATTATACTGAGTTTGAACTCACCCGTCGATGCACTTGGGGAAAATTGTTTTAAAAACATCCAATGTTGTAAAATGGCAACCGGAATATAATTCGCTCCCATACATATTAAACCACAGAGTTCCGTGCTTGCACAATTCCTGTCAGATCCAATATAGACAACACAGCACCGTTCTTTTCTCTTAATCGGTCTGTAAATCCAGTCTTGTTTACAAAATAATCCTCAGTGAAATGAAGCGAACAGACGGACGATGTTTTACCTCATTCCTATTGGGAATCCAGAGGAAGCTTATGCAGCAACTGTCTTCCACAATCAGGCACTGCACAATATTCTGTATTGCTCATGAACTCGAATACGGTTTGTCATCACGATCAGGCCTGTGTTATTCAGCTATGCGTGCTAATGCGTGAAAGGTGGGCGGGGCTAGACCGGCCATGTTGAAGTAGGCGTTGATCTTCTTCTGTGGGGGTGGTGTTTTGTCTCTCCTCGTCGGGCACAGAGTTCAGGCTAAATATGAAAACGAAACATGAAATTTGGTGAGAGAAGAGCAAACAATATACAAAGCAAAAACAGGACAGTATCCTTTGTCTGGTTTACGTTCCTCACTTTAATGCTTCTTGACTTTTTGTAGAAGTGAGTGAATTGTAGACTATGTATTTGTGTTAGTTTTAGGGGGGGGGGTTGTACATTTGGAAATATAGCAGGACGTTATATTTTTTAAAGAGACTTTAACTTCTAGACAGCTGAATCAAGTTAAAAAAATCAATCAACTTGTCCTAAAAGAGAACATTAAATACCTCAAAACCATGAATCAACTGAGCTGGGATTACTATCAGGTGCTCTTGCATTTCTGTCTCTGGTTGTAATCTGTGGTTCATAATAATCTTTATTTGAACACCTTTTCTAATGGTTAACTTCTTTATTAAGCCTTATTTGCACAGCATGAGGGTATGCATATCACTCCTGTTATATCATAAAGTATATTAGATTCAATATCGCAATTTTAAAGATCCAAATCATATCAGCTAGTTTTCTTTTTCTCAAAATCACAATTAAGTGAAAATTGAGATGAAAGATAAAGCATTTCACTACTTTGAGTCAGTCCGCGTTTCATTGTCATTGGATTCGGTTATTGCATCAACTTCTGCATTCAACAACTGACACTTCAGGTGCTTTTTTTCCTTCTATAATTAAAATGTTTCACATAAAACATGTTTTCTTGGAAATATTTTAATTAGTTTTAATGCCCAAAACCAAAACGCCTGAAAAATTACACAAAGTATATTTTTTTCGCCAAATGAACCGAATTAAAGCATGTGAAAGCACCTATGAGTATGATTCCCAGAGTAGGACCCCTATATCTAAATCTGTCCTTGCCAATAACTTCTTGTAGCTAGCGTCGAGCTGTTTTAGCGTTATGTTTTATGTTATATCTGCTATACAAGATGAGATAAAAGCAGTGTGTAAAAACATCTTAAGCAGCCAGCAGTTTGCTGTCATCAAATAATACATTTATTTGTATTTCACAGGTACACACAGCTTTACAGAGAGACAGACATAAATTGTATTCTATAGCTAATATTTCAAATCTCAATGTTGCTAAAGTAAAATATAAGTATTTCAAGGCTATTTAATTTATGGCTGAAATTAAATATGTCACTGAATCAGTATTCATTGGTGTATTCCCTTTTCTTTTTATCCATATATCCAATATCTAGGTAAATCAGTTATAAATATATATCGGCAATATCTCTCTCTCAAGATTGGTTTAGTCAGGGTTTACAGGAACTACTGTTAGCAACGTGCGAAAAATGACTTGTCCTTAAAAAGAAATTTCATATCAGGTAACCAAAAGCAGACTTAATCACGAACGCCATCATTAAGCCAAGATTGATTTAGCTTCTAATGAAAACATATCATCTTGATAACCAAGATGAGCAGTATTTTAGAGTGTGAGTCTTAAATGTACTCAAGCATCACTGGCAAAGGCTCAGAGACCATGCCTTTCTAAAACACCTTATAAAAGGGATTCATCGGTTGCAAAATTCACTTTTAAATGGTGTTTGCATATAAATGTGTCTTTGCAGTGTGTGGACACAACCACCACAATGACAAAAATGCATTCACTCCTTTTTTTAATCCTCAAAAAGTCTAAACACAGTAGTCGATTGTCGATCTCACGCCGCAGTCATTAGTGAATATCATCTCAAACCTCCTGTGTGTTCAACATCTGATTTGGATGAACTATCCATTTGAGCTGATATTCTCAGAACACCACACAGTTGTAGGTTCGAGATGATATTCACCAATGATCACGCACGTGAACAGTCAGACAATCGACAACTGTGGGCTTCGACCGAAAACAGGAAGCAAATAGAGGTATGTGAGCTGGCTGAATTAACATCATTTTTATTAATATCTTTCACATCGACTGCAGTCAGATTTACCGTGGTCACTCTTAATAACACCACTCACATGGCTGTGCACTTGTAATGACAAATCAAGGATGTTAAAGATGAACTGAACTGAAAAAAAATCGACGATTGAAAACGTGTTCTTTATGACAATTAAAAGTAAATTACACTAAACATTTTAATAAAATATATTAATATAGCTGATTTTAAGCAATGCAAAATTGCGCTTGTTAGCGCTGGCAATTTCGATGACGTCACTGGCATGGTAGGACCCGCGGAGCTGAATAGACAACAGCTGGAGGTCCTATATACACAGACGAAAATGAGCACTTTTAACGGCATGGATTATGCATTTGAGCCCGTGAGGGACAGGCCGGTAGTGTCTGACTACCACCACATGGAGGACGATCAGTTTCAGGCTCCACTTACAGTACAGGATCGTTTGGGGGGAAGTGACTGTGGGCGCGAGCGCTGTGGAGCATGGACACTGCACCGGAGTCGATCTGTTGCAGAGAGGTCAACCTGGAACATTTATTGATCGGCGAAAAATGCATCACCATGCACCGTTCATTTTGGATGCTGTTCGGTGAGAGAAACGTGTTGGGGGAGGCTATGCTGTCTCTAATGGATGTCCGAGCTGAGACGCGAGCGCCCCATCAGTAGCAGGGTATTTCACGATTAGGTGAGCTGGGCTAACTTGTTACACTTTTCTCAGACTGTTTAGATTAACAGCGTACTGGCAGTTCACTCTATGGGCGAGTGTGCATTTAGAAAGGAGAATCCCATCCTTTACCGTGAACTATACATCAGGAATCTTTTCCCCTCAGCCGAATATCAAGGATTCGTGTAACGTTAACGTGATGTGTTGAACTTGTAACTTGTGTAAATAAAACATTTAATGCAGACATTGTCAGACGTTTCATGTACTCATTGACGAAAGTACATATCTCTAGATAGTGTGTCGCTAAAAATTCTGTTTCTTCAGCCATGTCAGCTAGCCTCAGACTGTTTACAAGCTACGGCTGTTCTGCTGGTGCGGGTAGGCAACGGAGTGGCTTACCATGCCAGTGACGTAGTTCGAATGTTGAAATCCAACATGGCGGCGCCCGTGTAACAAAAACAACACTTTCAATGTACCATTTTATCCCTTTTAACAAATTCTGCCATTTTAAAAATTGTACCAATGATAATAAATAAAATACATCTGTTATGTCACCTTTTCTCAAATTTCAGTTCAGTTCATCTTTTAGAGGCTAAAGCAGGTTTAGAACATGCCCCATTGAAGTCAACAGGGTGAGATTTTAAAGGGGTCATGAACTGGCTTTTTAAATTTTATTATATTGTTGTCTGAGGTTAACTTATGACAGTTTCGCTTGGATTTTGCATTCAAAAACATCAAAATGAATAAGTAATAGGCTATTTTGTACCCAAGTTTTGAGCCTCGCTGAGCCTAACTCGCACCGAAGACTTGGAAGTAAACGCCCACTGCTGTGAGTGGATAACAGTTTTGCATATTATAATGAGTTTGAACTCACCCGTCGATGCACTTGGGGAAATTGTTTTAAAAATATCCAATGTTGTAAAATGGCAACCGGAATGATTCGCTCCCATACATGTTTAACCACCAGAGTCCGTGTGTTGCACAATTCCTGTCAGATCCAATATTAGACAACACAGCACCGTTTCTTTTCTCTTAATCGGTCTGCAAATCCAGTCTTGTTTACAAAATAATCCTCAGTGAAATGAAGCGGACAGACGGACGATGTTTTACCCTCATCCTATTGGAATCCAGAGGAAGCTTATGCAGCAACTGTCTTCCACAATCAGGCACTGCACAATATTCTGTATTGCTCATGAACTCGATACGGTTTGTCATCACGATCAGGCCTGTGTTATTTAGCTATGCGTGTAATGCGCGAAACGGTGGGCGGGGCTAAACCGGCCATGTTGAAGTAGGCGTTGATCTTCTTCTGTGGGGGTGGTGTTTTGGTGCTCTTTGACGTTATAATTCCCCACTTTGAAAACGAGCTCGTTTGCTGAGCCTGGTGTCACTAAAAGCTTTTTATTGGACTAACAAGGTCGTTTTCAGTTCTGAAACTTACAGGATATTCTTATAATATGATGACCTTTTAGATGTCAAAAGCTCAAGGAAAATTTGATTTCTTAGTTAATCACCCCTTTAAAAAATTCAGTCAATGGCAGGGAAAGAGCATAGACAATAAAAGAAATGGACACAGCGACCTCATAGACTTCAACGGAGAAAAGCCGAATGCGCCGGCTCAAACTAGAGCTTGACGACGGAGATGTGACGTGAGAAACCTGTCTGACAGCTGTACGTCTTCTAGTAGCTTCGCCGAGAGGAATCTGAATCATTCCCTTCTGAATCTCACAGAGCCGGAGAGCGTGAGTAGAGCTGTTTCCATGAGCTGCAGGAGACACTTTATGACTCTATATGGGCTTCCTCCCTTGACTTTGCGCCTCCACTTCCCCCGATTGTCATGAGCTTCTCCTCCTGTCTATATAGTAATCTCTCTACTGTGCGAAAAGAGTAGCAGCGTGTGTATGACGCAATCAGTTAGCCTATTTTACAAAAACTGCCTCTACGGTGTCATAACCTAAGATACAAGCTAATTGAGCCTTTACGTATTGTTCATATTTCTTTAGAAATTAGATCATGGACAAATGGAGTCTTTAAACACCTCAGATGTAAAGTTATTCACTGTCAAAATGACGCCTAAATCAAATGAATGGGAGTCAATGGAATGCTAACAGCAGCTGAAGGTTTGATGGAGAGGGACCCTGGAGACTTCAGTTTTGGGCTAGTGGAGTACACTCTAGAATAGATTTGAAGTAAATTACTATCTACACCATACCAGTGGACTAGCCTACCCAAATATTCAGATACCCAGAGTTAGGATCTTTCTTTATAAATCAATATTTTCAAACATTGTAAGTTTATACAGACACGACAGTATGTAAAACTATGTGAATTTTTTTAAACGGTAATAATCAGGCTTCTCAATCAAAATATTAAACTACAAGCCATGAATATGTACCTAATTAAACATTTACGTAGCCTATATTTTGATTAAAAGACTGAGTTCAAGTGTAGGCCAAATGTACTTGGACTTTCATGTTATATTTTTTTATTTTTCTAGTTTAAAAGAAGGACCATCTAACACACTTGGTTTTGCACTCATTCGACTTCCATATGTGAAGATGTGAAGTTTTAAATTGTTTTTTTTTTTCATAAAATGATGCTATTAACCTTTTCACCGCACTTTCACGATTCACCTTTTGTATGTTTAGTCAAAGGGGTATCTGTCACACAATTCAGACTTTCCTCTGACGTGAGTAGATTTACATCTCTCAATTCTAAAAAGGTTTTGCGGTATAGTGTTAATATCTGCAATTGACTTCTTTTCTTTGAATTACGTGATGTAGGCTAAAATCTCAATTGCGGAGTTATTAAGTGCAGTTCTGGAAAACAAAAAAGACTGACTTTTTATATCTCACAATTCTGACTATATAGCACACAACTGTGAGTTTTTATAACAATTCCTGGGGAAAACGTCATAATTGAGAAATAAAGAGTCGCAATGGTGAAATTATCAAGTGAAAAATATATATAAATTTATAAAATATATAAAATATATTTGAACTTAACTTGAAGCTGGCAAGCTCAAATAAGCTATTGTAATTCTCAATGACTGGTTTTAGCTGTTTATTCAATCCTGTTCCTGCTAGTGTGTAAATAATCAGGTTAGAATTAATCAAGTTTGAGCTTGATCAGAGCAAATTTCAGGAGATTTTCTAAAGCAAAATGTCCTTAAATTACAAGGAGTTTCTTTATTTATTTCAAAGGTTGTAATGAAACAGGAATGAGCTATATTAAGTACGTGTATATACTGTATTACTAATAAAGCTTAGTGATTTCCCCATTTTCTAATGAATATTCAGCTGCCAGTCAGCCCTCAAGATTTTTTATTTTCCATGATTCACATTCAGTTCAAAAGCAAAGAGCGATCATGGAATTCCATTAATACGTTTTAAGCCACCACAGGCAGATCGGTCTTGGCAGTACAGCGCTGCACTGGATATTGCAAGAAAATTGCTTCCACATGTATCAATATCATTACTTTTTAGTTTTTACTGAAGTGACATCAGACGCTCTCGTCAAAGTTGTACACGTTTTCCACACACACAGAGACAGTCCCGATCTGACCGAGAGTGAGGTAGCTCCCGTTTACACTGGCTGTCTGGACTTGTTCTGCTCCCAGCACTGATAGAAGCGCTCACTGTGTTGAATGTATGTGTGTTTTTCGCTTCCAATCCCCAAAGAAAGAAGAATGCTTTCCTCATCATACTGTTTCCCTGACTGACCTCAAATGACTCATGCGCTCTCCAAACTCAAATTCCACTGCTTTGGATCCTTTGGGCACCTTTCACTGCCATTGTACTTCACTGGGAAAAAAGTGAGATGCAACTGGGTCTTTCAACAAAACATTTGTCATGTGTGTAAACATTTTTTTTTTTCAGTGGAACAAAAAAGGAATAATCTTCATGCAGATCGTTTCCATAAAAGAGCAAATGCAGAGTTGAGCTCTGTAAATAGGTAATAAAAAAGGCCTACATACACTCAGTTAAGATGATTATTAGGAACATCATACTAATACTGTGTTTGACCCCCTTTCGCCATCAGAACTGCCTTAATTCTACGTGGCATTGATTCAACCAAGGTGCTGAAAGCATTCTTTAGAAATGTTGGCCCATATTGATAGGATAGCATCTTGCAGTTGATGAAGATTTGTGGGATGCACATCCAGGGCACGAAGCTTCCGTTCTCCACCACATCCCAAAAATGCTCTATTGGGTTGAGATCTGGTGACTGTGGGGCCATTTTAGTACAGTGAACTCATTATCATGTTCAAGAAACCAATTTGAAATGATTTCGAGCTTTGTGACATGGTGCATTATTCTGCTGGAAGTAGCCATCAGAGGATGGACATGGTCAGAAACAATGTTCATGTGGCATTTAATCGAATGCCCAAATGGCACTAAGGGGCCTAAAATGTGCCAAGAAAACATCCCCCACACCATTACACCACCACCTGCCTTCACAGTGGTAACAAGGCATGATGGATCCATGTTCTCATTCTGTTTACGCCAAATTCTGACTCTATCATCTGAATGTCTCAACAGAAATTCTGAGACTCATCAGACCAGGCAACATTATTCCAGTCTTCAACTGTCCAATTTTGGTGAGCTGTTGTAAATTGTCGCTCTTTTTCCTATTTGTAAGAGGAGACGAGTGGTACCCGGTGGGGTCTTCTGCTGTTGTAGCCCAACCGCCTCAAGGTTGTGTGTGTTGTGGCTTCACAAATGCTTTGCTGCATACCTTCGGTAGTAACGAGTGGTTATTTCAGTCGAAGTTGCTCTTCTATCAGCTCGAATCAGTCGGCCCATGTTCGTCTGACCTCTAGGCATTTTCGCCACAGGACTGCCGCATATTGGATGTTTTTCCCTTTTCACACCATTCTTTGTAAACCCTAGAAATGGTTGTGTGTGAAAATCCCAGTAACTGAGCAGATTGTGAAATACTCAGACCGGCCCGTCTGGCACCAACAACCATGCCACGCTCAAAATTGCTAAATCCCCTTTCTTTCCCATTCTGACATTCAGTTTAGGAGTTCAGGAGATTGTCTTGACCAGGACCACACCCCTAAATGCATTGAAGCAACTGCCATGTGATTGGTTGATTAGATAATTGCATTAATGAGAAATTGAACAGGTGTTCCTAATAATCCTTTGTGTATATACATATATAAGAAAAGCACACAAGTCATATGATGGACTTTTACCAACGGATGCATTTCGCAGCTCCATTTTAGACTGAACAAAAAATAAATTAAAAAACGCACCATCAAACGGTTTGAAATTGCAAAATGGAAAATTACATTTGAAACTGCTACAAATGTGAGGAATCAGGATGTCAGTGAATACCAACTTAAAGTTTGGATCCTTTAAACTTGTCTCACAAGAAAATCATGACTCTATAGGCTAAATATTTATCAAAACAGTGTCAACATCCAACACATGTAGGCTAAATGCAATTCACAACTCTTGCAATTCATGAATTCTTTAGAAAGTGTGTATTTCAGTGCAAATTTTATTTTCGTTCCCTTTATATGCTAAAAATAGTTTTTGCGTGCATATAATACGCACTGTAAACCCCTTGGGTAGAATAAAGTGAGTATCATATGCACGTGAAAAACGGTGTCATGTTATGACTACTGTATGTTATGACTTCAAAACACTTTTTATTATTGCGCACGAGTTTGTACTCTAATACATTTTGATGTTTGCATCCCATAGCCTAACCAGCTCAATGTCAGATTTTCTGATATAGGCCTATAGGCTAGAAAACTTGCACGGTATTCTCACCTGACTGTCTCTAGTCATGATAAAAAAGACTGAATACGCGTAGAAACAGAGATGGTCTGCTTTATCGTATGCACTTTTATTGCTTTTTTAACACTGTTGGTTAGGTTTAGTGCCACTCACCATACATTTCATGTTGCGAACTTCGTGATACGATAGAACAACCAACGTGATAAAACAGCATCTCATGACCAATTCGATTACGAATTCATACGAGTGATTAAAACGTGGCAAATTCATGCGAATTCGTAGGAACTCACTTGTACGATTTGTCTAAACCCACGTGTGGGTAGGTTTAGGAGCAGGGGTCAGGGGTAGGTCGTTCATACAAATTTATATGAATTTGGTGACTCGTAGAATATGTACAAATTAGCAAAAATCGTACAAATTTGCTCCGAATTGAGGTCATATGAATTCATATGAATTAGCCACCTCATAAAATTCGTACAAATTGCCAAGTCTACCTGTTTTAGATAAGCTAAACTTGATTCTTGCGCCACCAACTGGACCCTTTGAAAGTATTGTGAAGCGTGCAAGAAGCAACGCATCCTTTTGACACAGGATACGCTCAGTGAGCCAGGGTTGGATAAAAGCCTGTATATAACAACGCGTTCTCATCCTTTAGCGTCATATAAAACGTTATGTGACAAAACGGCGTTATACTACACACATGGCACCCGTTTCGTTAATTTATATAACACGCGCTGTGAGGGCTAAGTTTAGGTGTGGGGTAGGGTCATTAGTTGTCATATTCACGCTTAAGGATTTATAACGTCTTGGGTTCGCGTGTTTATATAAACGATAAAGGGTACCATGTGCGTAGTATAGCGCGCGTTTTGTCATAAAGCGCTTTATGTGAGCTAAAGGTGAGAAACGGGCTCGTATATAAGTATATAAGTCAGAAGAACTATACTTTATGATAGCCTAGTTGTTTGGACTTTTTTTGTCATTTTTGAAGCTTGACAGACTGTGTTTGCTTACCATTTAAATATAATTCAAAATCTACTGTATATAAATTTTAGTTTGCATTATTATTATTTTAATCAAAATGGAAGAGGAACCGTTTCATGACATGAAACATGGAAAGATTATGGAAAAAGTACAACAGCAAGTTTAGACATGTTGGTTAAATCAACCTTTCTGTAAGAGGAACCTCACCTGTTAGAATCACAGATATCAAACAAGCATGGGGGATTGACCAGTTAAGACCAAAATCAGTCAAAACAAAGAGCTTACAAGTACACAAAGTATGTCCTGTAGGCTATAGGCTATATACTTGGTTAAATTCTACATTAGGAATGTAACAATAGTCTAGCAACAGCACTGGCTGCCACACACTCATGAACTGTGAGGGATCGATCTGTGTGTTATGTCTGTTGGGTGGCTTTTGCACATGTTTAGTTCTGTTTCCTGTGTTTTCTGTTTGTTACTATGGTTCCTCATTGTTTGATTATTGTTTATTGAATTATTGAATGGGTGGGCGTGAGGGGCGACGCCCCTCTTTCAGGACTTTCACGCCCCCTCAGATCACAATGAATGTAAACGGGATTTTACTGATAAAATATGTTATTTAAAAATCCCATTTTGCCAATTACATTTTCACATTTCCTTATTTTTGTGAATATTAAGCTAAATTAATAATATTGTAGTCAACTCTTCCACACGCAAGTTGAAAAAATTCCATCTGACCCCCAGCATGAGTTTTTCAAGGCGACTGTTATTTAGAACCTTTCACTTTAATGTTTCCACGGTGACGTGGTCATTGCTTGTCACCTGACAAGCGCAATCACAACACCGCTGAATGAACGATGATCTGCTTTTGTCATTTTTTCCTTTTTTATTCAAAATATTCACAAATGTATTAGCTATAGCATGAAACACTGATATTCCGATTGTCAAATATGTGCAAGTGGATGTGTTTTGTTGTTTAAACACATTTATAACGATCACGATTTAGTTAGAGCTGTATGTTCAGAATCGGATCTGTCGGATTTTTGGATTTACAACACGTCAATTTCTCCACTAATCACGAAATACATGAAAGTAAGTGGCCAATGAACTGGGAGAAGAATAGAGCAAAATGTAACTACTTATACAATTACACAATCATGTGTTTCTAACATGTAAAACGTGTCATCTTATTACTAAGCAGTACTAAAGATAAGCTGTTTTAATATACTAAGTACAAAATAAGTGCAGTGAAAATAGAGCACTTTAAGTGCATTATGGAAGTGTACTAAGTGCACTTAAATAAAATGTATTTAAGTTAACTTTTTTTTCACCTGGGTTAGTCTCCGCAACTGATTGAAGCGCGTGTCCGTGGGAAGACAGCGCGAGCCACAAGACAACACTATGCCGCTTCACTGTATCGAAACGAGCACTTTGATTGATTAAAAAAAACAAAAAACATTTAAGCACTATCACAGACTCTAATTTGACAAACGAACAAAATGAATGCTCTGCTAGTTAACTGAAGATGTTTAGGTTCATCCTCACCGCAAGATGTTTCAAAAAGTAGTGGGGAGCCCCGAAAAAAGTGGTGACGTGCGTTAATGTAGAAGCCCCTTTGAGCTTCAGACGCCTCATCAGTAGCGCTCGGCTGCAGTCGGCTCTGATTACATCACATCTGTACACACACTTCTGTACACATAAAGAATAACAGACACTCGAACAGAGCACACACTCTCCTCAAACATTGTGTTCACTGCAGGCGCCTGTGCCGTGACAAGGCACCTCACGTAAAGCTGATAATTCCACAAATGACTGCAATTGCAGATTTCAAACAGAGATGGCGACAAAGAGGAAACTGCAGACTGCAGCTTTAATAAATACAGCTACTGCGAATAGATGCGGTGTCTTCTTTTTTTCAACCGGTACATGACTGAAGAAGTGACTGAATAACAATGGATCTAGCAGCACTCCGTATCCTGTTTTTCATACTGATAATAATCATGAAAATGTTTCGTGAGCAGCAAATCAGCATATTTTGCCTGGTTCAAATTACATGACTTTAGCCCGATTTTGACACGAACCCAGTTTGACGTAGGGTGACGATGGTGATCCCAAAACGTCAACAGCCGTCGGGCAAGACTCAAATCGTATACATCTCGATATATTGTGTCATTTGGGCGGAAACCTACATTGCGTCTGCGATGCTTCACAACATCACGACAGAAAGGCTAGCATGTTTATTTTTTTAACGGTACGTACAAGCGGTTCAGTCACACATGTGAGGTTGACCAATAGGAGCACAGAAGCTTTTCCATACACTACTTTGCAAGAATGGTGAAACGAAGAGGCGATGGTGCTAATGTTAAAACTAAAAGTAAAAATATATAGGAAAACAATATTTTACCTCAAGTTCTCTTGGAGGATTAGCAGCCCATACTGTCCTCTTTGAGCAATCCAGGAATGTGTCCATTGTTCAGAGTTTTCTTCTTTTTTTCTGAACACAGGACAGCCAAAACAACACTCACCGCTTCATCCATTGTTTGTTTACGTTCGTTTCCAGAAGGCACTCGCTACTAGTTTCGCCTTCTCGATGACATCAGCGCGCGTTAAAGAAGGCATGCGATGGTCAGGAAGCAGCAGTGTTATATCTGGACGTGTCTTGTCCATGACACAACAAGATTTAAGGAGTCGAACTCGCGTAATCTGACACAAAGACTGTCGTAACAGACAAAAAAAAATCGTCTAATCTGAACCAGGCATTAGGATGATTTCTGAAGGATCATGTGACACTGAAAACTGGAGTAATGATGCTGTAAATTCTAGCTTTAATCTCAGGAAGAAATCTACATTTTAAAATATATTCACATTTATTATTATTTTAAATTGCAATGTATTTTGAATGGTGACGTAGTAATACAAGGTAAAAATGTATCTAATATTGGTCTGAATCACAGCCTTAATGCTATTCAGAACAACGGCATGTGTGATAATGCAGTATCTGGGGGATATATGTGCATTTAAATCAACTCTCATTTCTGACGCAAGAAAAGCTGAAATTCCCCAGCATCATTATTGTGGAAAGCTTTCTAGTCAATGGAAGTCTGCGTGACGCTCACCAGCATGGACGTAGCTCGTTTGCTGTTAGTCTTAAGTGTGGAGCGTTCAATGAAAGGATCCTCAAATTAGAGGTGAAAATGATTTTGTTGCCATACACAGTTAGAAGCACTTGTAGTCACATGAGACAGAGCTGTCCTTCTGTCTCCAACAGCGTGGCATTCGTGTATAAACAAACACTCTGTCCAACTGTCAGCCAAATGACCTGCACTGCCCAGTGTTTCTGCTCTGTTCCTAGCAACCATTCGTTAGCATCCGAGTCCCACGAGTCTGCTGAGAGAGAACAGAGTCAGTCTGGGCATGTCAGCTCGAATTAAACCACTCTTCCGTGTTTTCAAGGGCACAAAAGATCCTTTTTTCTGTCTAACGTGGGAATTCACGTGTGAGCCAAAGTCTAGCTACTTCCTCATCTTAATCTGTACTCGTGCTGCCTTCACGTGTCATCTGAGTTGATCGTAAATACGAGTTCTTACGATCTTCGAAAGTCATCTTTATCACTGGGAAGCTCAGGGATAATTTTGATACCCAAGTTCCCAATTTGGGCGGGCCACAAAATTTAAAGATGGCGGAGGAGAGTGATTGATGGCATTTAATGTTGTAACAACTGCTACATCACCTTGTCTTGTTTTTAAAGCAGAGCACATTTATAAATATGAATATTCTTTTAAAGCGTATATTTTATACACAGTGAAAATAGCCTGTATTTGACCAAAAATCTAAAGTGTCAGTAAGCGAACCCTAGATAGTTTGGTGAATGTTTATATGGTTGTCAATGAATGGGAAACCTGGTTCCTGTTCTTTCCCACAACAAAGCACTTGAATGCGACAAGCTCGTAATTCCGACTTCAGAAGTGGGAAGTAAGGAATTTGTGATTGCCGTGAAGGCAGCATTAGTCATCGTGAATTTGACCCTGTTTGCTTTCTATTAGGAATTTGTTTTAAGATTTGACTCTCTTTCAAATCGTTAGTGTGAATTTTATTTGAATTGGCCACAACACACGGAAGTTGAATTCAAATTTGAATTGGAACTGGAATTAATTGGGTGCATTAGGGCCCGCCCACTTTTTCAGAGAAGTTTTTTTATTCATTATTCACATAGTGATTGAAAAAGTATTTGTTAAAGAGTAACAAGCCATGAACCAAGCCAACCAGCTTACGAAGAATCAATTTACATTGTGTTTTATTATGTTTAGAACCGTGAATCGGCGAACATTCAACGTAACTTTAATCAATAAACGAACACAAAACGAAGGTAAAGCGGCAGCCCCTCGTGGATGACTGCCTCTTTACTCTTGTTTTGTGTTTGTTTATTGTTTAAAGTTTTGTTAAACATTCGCCGGTTTGCAACTCCTTCCTCCCTGAACAACTAACTTTACTACAACTGTGAAAAAACTACAATCCAATGAAGCATTGTGAAGTACGGGAGAAGAGTAGGGCAAAGCAATAATAAAAAAAATGTAAATAAATTGAGATAAAAGTTGAAATACAATGTTGAGAAAAAACTCATTAAATTTTGAGAGTGAAGTCATCGTGTTTTGAGAAAAGAATCGTTAATTTAGAGAAAAAAAATTGAAATAAAATGTTGAGAGTGAAATCATAAAATGTTTAGATCAATTTGAGATATAGGCTTGATATAGGCAATTGTATATAGGCTACATTTACTATCTTAACATCTAGCTTACTGCATGCCCATGCTTACTGCCCAAGAACTTTTTTCTCTCTTAGTTTATTCTAGACGTTGTTTTGCAACTTTCAAGAGAAAACTCGTTACATTTGAGAAAAAAAGTCAAAATACAACCTTGCGAATAAACTCATTAAATTTAGAGAATAAAGTCGTTGTGTTTTGAGAAAAAAGTCGAACATGAAATGTAGAGAATAATCCATTCGATCAGTGTTCACCGATAGAGGACATGGCAGAGTTGAGTCAAGCTATATTTTAGACTATTTCAGTAACAAAGAAATACTATCAACTTTAGCAGTAATGTAGTGCATTAAAAGTGTCATTGAATTTGCCCGTTCAGAACTTAACTGATAAAAGACGTTTGAGCACGTCACTTGAACAACGAACAGTGCTGGCCCAAATGCACTCTGGCAAATGGACTGCTATGGTCATATTAAAACCGTATGTACAGCATTGCCATTAATGGCTGTATGGTTTACAATCGTTACATTCTGTGGATGGAGGTGTACACAACCATGATCCTAATGTAATAGCCAGTTAGCTACTTCAGTAAAAACAGTTACTGGCATAGGGGGGTCCCGAGTGCTGCCGCAAGACATGGGAGTTAAAAAATAGTAGTGTGGCAGCAATACAAAGGTTTTTACAAAGTAACCATGGAGACAGTTTCTGAAAACAGGACTTTATTCTCTGAAATTTAACGAGTTACTTTTTTCTGAAACACAACTTTATTTCTTGAGTTTAATGAGATTATTCTCAAAATTGTATTTCAACTTTTTCTCGAAATTTACGAGTTTTCTCTGAAACATAACTACTTTATTCTCAATATTTAATACACAACTTTATTCTTGAAATTGAATGAGTTTATTCTTAGATTTCGAATTTTTACTCAAAATGTAACAGTTTAATCTTTGCATTATAATGAATTTAATCTTCGAGAATGGTTTTATTTTTTTTATTATAGCTTGGCCCTAATCCTTCTTCGTACATATTAAATGGATAGTTGAACCAAAAATGAAAATTCTGTCATCATTTTACTCACCCTCATGTTGTTCAAACTTTCTTCCTTCTGTTGACACCAAATACAGTATATTTTAAGAATGTTAGTAACCAGATAGTTGCCAGGTAGCCATTGACAGTTCAAACCTCTGCAACTGATCCAGAATGCAGCAGTGAGAGTATCCATGTCTTTAATGAGTCAGACGAAAGCACACGTCACACCTCTCCTCACAGAAATTGCACTGGTTGCCAGTTGCCGCTTGCATCAAATTCAAGGCACTGATGTTTGCTGGCTCTGCTCTACCTAAACTCATTACTCCAGACTTATGTCTCATCCCAACGCGCCTCTTGGTGCCTTCTCAGAGACACAAAATCGCTTTCACAGACCTTCACCAAGACTGCATAATTCAACCAGAGCTGCTGAGTCCGATAGCCATTATCAAAAAAGG
This sequence comes from Hybognathus amarus, assembly GCA_030378365.1. Lineage (NCBI taxonomy): Eukaryota > Metazoa > Chordata > Actinopteri > Cypriniformes > Leuciscidae > Hybognathus > Hybognathus amarus. Next base: position 481,851 of record JAQIUQ010000265.1, on the reverse strand, counting down.
CACAGGTCATAGGTGGCGGGTCAGAAGCGTCTGTGACGTCACCCAGTAGACTTTCTGAAGAACGGGTTTGAGGCTGTTTGTGGTGGGTATGGGCGGCGCCATACTGGAAAATCTTAGGAAATGCAAAATACAAAAGTTTCAGAAAGGAAACAGAGGTGGTATGATGTCTGTGTCAGATCATGGCCGAGACGTCAGAATTCCACTCGCGCAGCCCGTTGTCAGCTGTCAATCAAAGTTAACCAGCCTTATTTGTCATACATTTTATATCTAAATACGATCTAAACTGAACGAGTTAGAAAGAAATTCACCCCTCACAGTTGTCAGGCACACAGAACATATTGAAGATTTACAATAAAAGTCCATGGGACCAAACTGTAAACATATGAATTTATGCTGTGAAAGCGGAGATTTAACATGGGGTCTATTGATATTTGCTCCCTTTTGGGACCAGGCCTCTAGCGGATTTTAGATGTATTGCAGTTTTTCGCACTTGCGAGTAGGCTTCATTTTTTAGATTTAGAATGTTGCTGCTTGCTCATAACCCTTACTGATGAGACACATTAGGGTGTTCCATCAGTGCATGCGGCAGCAGGACACCCTCAGGCCGAAGGTCGATGATCGACTGTATTTGTTTCGATACGAACCTACGAGCTGCATGTCTTGGAGCACTCGAGATGAGAGGAAGGCGGCGGAGCTGTCAACTGATCACCACCTGAATGATGATGATGACGTGTTAGAATTACTAGTAAGAATTACAATTAGAGAGCTCTTGAATGGAATTAAACAGCTCTGCAATTGCATTCCTACTAGGAATTCATTTAGAGAGCTCTGTAATACAATTGTTCCTAGTAAGAATTAATATTATTGAGCTCTTAATTAAATTCGATACAAGTAACAACTCAATTACAGAGCTCTCAAATTGAATTCTTACTAGTAACAATTATGATTCGAGAGCTCTCTAATTCCAGTTTTACTAGTAAGAATGTAATTACAGAGCTCTGCAATTATACATATCTTTAATTCGTTTTTTTACTAGTAATAATTGAATTCAGTGAGCTCTACAATGCATTCTTACTAGTAAAAACTGAATTAGAGAGCTCTCTAATTATAATTGTTACTTGTAATTGTAATTCTTACTTAGTAAAGAATAATATTTAATAAGATCTTAGTGAAAATGCAATTATCAACGAGTAGGGCCTAAGGCTGGGTAAATTTAAGCTAAAATGGCTTGCCGTAGGTGTGGGTGCCAACACATTCTCATACCAAGGCGCCATATTTCGGCGTATATTGGGCAGCCCAAAGGCGTCTTCTGCCCGATTTATGTTTCACGTCTCATTTGGCGCTGAAAGGGTGCCATGTGCGTTGCATATTTACGCTTTTGCAAAAGCGTTGTATATGGCACTTTGGGATGAGGAGACGGGCTGGGGTGCGTGTGTATTACACGCATATGAACTGCCTATCAAATGCACGCGAAAACACTGCATCTCATATGCACGTAAAAACTCATTATTTCCATACTTTTAAAACCCTTTTGAGGTCAAATGCAAGGCAGAAATATGACATACGCAGTGGCTAGCTTCCCATCTTTAACATGAGATTTAAATAAATAATAAAAAGAACATTATTTTACTATTACTGAAATAAATAAAAAATTATTACTGAAATAAATATAGAAGTAATCTCTCAGCATGTACAAAAATGAGTGTCAACAATGAGTGACAAAAAATACTCACACACAACATGCTCGTTTAGTGTCTTAGGCCATTAACGTGTACTTACATTTACGAGTCATTAAATCATGTTTAATTTGGACTTCTCTGTGCATGCTCTTTGAGGTGGTGACCATAGACCTCCATTATATGACTGACAGACAAGAACGGTTTGACCTAAAATATCAAAATTGAAAATACTGCGGAAACAAAGACACCTACATCTTGGATGCCTTTGAGGTAAGCTAAAACATACCAAAAATTCATTTCAAAGTGAACTATCCTTTAAGTCCATTTGAACCATTAAAATAAAAAATAATGGTATTTTTATGAAAATATCAATACTTCATGAAAAGTAGAATTAGTTACAAGACATTTTGTAAGAAAATTATATTCCTGCTATCTCTCACAGTATAGGACCAAAAAAATAACAATTAAAAATATAAATGAATGATGAATATTAAATATGAGAACACAAGTGCGTGAAAGAAAAAATGAGATATTTTGTAATAGTTACCAGGAGATGCTCTCTATTTAATTACAAAAAAAAAAGTTTAAACCCACAAGAAAAATAAATAACATGAAAACTACAACTTTGATCTTTAAACTTTAAACTGAAATAGTTTAATTTCTTTTAAAATGGAATAACAGGCCTATAGTATTAGACATTGTTGCCAGTGTAAACCTATAATGATTATATTTTAGTTCTATTTAGTTATTATTATTAGAGTTTGTCTCATGATCCATTGAAGCCTTTTGGGTAAGTGTGCTCTGCTTTTCTTATGTCCATATCTATGAGAAACTCCTTTGAGTAATGGACTCTTCAGTTTCATGTAGGGTACTGTAGCTCTTACAGGGAATCAGTCAAGTCAGAGATCTAGCATGCTGAAAACCTGTTTCTTTGGGCATGTTTTAAATATGAGAACAGTTCTAGAACTCTGGTTTATGCCTGAAATCAAAGTCTTAATCCATGTGTACAAATGCATTACTGTAGTTTACATTTGGCAGATGTTTTTATCCAAAACAACTTGCAATGCATTCAAGCAACAGTCTTTAGTTTTCCATGTCATGTTTTCCTTGAGAATATATGAAAGACGCAGCTTAGAGGCCATATATTATTGAGCAATCACCTGAATGATGTTTATATACTGTAAAATGGTTTAAAAAGGGCTTGAAAAGAACAAAGTCTCAGGATTAAAAAGAAGAGAAATGCACTTCAATTCACTTGGCAAGGCTGAATGTACTTGAAAAAAGGTTGTCCCTGTTCCAATTATATATATATATATATTTTTATTAATACTAGTGAGTATTAAATATATTTTTATACATATATACAAATACATATATATAGTTCTTTGATTGTTTCTATGGGTGTTCAATTCCAGGTTTTTCAGAGTCGAACTCAGATTCCATTTATTTTACATCAAAACAGGAGTAACACAAGGAATAATAAAAGATTGCAGACATTATGCAAATTTTCTTCCAGCACGAAACTCTAAATTCCCTTATTAAAGCATACTTTTAGCATGACTGTCCAAATTAGACCAATTTAGTGAATGACATTTACCTTGAAATGAGTAGCTGTCAACATCATTTCCTGGTTGCTGATACCCATTTTATTTTTTTTCTTTCAGCCATGGTCGAATATTATATCAGAATTAAATAAACTTGAAATGCGGCAGGCCTGTTCTTTAATGAATTCATCTACTTTATAATCGTTGGTGAACATGAGACTTAAAAAACTGCTTAGGAGAGTTAAAGATCCTAACAAATACAATACAATACATACAAAATGGAATAATGTATATTAATATTTATTAAAGTCTTTATTGATTTATGGTTAGTTTAAACATTATGAACACATATTAGGTTAACCCTTGGATAACCACATTTATATTTATAGCATTAATATAGAATCAATTAGAAACTTTAAAGCGGTCCATATATCTACTTCTAAAGTTAGCCAGATGCAGTGTCGGGGCTTCACATTAACAGGAGTTACCTAATCAGAAATACAATCTTGAGAATAAACTCATTAATATCGAAGAATAAAGTTGTTGTGTTTCCAAAAAAAAACCTCGTTAAATTTCAAGAAAAAAGCTGAAATCATATTCTAATAAGCTTAGTTAAATATAGAAAATAAAGTCGTTGTGTTTCAAAGGAAAACGTGTTGAATTTGGAAAAAAAGTCAAAATACAATCTTGAGAATAAACTGAATAAAATATTAGAGAATAAAAGCCGTTGTGTTTTAAGGAAAAACTCGGTTAAATTTGGATAAAAAAATTGAAATACAATCTTGAGTAATAAACTCATTAAATATTCAAGAAATAAAGTTGTCATGTTTAAAGGAAAAACACTTGTTAAATTTCAAGAAAAAATTTGAAATACAATCTTTAGAATAAACTCATTAAATTGAGAATAAAGTCATTGTGTTTAAGAAAAAACTCGTTAAATTTAGAAAAAAAAGTCGAAATAAAATCTTAAGAGTAAACTCATTAAATAGAGAATAAAGTTGTCATGTTTCAAAGAGAAAACTCGTTGTAAATTTCTAAGAAAAAGTCTAAATACAATCTCTAGAATAAGCTTATTAAATTAAAATAAAGCCGTTGTGTTTAGAGAAAACCGATCAAATTTAGAAAAGAAAGTCGAAATACAATCTAAGAAAAAAACTTAGTAATAGAGAATAGAGTTGTGTGTTCGGAGAGAAAACTCGCGTAAATTTCAAGAAGAAAGTTGAAATACAATACTTAAAATAAACTCGTTAAATTGAGAATAAAGCTGTTTATGTTTAGAGAAAAACTCGTTAAATAAAAAATCAAAATACAATCTTGAGAATAAATTCATTGAATATTGAAAATAAAGTTGTCTGGTATTTAGAAAGAAAACTCGATTAAATTTCAGAAAAAAAGTTGAAATACAATATTTGAGAATAAACTCATTAAATATTGAGAATAAAGTTGTTGTGTTTCGAGAAAAAAACTCATTAAATTTAGAAAAAAGTCAAAATACAATCTTGAGAATAAACTCATTAGACATTGAGAATAAAGTTGTCGGTGCTTTAGAGAAACTCGTTAAATTTCAAGGAAAACGATGCTGTCTCCATGGTTACTTTCTAAAGACCTTTGCATTGCTGCCCACACTACCATTTTCTGTCCCCATGTCCAGGCGGGCGCTGTTGGGAGCACCCCTCCTATGCCAGTAACTGTTTTTTATGAAGTAGCTAACTGGCTATTACATCCACAGAATGTAGCGATTGTAACCATACAGCCATTAATAGCAATGCTGTACATACTAGTTTAATTGATCATCAGCAGTCCACTTGCCAGAGTGCATTTGGCCCAGTCGCTGTTCGTTGTTCAAGTGACTGGCTCAAACGTCTTTGATCAGTAAAGTTCTGAACGGTAATTTAGTGACTCTTTTAATGCACTGACATTACTACTAAAGTTGATAGTATTTCTTTGTTACTAAAATAAATTCTCACGATTATTTAGACTTTTTCTTCGAAATTTATCGAGTTTTTTCACACAACACAGCGACTTTATTCTAGAAAATTAATGAGTTTTATTCTCGAGATTGTATTCAGAGTTTTTTCTCTCTCGAAACAACTTTATTCTCGATATTTAATGACTTTATCCTCAACATTGTATTTCGACTTTTTTCCTCGCTAAACAACAGCTTTATTCACGATATTTAATGAGTTTATTTTCAAGATTGTATTTCGACTTCCTTTCTCAAAATTGAATGAGTTTAATTTCGCATTATAATGACCTTAATCGTGAGATGGTTTTATTTTTTTATTATTGCTCGGCCCTAATCCTCTTCCGTATTATCTAGTGAAAGATCGGCCATTTTCTGAAAATAAATAAACATTTATATACCTTTTAACCACAAATGCTCGTCTAGCTCTGCGATGCGCCACACATCACGTAATCTCGCTGGAGAGGTCACGTGGTGACCCGACGTAGGCGGAAAATGTTGTACAGGGCGAAAGATCGTAACGACATCCAAACTGGATCGTAAAGATCCAACTTCAAAATCGTACGAACATCGTTGTTTTATCTTTTTGTTTTTGACGGAGTCTTTGCTCGCTGGCTTTGTAAACACTACGTCTGTACCTCTGCCTACACGTCATGAACCGTTGCCTTCAATGCGATTACGTGATCTGCGGGGCATCGCAAAGCTAGTGCAAAACGTGGTTAAAGCTTATGAATGTTCAATTTTTGTTGATCGTTTCACTAGATAAGGCTCTTATTCCTCGGCTGGGATCGTGTAGAGCCTTTAAAGCGGCACTAAAAGTAATATGGAGAAAAATCCTGGAATGTTTTCCACAAAAATTTCTCGAAAGAATGAAGACAGACAGACATGAATATCTTGGATGACATGTGGGTGAGTAAATTATCAGGAAATTTTGATTCGGAAGTGAACTAATCCTTTACCCTTGACGTGTTGTGTTGTTTGCTGTCAACAGTCAAATTTGGTTCGTCAATGTCTGGATTTTGATTTTGTTTTTGTACTGGATCTTAATTAAAATCTGTCAGTCTGGGGAAGCAGTCGCTGACAGATTCATTCAAGCATGTGTCAGTCATCCTCGGTGAACATTACACATTACACAAACCTGGGCCTCCCAGCAGGCCGAACGGGCCCGATGTCAGCAGGAGCGTCTCTGAGGATCACTGGGAATGGATTTAATATGCTTAAGTGAGTAATGACACGGTGTGAGTGCACTGGACGCTAGAATACACTCAACCTGAGGTCATCCGAGCGGCCACACCCAGCCTCCAACGCTGCGGTCACAAACCACTGTCACTACGACCAAAATGAAAGATGCCGTTTTATCTTTATATTCTGTCCACGGTTTGTGGTGGAGTCTTGACGCTCAGCATGTGTCTGTGGCAGCAAGGCAGCTCACTGGGTCTTAAAGCAGAGATTTTATTCAATTAAATCAAAGATATTACAAATAGGATGGTACATATAGGACAAACTGTTGACACAATCAAAACACGCAAGATCCGGCCTCAATTTAAGATTAATAAAAAGTCTATAGGTAAGATGGTGAGATTCAGGTAACAGCAGGAGAGAAGAGCACAGCACCCGTGTGATGCCTACATGTTAGTGTTCAGAAATCACCATTCATCCTCTAGACACATGATCAACGACGCTTTCTGGAGTTTCCCCCAAAATGGAAGCCTGTCTGGTCACATGGTCCCATCTACAGGCTGTGGGGTAGACGGGTTTGTTCACTGATGAAGTTCTCAATCTGTATTGCCTGTGAATAAGCACACATACAGGTAAATGCTGGTCCAAACGTGGTTGCACTGAGTTCTGGGTATGAGTTCAGTAGTACTGGATCACATGACTTCAGTTTAGCTTGTTCTATATGCCAATAGTATCTACACTGGTGCTAAATCCAGTTGTCAATTCACCTTTTAGTGGTTAATCCTGTACATACAGAGTTCAGTCATTTACAGGAGTGGGAACCACATTCTGTAACTGAATTAAAGGGATAGATCCCCCCAAAATCACCCTCGTTTACTCTGCCTCGTGTCGTTCCAAACACGTAAGGCTTTCGTTCATCTTTGAAACACACAAAAAAAAACAAAAAAAAACACAAGGGGTGGTGATAATGCAGTGGATAAGACACATGCCTTTGGTGTGAGAGACCCAGGTTCAAATCCACTGTGAAATACCAATGTGTCCCTGAGCAAGACACTTAACCCCTAGTTGATACAGAGGCATGCGACCTCTGACATAGCAGTTGTAAGTCGCTTTGGATAAAAGCGTCAGCTAAATGAATAAAAATGTAAATGTAAATGAAGATCTTTTTGATGAAATCTGAGAGATTTCTGTTCTCCATTGACATTGACCACTTTGACGATTCAAAAAGTATATGAAGACACCGTAAAACGAATCCATATGAATTTAGTCCAAATTTTCTGAAGAGACTTGATTGCTTTATAGGAGTCTTTAATTCACATATAAATATTGATCAGAGAACATAAACAGAAGCTCAACTCAAACGTGCGAGAACAAACCTCTTGCTGAAGCTCAAACGTGCTTCTGTTTCCCACAACTGATGTGTGAGGTGATGAAGGTTTATTTGTGAATAAAGGACTAATTAAATCTGTTCGTCATTTATCAGGGGTCGAGTCTCTTCAAGAAAATTTGGACTAAACCGCTTAATTCATATGGATTAGTTTTACGATCTCTTTATGAACTTTTTGAAGAGTCAAAGTTGTAGTTGTAGTTGCGCATCTGTCAATGGAGGGACAGAAATCTCTCAGATTTCATCGAAATATCTTCATTTGTGTTACGAAGATGAACGAAAGTCTTACGGGTTTGGAACGACACAAGGTGGAGTAATTATTGAGAGAAATTTAATTTTTGAGTGAACTAACTTTAAATCCTGAAAACTTCAGGAAGTGACACTGAACGATTCGAAACTTAACAATTACATAATGATGCATTTAAACGTGCATCAGAGATGGGTTCTTTTGCATGCACAGTGCAGGAAAATCACAGGGAAAAGGTCTGAGCCTTGACTCAATCGTGTTGCCAGATCTTGCTAGAAAAACAGCCAACATGAACAAGCCCATAAACAAATAAATGGAAGCAAATGCTTTACATTGAAAATTTTGCACATTTGATAACTTTATGATCGAAGCCCAGACAAGCCCAAAATACTAAGTGAATGTTAACACTTCAAGAGAGCCCTCTGTGAAGCAGCCTTACAAACATATCAGTCTTTGGTGGCTGTAATATTAATTTAAAACAAGCGAGATGCCAGAACGCTGCTATGGTTATCACAGTGTCTTTCAATTGTTGCAACTTCGGTGAGTCTACTTTGTACAAACACGGAAAGATCATTTAGAATCACACACAAGAGGGAAAATGGGGTGGGATGGGATGGGGTGGGGTGTGGTGGTGATGGCGCAGTGGATACGACAAATGCCTTTGGTGTGAGAGACCCGGTTTCGAATCCACTGTGAGACACCAATGTGTCCCTGAGCAAGACACTTAACCCCTAGTTGCTCCAGAGGCGTGCAACCTCTGACAGATATAGCAATTGTAAGTTGCTTTGAACAAAATCATCAGCTAAATGAATAAATGTAAACATAAATTCTGAGAGTGTGTGAATCTGCACTTGACAGACTCAGTTTGTCCTTACGAAGCCCACTGTCTCATATTTGATGCACAAATTTCAGTGGCCTCTAAATAATCAACATGATCAAAACCAGCATTTCACAATCATCATCATTGTATTGCATTGCATTGTGTGTTTTGAAACTACAGTTATGATCATAAAATTAAGAATTTAAATATCATCTTACTAAAGCATTATTGGGAGATAGAGAGTGAAAACCGATATTTATATGATTTTATGCAATTTCTGCTATACTGTTCGGGCCATATAAATATCAGCATCTGCAGAATATCACATATTTCTGCTCTACAATAGAGCTGTTTTTTCCTCCAAGTATGAGCTGCATATTCTAATTATATTAAACTTTATGAGCCATTTCCAATCCTTATGTAATAAATATGATACTCAACTGTAGAGTCCTCAACTGTAGAGACTCAAGTGTAGAGTACTCAACTGAACTCTAGGTTCAGGCTTCAGTTTACAGGGTCAACTAATTATGGTACGTGACAGAATAAGCATACCTGTGTTTCAGTAGTTGATCATGCGCTTGACGGCCTCAAAGCACTTCCACTTGTCTGGGATGTAGAAGGGCTCAAAGATGTGCGGGAAGGGCGTATCATACCCACAAACCCTACTGATGGGAGCCTCCAAGTTGAGGAAACACTCCTCCTGCAGAGAACACATGCAGCCCCATTATTAATATATATCATACAAATCTTTCTTTGTTTCCAAGCATTCACCTTATTCTCAACGCAAGAGCTGCGCGGCTATTACAACTTGAATGTGTCGAGGCTTCTAGTTTCATTCACTATTAGTTTTTTCATTCCTGATGCTTGAAATTGCAAACTATTATATTATTTTAATTTATTATCATATGTTATTCTTCCCATTATTTACCTATAGCGGCTGATGAATTGTAAGTCAAGTCACCTTTATTTACATAGTGCTTTATACAATAGAGATTGTTTCAAAGCAGCTTTATAGTGGTGACAGGAAAATAATTAAATGATGCAAACAGAGTTCATTTCGGCTGTACGGCAGATTTAAAAGAAAATACTGTCATTATTCAGTGTTGATTCAGTTCCAATGTAAAGATCTTGTATTATTAAATTAGTGCATGTCATCTATAAAGCAGCGCTGCAGAGAAATGTGATGACATTGTCCAGCTCAGTTGAGGTGTGTGTGTGTGTGTGTGTGTGTGTGTGTGTGTTGGGGGTTCTTATGAAATTTATTATTTTCATATTGTAGAGCTGATTTCAAAGAGAAATTACATTAAGTTTCTGATTTCTGTCCCTCCACTGCAAGTCTATTCCACCCAAACCGTGATGCTTCGAAACGTTCATAGAGAGATTGTAACGGTAATCCATATTAATTGAGCACTTTAATAAGTTTAAGTTCTCTGAAGAGTCACGTTCGATATGATGAACCGATTTAATTTAGACTTTTATTCACAGACAAACACATCAAATAAGGAAAACCAAAGCTCAAATGTGCTTGCTTGACCTACAAGAACCAAGAGGTTCAGTCAAACGAGTTATTTTAAAGCTTGAAGGATTTGGTGGAAACGACTCTCAAAAGAGGGACAGAGATGTCTCCAGTTTCACAAACAATATCTTCATTAGTGTTTTGAATGACATGAGGGTGAGTCAATGACTGGGTCCTGGAGGGCCACAGTTCTGCAGAGTTTAGCTCAAACCTGCCTCAACACTCCTGTCTGGACGTCTATGCCTAGTAAGACCTCCATCAGCTGGATTAATTGGGTTAGAGCTCAACTACGGGCCTTCAGGAGCAGGATTGGACACCCATACTTTAGAGAGTATTTGTCTGTTGATCTTTAGAATACAAGCCAAATTAGGTCCACTGAAATTCCAACACATTCTCATTCTTTGGCGTCATATAGGGGACGCCATATGGCATTTTGTTGAAATACTACGCACATGGCACCCTTTAGCGTCAATATAACATGCACTGTTATGGGTAGGTTTAGGTCTGGGGTAGGGTCTGCGTCTCATATTGACGCTAAAGGATGCCAGTCACCTGTATGACGCCTTGGGTTCAGCGTGTTATATTGACGCTAAAGGGTGCCATGTGCGTAGTATTTTGACGAAATGTCATATGACGTCACCTATACGATGCCAAAGGATGAGAATGGGCTCAATAGTCAATGCTGTGAAACAAAACAGTAAAAACAAAGTCCAATAGTAAAGGCTGTATTTTATTAAAGAACACTGTTGAAATAAAGAACGTCTTAAATATGGAGGAACAAGAAAATATCATAAACCGCACAGGATAAACAGCAAAAATTATCATGTCCTTAGTCATGACCCCAATGAGCAGTTGGGTTTCTATTTAAAAGGGGTGATGAACTGAGAAATCGAATTTTCCTTGAGCTTTTGACATCTAAGAGGTCATCATATTATAAGAATATCCTGTAAGTTTCAGAACTGAAAACGACCTTGTTAGTCCAATAAAAGCTATTATTGACACCAGCCTCAACAAACGTCTCGTTTTTGAAAGTGTGGGAGTATGACGTCAATGATGCTAAAACCCCACCCGCTCATCAACGCCTACTTCAACACGGCCGGTTTAGCCCCGGCCACTGATTCGCGCATTCACGCATAGGTAAACAAAAGCATACCTCGTGATGACAAACCGGAGCGAGCTACCAGCAATAAACATTCCGTTGACAAAATGTTGTGCCGTGCCTGGCTGTGGAAGAAGACAGTCGCTGCATAAGCTTCCTCTGGATTCCAATATTAGGAATGCCTGGTTAAAATTTGTTTTTAATGACGTTCCAGCAAATGAGTGTAAAACATTATCTGTATGTTCGCTTCATTTCACCGAGGATTGTTTTGTGAACAAGACACAGTTCGAGGCTGGATTTGCAGACCGATTAAGAGAAAGAACGGTGATGTGCCGTCTATATTGGATCTGACAGGAATTGTGCAACACACGGACTCTGGGTTGAACATGTATGGGCGAATCCGGTTGCCATTTGACAACATTGGACGTTTTCCCCACGTGCACCGACGGGTGAGTTAAACTCATTATAATATAAGAGGGAGAAATGAAGACGACACAGATATGCATTTTGTGTATGACCTAGAAGTATTTATTCAGCGATCGGCAGTTAAAGTTAATCTGTACGGAACATCGTTGTTGTACGGAACATGATTAGTCTACGTTACCTTCTATATTGGATCCAACAGGAGTGGTGCAACACACTTATGTGAGTAATATTTTTATTTTAGAAATAATAATCTACTCGGCTAGCATTGCATTGTTACAGATCGTTTGATATCTAATAATTATGTGTATGTGTCTACAAGTATCCGTTGTATTCGAGGTGCTGTTGGTTCATTGTCCTGCGATTCGGGATTGGACTCTGGGTCAAACATGTATGGGCGAATCATTCCGGTTGCCATTTTACAACAGTGGTTTTCAAAACAAATTCCCCCAGTGCACCGAACTTGAAACCAACGAGAGAGTTGAAGCTTATTATAATATGCAAAACTGTTATCCACTCACAGCAGTGGGCGTTTACTTCCTAGTCTTCAATGCGATACGCCCATAAAATCCAAGCATTTTTCAAGTAGGCTGAAAACTAGGGAAGAAAATAGCCCATAACTTATTCATTTTTATGTTTTTGAATGTAAAAACAAAGCGAACGTCATAAGTTGACCTCAGACAACAAAACAAAAACATTTAAAAAGCCAGTCCATGACCCCTTAAAGCTTTTGGAGAACTTTAAAATAAGGTGTCAAGCCAAAAAAAAAAAAACCCAAAAATTAAAGCGAAACAAACCCAATTCCTAATGACAAAACCATAAAAAATGGCATCAGGGAAATCTATAAAAGGTTTAATGTTTCATAATACAAAGCCAACACTGAAATCTACTGTCCCGAAGACACGTCCAACTCTTAATGGATGCTTTTTGGCTTTTCCGTGCCCAAATCTAAACTCAGAAAATGCATGAGCTAAGTGTGAAACGTGTTGCACTCTGGGCAGAACTCTCTCGTCTGGTTGTGTTTTCTGAAGTGCCTAGAAAAGAGCGTCAGAGCTTCATTAAAGGGCTTTGTGCTTGCTTTACATGACGGCCTGAATAAACACAAAAATGTGTTTTAGATTTGCATCTGCAGGCAGATCCAGCTCTGCCGAGAGACATCAGGAAAGGCCCGCGGAGCCGAGGCAGGTCCCAGATGCTCCAGTCCTGCCGCTCAGTGGTCAGGAAGGGGCTGGCATCTCGCTGCTCGAACCCACACATAATCACGAGTTGGGATTTGATGTGGCGAGATGAACCTAGTGCTTCTACTACTCAGAAATAGTTGTATCTACATGGGATGAATCCAGTGTGGTTTGTAGGACACATCAGGACATCTGCTGATAGACAGGAATTAAAATTAGATGCAATGCATTTGTTCGCTTCAGTTCACTTCAGTGCAGGAAAATAATGTTTCCCATTCTCTATGCTCTCAAACTTATTGTTTTTGGCATTTGCATTTGTTCATCCATGTTCTCTATATTCTCTTCCACCATTACTGCTTGGATAATCAAAGCATCAAAGTAGTTTAGTACAACTCATGCACTATACTCCAGATCTTCTGAACTAGACGGTTGTGAGCCAAACACGTTTCATCCGAGAAACAGATCGAACCCTAGAGGTCCAAACACGTGCACATTAGACAGAACTACAACACAAACGTAGACAGAGCAAACCAATCTAACATCAGCAACAGTTGGAGGTCTGAATCACCACAGTACATATTTAGCAAATTGTCCTCAGTTTTAAAGCCAAGGGTAATTTTGGGTCATTTATTCTTTAGCCCCGAAGCGGACGAGTACCTGCCAACCTGACCCACGAGAAGAGCAAGAAGAAACCTCTAAATACTCTTACTGGAAAAGCAGGACAACAGAAGCACAGTCTTGTCTGAAGACACTGCATGTGGACAACTACTTCAGTTTCATCCATATGCGTGACTCCGAATCAGAAAAAAACAGTCACAAGTCGCACGGGTATATTTGTGCGATAGCCATTGTATGGGTAAAAATGATAGATTCTTCTTTTATGCCAAAAATCATTAGTATTTTAAGGAATGATCATGCTCCATGAAGATATTTTGTACATTTCCTACCATAAATATAGAAAACGTTTACTTTTTTGAGTGAATGCAGTACAATCGCGAACACAAATGGACAACGAAAAGGCGATTTCCCGATTTTTATGCACCATTAGACTCCAGGAGCCTCATTTATAAAACTGCGTAGGATTTGCGTCAGAAGTGGCGTACGGATGAAACATAGGATGTGCATATGCACAGAAATATTTAGATTTATAAAACTGTGAGCATGCACATCCTACGCAGTTTTGCCTTAATAAATCACAATCAATTCTAAATGTATCGCAGCTTTTGCGGATTCATGTCACGCCCATTATAGCCCATAAATAGTCCATGAAAAGCCCACAAGTTAATATTAAAGGGGGGGGGGGGTTTACTGCCCTTTAACGCCCATTACCTTTACGGGCGAAACGGGCATGTCATGAGCCCCGGTCCATTCATGTAAATAATGGCAATATCAGTTTGAGGCAGAATCAGACCGAGAAAGCGGCGATGAAGAGAGACAAGCAGAACCTCACCACACACGGCTCTTACTAAACGTTTCTGAATGATAATTTGCTAATTTTTTTTTTACTTTATACACGTTTGTTTAACACAATAGCATCTGACTGGCAACAATAGCAACTGACTGGCTACTAATGTTATACTCAAACAGCATTGGCATTAGTTTACATTCTTGATCAAATCGAAAATAACGTCATAAAGCATATATACATGAAAAATACGTTTAAAACAGTAGTACTTCACAAAGTCAGGTCCATAATGTTTGTACGCGTTTTCGTAGACACAAAATAGCATAACTAGTGGCTATAAAGCCAGCGCTGGCATTTGATAAAACTAAAACACAAGGCTACGTCTGAAATTATACATGCAAATACATTTTAAAATGATGAAGTCTTAGCCTACTTACAGATTGTGGTCCAACAACTGCTGCCTCTGGTTTTAAAGTTGGAACTGCTTCATGTTTTAGTAACAGTTTCTTGTTGAATCCGGCATTGAATTCGTGGTGATTCTGGAAGCTGTCTCTCGTAAATCGAGTCATTTTTGTAGGCAATATACTTCCTGATTTTTAAAAGATGATATCTCTGCTTACACTGAACTTTCAGCGCTGCAACTTTGCAGATACTGTAAATGCACCAACAGCAATATTACACACTATTTAAAATCAAAAAAGTGAAATCACAATCAAACCCCCCCCCCTTTAATCGATAGCGAAATCATGTCAAACACAGAGAGGAAAACCAAGAAACGTAACTTCTTGTGCGTCATTACGCATTGTGGTGGCATCATGGCATTTTATTACCATCCATTTGATTGCATCTGACAAGCTACAGATGTGTTATGAGGATGAATTGCATAACATGCCAACATTATTGCAGAACATTTTTCACTTTTATTTTTGCAAATATGTGTTATTTTGCATTTCTGTTGTAATCTTCATTTGATTTTGTTGGTTTGACACTGCAGATCGATCAAACGGATGTTCAAGTAGGCTGTTAATTGTAAGACTTGCTTTGTGAAGTCTTCATGTAATTTATAAGAGCCAGTATTGCCATTTCTTTTACACAACGATCTACAGTTTCACACACTTTCACGTGTTTCTTCCATCTGCCGACGGTGTCACCATTTCTCATTTCACCCATTTTTGTGCGTACGCCTGGGTCAGAGTTTGTAAAGGACCGCACATTTTCCCGTCAAGTTTGCTTTTTATAAATAGCAATTATTGCGTAGAGAGCGGCGTAAACCTTATGCACCTTCTGTGCGTACGTAACGTTTAGAAATGAGGCCCGAGATCTTCAAATAGTTGTATCTCGGCCAAATATCATCCTATCCTAACAAACCATACATCAATGCTTTTTTATTCAGTTTTCATATGTATACATCTCAATTTAAAGAAATTTGCCCATGTGACTGGTTTTGTGGTCCAGGGTCACATATGAGCAGTGCATCATTATACAGTTATAAAACCTGGAAACTGTAAAAATTTACAAATGTAAGCTTAAAGAGTTAAGAGTTTTTTTATTATTTATTTATCCATAACAGTTGAGTAGCAAAAAGTGATAGTCAATATATAATGTAAAGCATATGAGTTTTGACAGTTATTCAATGCTGCTGTTTTTAAGTCACTTATTTGTATGGTATGGTACAAAATTGTGTTAAAACACAATTAAAACTTCGGAAACTCTATAACAAAACTGAATTGAGCTGTCACACAAACATACATTTAGCCTGTGCATGTGCTAACATTGAGAAGAAAATATGGCCAAGTCAAAAGAGCTCTCACAAACACTTTAGAGAACAATTATTACATTAGTTTATCAGTTTATTACATTAGAAAGTCTAAGTCTTAGCCTTATTCATAAGTCCAAAATTTGAGGTACCAGAAAACCATTAGCGCTTTTGAAGAATAAGCATGATATCGATTAGGGGAAATAAAATGTTTGATCAGAGGAACTGAGAAAAACACGATTCACTGCCAAATACTTGCAAGATGACCTGATGAAAGGAGGAAAAAACACTTCAATACAGTATAAGAAGAATTGACAAGCATGGCCTTCATGTTGGGGCACCTGCTTTTATAATTTGTTATTTATGAAGGCAGCTGGCTACGCTTCAGAAGGCCTTATTAACCCCTGAAGCCATATGGATTATTTTTTATGATGGATGTGGTTTTTTTCAATGATTGATCCAAAATACATTAAAAACACTAATATATTGTAAAATATTAGTACACTTAAAAATCTATGTGAATATTTTTTTATAGATTTTTTTAATCATTCCTGTGATCAAAGCTGTATTTTCTGCATTATTACTCCAGTCTTCAGTATCACATGATCCTTCAGAAATCAAGCTAATTTGATGATTTGATGCTCAAGAAACATTTCTGATTATTATCTGTGCTAAAAACACTTTTTTAGAGTGTTTTCTAATAATATAAATAAATTGTGTGATCAAAACATACATACACTCACCAAAAGGATTATTAGGAACACCATACTAATACTGTGTTTGACCCCTTTTACCTTCAGAACTGCCTTAATTCTACGTGGCGTTTGATTCAACAAGGTGCTGGAAGCAATCTTTAGAAATGTTGGCCCATATTGATAGGATAGCATCTTGCAGTTGATGGAGATTTGTGGGATGCACATCTAGGGCACGAAGCTCCCGTTCCCCCACATCCCAAAGATGATCTATTGGGTTGAGATCTGGTGACTGTGGGGCCATTTTAGTACAGTGAACTCATTGTCATGTTCAAGAAACCAATTTAAAATGAGTGGGCTAGGTGGCCATACATGGTGGTCATAAAGGGATGGACATGGTCAGGAAAAAATGCTCAGGTAGGCCGTGGCATTTAATCGATGCCCAAATGGCACTAAGGGGCCTAAAGTGTGCCAAGAAAACATCCCCCACACCATTACACCACCACCACCAGCCTGCACAGTGGTAACAAGGCATGATGGATCCATGTTCTCATTCTGTTTACGCCAAATTCTGACTCTACCATCTGAATGTCTCAACAGAAATCGACTCAGACTAGGCAATATTTTTTCAGTCTTCAATTTTGGTGAGCTCTTGCAAATTGTAGCCTCTTTTTCCTATTTGTAGAGAAGATGAGTGGTACCCGGTGGGGTCTTCTGCTGTTGTAGCCCATCCACCTCAAGGTTGTGTGTGTTGTGGCTTCACAAATGCTTTGCTGCATACCTCGGTTGTAACGAGTGGTTATTTCAGTCAAAGTTGCTCTTCTATCAGCTTGAATCAGTCGGCCCATTCTCCTCTGACCTCTAGCATCAACAAGGCATTTTCGCCCACAGGACTGCCGTATACTGGATGTTTTTCCCTTTTCACACCATTCTTTGTAAACCCTAGAAATGGTTGTGCGTAAAAATCCCAGTAACTGAGCAGATTGTGAAATACTCAGACTGGCCCGTCTGGCACCAACAACCATGGCACGCTCAAAATTGCTTAAATCACCTTTCTTTCCCATTCTGACATTCAGTTTGGAGTTCAGGAGATTGTCTTGACCAGGACCACACCCCTAAATGCATTGAAGCAACTGCCATGTGATTGGTTGATTAGATAATTGCATTAATGAGAAATTGAACAGGTGTTCCTAATAATCCTTTAGGTATGTGCATCTTTAAGGTATCTTAATGTGCACTACACATTTTTGCAGTCAGAGTGGAACCAGCAACAGCCACAGATTAGAGAGTATTCAAAGACTATTGTGACATGGAAATGCCCATATTACCGACTGTGAGAGCCAAAAAAAAAAAGACAATTGCCTGTATTGTATTTGAGGAACCTAAAGCTATTTGAGGACAGACTCACATACTCACTCATCTGAAACACTCACATACTCTGAAATAAGAGGAAACATTTGAATCCACATTCAAAGCAGAAAAAGAAATCTGTATCTGAAAAATGTTTCAATGCCAGTGAATTAAACAAGTTTCCCACATTACAACATGAAATCCAAAAACAACCTCAATGGGGCTGTTTATGACCAGTCGTTAGGGATAAAAACTAAATATGTAAATAATTTCAGTTCTGGGACAGATATGCTATAAACCAGAGTCTGAATGACTGAAAGCAGCATAAATCTTCTCAAATTCACTGACGCTGTTGCAGAAGTTCCTCTGGGTCATTCAGATCCTTTAGTATGTGCAGAGACGCTGATCTGAAAGGCCACTTTTAGACAATCATTCAAACTTCATGCTATTTTTCGCTTGATAACGGTCAGCATTTGTGCATGTCAGAGGACTTTACAGTCACTCCGAGCAGCTCAGACACGCAGAAACATCAAATCATCTCAGCACAGTAACAAATGTCAGGACGGGAGATTTCTCATGTTTTTTACCCATGGGTCTGAAACTGATCTGAGATGCCTTATAAAATCAAAATGAACTGAACTTTGAACTGAACTATGAACTGAAGTGACAAACAATGCAGAATTGTAATGGGCTCTATGCACGGCGGTATTTTCCGGTGAAGGTTTAAGGATGCTCGAATAACTTCCGCCGATCGTAGAGTCCAATGCAATACTCGAGAATTTATATTGAATTTTATATTCAATGGTTGTACTAAAGAAACGTTAGTCACAAAAACAGATAAAACAGACACCCCTCGTTGTGTTTATGCTTCTTTTTAAAATTACATTAAATAAATATAACTATATATAAAATTACATCTAAACGCATGTACGTTTCATTTCAAAGACGGGAGGACAGTTTTCCTCGGTTTTTCCTCCGCTTTAATCTACACAACCGGAAATGGACGAGCATCCTTGCGTCGAATGCAGAACTTATGCGTGCATGTAGCCCATTTAAACTTAATAAAGTTGAATAAAAATGCAATGACGGTCAGTTAATTTAATTTAATTATAGCATACACACACATTTAATAAATTTCACCCCTGTGGAAAGTGCTCAAATTAGCTTTAATTTAGCTGTCAATCTGCTTTGCTTTATTTATGCTGAGCACAAGATGCAATGTGGAAAATCATCATTTAGTACACCTTATAAGCTGTTTTCCTCATGGGGACAAAAAAATTTCCCCTCAAGATCAACAAATTCTTGAATTACCATCCTTGTGGGGACATTTTGTCCCCATAATGTAGGAAACACCTGACCCCTCAAACACACACACACATTCCAGAGGAAACTGGCTGCTATATGCATACACAGACAAAGACAACGAGACAGATGATACTGAATATTATTCCAACTATTCCATGGAGTTTTCCAGGAACACTGAGATCAATCTGAAAAATCCAGCACTGGATCCAGGAATAACAGTACGGTCATCTGCGGTCACAGTCTCCGCTTCTGTCCGATCATCTGCTCAGTGACTGCATGAAGCTGAATGTGTCTCTACTGTGACAGAATTACACAACCATGATCTGAGGTATCCAGTGCAATCATTTTATATGTGATGCGCTGGGCTCTGGGTGTTTTGGTGGGGGGCAGATTCACGACATTAGTAGCTTGACCACAGATCAGGTTTTACGTGCAGCTAATATCCTTTTTTAAGCAACTTTTATGTACAATGCCATTATCTGTGGACATTCGGCTGACTCATGTATGCCCACCCTGCTCAAACACACACGCACACACACGGGTGCTTTAACAAACTATGACGTCAATGGAAACGTGACTGATGATGTTCATGTTTAAAGACTGGCCCTGCATCTATGCATGGATGAATCTCTTGATACAATTTCCACCATCAGCACCAGCTCGCTAATATCACGAATGTGTACACTACTGTTCAAAATCTTGGGTCAGTACACTTTCTTTTAAAGAAGTTATTACATTAATTCAGCAACGATGCATTGAATTGATCAAAAGTGCCATTTATAAAATATACAAAGATTCTGGTTTCAAATACAAGCTGTTCTTTTAAATTTTCTAGACATGAATCAGGATTTCCACAAAAATATAAAACCACACAACCGTTGTCAAGAAATGTTCCTTGAAACACTGCTGTAACTCTGATGGATAAGAGAATTAACAAATCCTGCCTGAGAGGTCAAAGACATTTGATTAATGGGCATCTACAAATGTCAGATAAAATAAAATAAAAAGTTTGCAGACCATTCCACCACAAAATGAGATGTTAAAGGGTACATATCATGCTTTTGAATCATTCATTTCTACTTATAAATCATACATTTGTGGTCTATATAAAGCATAACTGCAATGCTTGGGTCTGAATTCCTCATTATTATAGCTCCACAGGCCCCTTTTCTACCCCTTTTCTGATGTGCTTCTTTGAGCAACTCGTTTAAAGCGGCCCCTTTAAATAAAAAGGAGTTGCGTCTTTCCCGCCCCCTTTCCAGGTCGCTGAGTTCACGGTCGGTTCAACTCTCTGCGTTCGGCCATTAATTGTAGTTTGATAAGAGATACGATTACTATAGCTTCAAAGAACATTTTTATTCACACGTTAACAAAATGTCAACACCGGAAGACTTGTCCACCAAGCCTTACATATTCGAGCCAGAGCGAGCGATTTGAAAAAGACGACAAACCTGCAGAACAACGTCTTCATATTGATGCAGTGGTAGCTATGTAAGTTAACTATGTTATGTTATTAGTGAAAGTCGACAATTTCTCTTGTTAAAACAAGCACACTGACAAGATAAACGACTGCGGTCTGATCTTACCATTAAAAATCTGTATTGATAATAAAATGATAACTTACGTTTAGAAAGCATCAGGAAACACAGCAGCTAAATGATAGAAGGAATTTACCCTTCATTCAGAAGAAGTCGATTGGCAAACCCTTCTGTATACTGGCGGAGGTTGTTGAAGTGGGGATCCTTGAAGTGCTTCAGGTCACTACATCCAACAACCGAACATTTTGACTAGCCCTCTCGTAACTTCTGCATCATGGAGCTTGGACTACAAAATCGGAGCGAGAAATAATAATGGCGGATTGCTTGTAGTGTTGGACCGGTAGTCGATTTCCTTATCTGTCAGTTCCGCTGCAAATACTGACGTTATTGTTCAAAAAACGTCATAGACAACAGAAAACTCTGAACAGGTTGAAATATATGACCAAAACAGAATATAAAGATATAAACGAAGCACCTGAAGAGAATAATTTCATCTTTTCTGTACTTATAAACACTCCAAATATACAACAAAATGCATTTAAGGGCTAAAAAAGTGGATTTTGCTTAAGGCTTTTTCACACATCAGCCGTTTGGTTGATGTAAAAGTTGCTTTCTGTCTGACGTCATTTGAAATGGAAGGCCAAAACGAAGTTCATTTGGAGGTAGTTTCAGAAGTTCGAAATGGAAAAGTTTGCTACGGCTGGTAAACGCGTTTGAACGTCCATTGGTCCTTGGCGAAGAAGCTCTGAAGCTCTGCCTTCTTTGACATGGAGATCTTCAGTGTTATATACATCAACAGAAACTGAAGTTGTCATTTTAACTGAAAGAAGCACTGACTGTAAATGTTCATGTTTTATACTGTAAAGCTGGTTGCTTTAAAGCAATCTATTGTATAAATGCTATATAAATCAACCTGACATGACTTTACTCAGGGGCTGAAATCGGCAGAGCCGATGCAAACATGTCCACATCGCTATGATCAGGTGCTCTCTTTTTTCTCGTTTTTATTGTGTTTATTTTATTATTGAGATGAAAGCGCACAGCACATATTTACATATTCATCTAAACACTGCTCTCATCAGTGTGGCCAGCGTCTGGATGTTTACTAACAGTATATTGCTGCAGAGGTATTTCTTTTATATTCTTTTAATATAACTTTTTAACCCCAAGCATAGAACGAAAAAGAACTTAGCTGTACAGACTGATCTCATGAAGTAGCGTGTGTATGACACAGCAATTCGTATTTCCATTTTGGCGTGCTATCAACACGCATAATCGCTTTTCAGCGTGTTTTATGAATGCCGTTGACTTAACGTTATTACTGTATAGATAAATATATGACTTACCTCAACCCTGTCCCTAAACCTACCCGTCACTGGGGTTAATGGCATTTATGACTGTTCCCTTACCATCCTAGGAAAGAAAAAGATAGCTCCCCAGATGTAGATACTACATTTAGCTTCGTTTCGCTCGGACATTTGACGGCGCGTACAGACACGCGGAATCAGCTGACGTTAATGGCGTAGACATACACGAGGATAGCTCAAAATGCGTAGAGATAACACGCCACTTGACTCGGAAAGTGGCGTATGTTTTACGCAAAAGTCATGATGTCATGTTGCGCTGTAAGGATATCATTACACTAGTCAGTTTCAAAACAGAAGTCTGGGGAAGGATGCAAAAGACTCAAGTATAGTTTTGTAAATGGTAACCAATATTACTTAAATGGTCGATGATGACAAAATAATCAGTCAAATAATTTAATATCTGAGGCTAATTGCATAATATGTACTATTCTTAAAAAGTTAGTAATCTAAATGTAAATTGGTTTAATTTGAACTTGAAAAATAAGAATATGTATGCCTTGGTTTATAGATTAGTTGGTCAGATTATTTCTAAATTTAATCTAGAGAGACTAATGCCACTGGCCACAGGTCAGAGAATTAAAGGGCACATTTTTTCCAAATATGGTTTTGCAAACTATCAAAAAGCTGAAAAAAAAGTGTAAAGAAAGAAAAATCTGCATCACACTTAAACACGGGGGCTAAAACTAACTTTGTCACCCCTGCCAATGGCTAGTGAATTAAGAAAATGTTTTTTTTTTTCATTTACCAGCCATGAAACTTTTTTTTTGCAAAAACACCAAACGACTAATATCTATTAATATTCGATAATAACTAATATCGATTTAAAACATTACTAAAGACAAGTAAACAATAAAATAAGAACAAATAATAGAATTATACTTACAAAAGCACAAATCCACAATATAGAACAAAGATGCAAATGAAGCAAACGATGCTCTTCAAGTCTGAAACAAGGTCCCAAAGACAGTTTCAGTACAAACTGCAAACTGTTCAAAGGACTTTAAACGATTCCAGACGATGATTAAGGGTCTTATCTAGCGAAACCATCAGTCATTTAAAAAAATAATAACAAAGTTTAAGTTTTATAAGCTCAAATGGTCACCTTGCTCTGTTCTGTGATGGCGTTACGTGACTCTCCTGTTCAAACTTGTTCATCAAAATGAACAAATCTTTTTATGCAGTCAATTTGTTCGTTTCGTTCGTTGAATGAACCAAATGACTCGAAAAAAGATTAATTCATTATGATAAACGAGTTTGAACAGGAGAGTCGCACAGAACAGAGCAAGGCGAGCATTTGAGCTTATAAAACTTAAACTTTGTTATTTATTTATTAAATGAGCAATCTTTCACTTGATAAGACCCTTATTCATCATCTGGAATCGTTTAAAGTCCTTTGAACAGTTTGTACTGAAAGTGTCTTTGACCGTAAACTCTTTGGATATAAGTCCATTATATGGAGAAAATCCTGGAATATTTTCATCAAAAACCTTAATTTCTTTCGGCTGAATAAAGAATGACATGGACATCTTGGATGACATGGGGTGAGTAAATTATCAGTAAAAGTTTTTTCAAAAGTGAACTGACTCCTTTAATAGGCCCTGCTTGAACGTAGTCTTGATTTAGCATCTGCTTCTTACCTGAACAGTAGAGCTGATCTCAGCTGCAAAGCCTCCGGTCACCGGAGCTTCATGACTGATGAGCAGCCGACCCGTCTTCACCACCGACTGGAAGGAAAGAGAACATGAGCTGAAACACATCTGAAGTCAGAAACCAACTAAAAAGCTGTAAACACACTATCACATCAAGTCTATCTTTCATTTCAAAATACATGAAATGTTTGTGTTCAGGCAAAATGATTGGCTCCATTTTACCATTTCAGCTCACAAAATAGTAAAATCAAAATCTAAATGTGAAATCAAAAATCCCAATAACAAACAAGACAAGTTTTATTATAAAATCAGACATGAATGCATTTTAAACCCCTAAATCTTAACGTTGCTTTCATGTTTCATAGCATACTGCCTGAATTCTGCTGAACTGCAGCATGTTGTAGCAATGTACCAAATTTGCAAAACATTGGTTACTCAAGCCCACAATATTTTTCATCATTCATATCAGTGCTGCCCTCTGACATCTGGTAGAGTATAAGAAAGTATTTATACCATTCATGTGTTTAACTTGTCCATACGCACTTGAGTATACTTTGAAATCTCTGCGGACACGACTGTGCATGAGACAGAACGCAGAAAATTATGTATACCCAGGCTTTTACGTAACAACCTGATCGAGCAACCAATGATTGATTTCGGCTTGGGTTATTCCCAATAATAATTCTAAACAAATAATAATCAAAAGTGACCAAACGAGGTATTCAAATCAGAACACAGAGACCTTCCTGTCTGGAACACATGGACACTGCATTAATTAATTAGCGCAGACTGAAAACACCATTTGCTGCAGATTATGAATTGAGTTTGATGTGCATACCTCAATGTCAGTGATCATTATAACTTCAGTCAAACAGTTTTTCTGTTAGCCTGATACAAATAAAAGGCAGGTCACAGCTGCAAAGGCCCGACTTCAACATCTGCAGGACTCATAAGACTCAACGAGGTACGAAACTGACAAATCTTGCCGCAAAGCCAGTTCTTCAAAAGGAGAAAAACAGGTGCAAAGCAGCAGATCACAAGAGCATTCATCCTTGCGCTGGTTTCCTGCGGAAAGATTGTGGTTTGTTCTGTAATCTGCGTAATTATAGAAGTCTTGATCTTAGTTGTGATAAAAAGGACATAAATGTTTGGCGTTTCATAGCTGCGCATCTGCTGAAGTTCAGCAGGTTTCTCTTTTCTGTGAAGCTCCACAAAGACACAGAAGAAACTACACCAGCAACATCCACCGCACGCCAATTCCTTCAACGCTTGAGAAATGTGGGTCAAATGTATTATTTAAAATATTAATTCCAGTCATCATACAGATGGGTCCGCATTCGATTATTTCAGCACTCGAGTGGACAAACATTACCATTTCACTCAGAAAACATCCTTCAAAGTTGAGATGCCATGAACATCATGAACTCCAAATCCACTGACTAGATCTTCTGTTAAAGCTCTCATTATAACAATGATTAGTTGCAAATGAAACACTTGACGAATTACTCCCAGAAGTATATTATATATGGCCAGTTTCTCAGATCTGGCTGTTTTTACCCTAGAAATGCATAAAGAGGGTCAAATTGATGCGGCATACTGTGATTTTATCAATGAAATATTTATGCATGATATTTCATAAATTCTTCAAAAAAGAAAAACTTGTTTCAAACCCTCAATGACATTTTCAGAGAATGAGAAGATTTTTTTGAAGAATTGATGGAATATCAAATAAATTAATGTTTATTTGATTTATTCAGACACGGGTTTGGTGGCAAAGGCAAATTCTTGGTTCAGAGCAAAAAAAGTCAAAACAGATTTAACAAATCCATAAAGTTTCAAAAAATATATATTATTGACAAAAATGCATTTAAAAATACTGTTGAGTTAAGTTTTAAATTTCAGTCTGCATGTTTGGAGAAACCTCTATCCATAGTCTGTTTATTTATATGTGGTTGTGACTATTGTCGATGTGTGTATTGTCAGGTGAAACATAACAGGCTCTTTGTGAATAATTGGATGCTGTGTTGTTTTAATCAGTATTGGTCATTGCAAATAAAATAATCAAGTGTGTGTGTGTGTGTGTGTGTGTGTGTGTGTTTGTGTAGGGGTCCTCAAAAAGTTATTCAAAACATTTTGGTAAGCATTTATACCCTGTGTGAGTGAAACCAGGTTTTAGTCCAATGTGATAAACGTTAACATTTTCTGGAAAAACATGAGGCTTAAGGATGTCCAACTGTTTTTGCATCCATAAAATGCCCTCACATAAAGTGATATATAATTTGACTTGACTTTAGACATGACAGTTAAATGAAAAACAATAATTCCACAGCTTATATCCAAGTTGGTTAAGCGCCAGATACGTGGAGTCGCTGAAACTGCTTCTGATGCCTCAGATACCAGCGCACTGAGACTCACAGCGGGAGAATCTTGAGGTTGTGTGTTAGCAAGAGTGTGAGATTTCGGGTGTGACTGAAGGCGTTTTCTGCAGCGTGGCCGACCAGAGACAGCATTATCACAGATACGTTTAATTCTTCTGATTGAGATTTAGATGTTTTTTAAGACACACCTGGCCAAGAAATGCAGCAACTAGATTCAGACTTCCACCGAACTAACTTAGTGTATTACTATGATGGTAGCAAACCTCAGTACTCAAGGGAGTCATAAGAGTTTCCTTC
Organism: Hybognathus amarus; assembly: GCA_030378365.1. Taxonomy (NCBI): domain Eukaryota; kingdom Metazoa; phylum Chordata; class Actinopteri; order Cypriniformes; family Leuciscidae; genus Hybognathus; species Hybognathus amarus. Next base: position 455,079 of record JAQIUQ010000265.1, on the reverse strand, counting down.
TGAAGTCCATGTTATTAAACCAGATGTTACTCCGGTAGCTAGATATAAACATGTCGACAGTTTAACTATCTTGCTCAGCAAGAATCTGCAAACTGTTGGTGTGTAATGATAGTGTTTGACCTGAAAGGGAAAATGAGACAGTATATGCTTTTGTGAACTATAACCCTTTTTTAACACCGATTTTGTTTCATGTCTTAAAATAAACTGACACCACGTCACCAGAATGCGAGCGGCACGAACAAAATCGAACAGAACCCATTATAATCAGTGATGCTGTCTACACTAGATGAGGTGGGACAGTAAACTGATTATTTCCGAAAATACACTTCTGACACGAAGAGGAAATAGATTTGCAACGGTCGCTCTGTCAGTGTCTGGTGTAGAAGTAGGGTACACCAGTACACCAAAGTTTGGAGTCAGTCAGATTTTTAAATGTCTTTGAAAGAAGTCTCTTATGTTCACTAGGGCTGCATTTATTTGATCAAAAATATAGTAAAAACAGTAATATTGTGAAATAATACACATTTCTATTTGAAAATGTGTTAAAATGTCATTCAATGTGGCCCTGAAAACTGACTGAAATACGTTTAAGTACTATAACTACGGAAAATAACTAACTAAATGTAAATTGAACCTACAGTGTAAATAAACAAAACTACCAAAAATGACAAGCATGTTCAATTACTAAGAATTAAAAAAAATTGAAATGGACAGAAAATAAAAGCCTTCAAAATAATTAAAACTGTAATAGTATATAACTACTAAAATAACACTTGCACACACACACACATCGTCACACGATTTTGCAACTCGAGACCAAAGAAGCTTTAAATATTACTTTTAGTTTGTTTTTAAAACTGTTTCTCATTAAAATCCATTTATGAAAATGATATACAGTCATTTTAGTATTACTGTGAGTTCACACCGGATGCGATAGAGCGTCAAATTCACGTCTACCACGTCTAGTTTGATGCTCGACCACTTATGTTAATTCGAGCATCAAGAGTGGAATTGACGCACGTAAAAACAAAGTTTGAAGCGAAATTTACGGGCGTCACGTGCGTTGGCGGCCATCTTTTTTATGTTGATCAAGCATTCATTCGAGAGTCACCGCTCTGTATTTACTCTGGAGAGCAGAACAGTGGCGTGGGGATCATCGTCACTGAATTTGTGTCCACCGGACCCTTCGGAGGCGAACCGTTTGGCGAGTTTCACCATTTGCTCGCTCCAGGAGCTTCGCTGGATGACGGCCGCTGGTAGCGGAACTTCCGCCCGTCCGCGCCCAGTTTTGACCTGTTGTCCCGCATCGGATCGAATCGGTCATTTGTTTTGATTATAAAATAGAGCCAGCCTCAAACATGTCCTGTGATTTTTTCTCTCTCACGTCCAGACACGAACTTATGCACATGTATGTCGGTTGTCTTTACATTATAATAATATTTCATATAATCTAGATATGGAATAAATAACATTCAATACAAAATGAACATATCTTGAATATTGAAATAATGTTTTAAGTGATGAAATATTTGCTTTGTGGTGCATTAGAACCACACCAGACAAAATAACTTAAGCCGCAGTTTCCACCACAATTACCAGGAACTATTTGTCCCAGGAACTTTTTTCACAGGAACCTTTTTTTCCCCAGACCGCTTGCTTACTGCGTTTACACCGCATACTGAAGTACCGGTCCGAGGCGGAAAGATTATGTAGTGACGTTGAACTTATGGTTAAACTGCGTGCGCCTGCTCTTCCTAGCCTGCGCGGTTGTTTTGAGTTTATGGAGGAGATTCAAGCTTTGCTGCTTTTGTGTGCGATTGGTTAACTAACGAGGCAATTAACAAATTAAAAAGCGTATTCAGAAAGCTTGTAATGCTAGATATAAAAGTAGACGTTTTTTATCAGCCGACTTGACCGTGGGATGGATGGGACAAATGAGCGCCATCGGGCAGAAAGGATAGCGTGGTAAGAACCAATCAGCAATGTTCAGCGCACAAGGCTCACCCCGAAAGTTCCTGAACTCTGAAAAAGTACTACCTCGCCAGCAGGGACTTTCTGGGGGAAATATTCTTAATTTTTTTTTTCTTCATTCAGACCCTGGTTTCCTGCGATATAAACACACCAGTGCCACCCCAAAGTTCCTAGTTCCTGGGGAAAGTTCCTGCTGTGGAAACACGGCTTTATTGAAGCATCCAGACACTTCACCACGTGAGCAAGCAGCAGGCTTTGATTGGTTAACGCAGATTGCGAATTGACACCAAAGTTCAGATTTTTCAACTCGGGCGGCAGACGCGAATTCGCATCATAAGCGTGAATGTACAAATAGCACTAACTAAATCATTCAAGCTTAATGCGCCAGACGCTGAATTCGTGCCATTCGCATATACCGTTCCAGCGCTCTACGCCTTCATTCGCACTGCAGGATTTTACGCACAGTAACATGGACGTCTTTGCATGGACTTAACACTGAAATCATTCACGCCTGACGTGCTATTCGGGTCCGGTGTGAAACCCACCATAACACACCATAATAGTTAAAATACTTCCATGCGGTTACGTTACAGACTTTATTCAGAACACGATTAGTTGTGGACAACAAGACTTGTGTAACATGTTATAATATGTATATAATAAAGGAAGATCTTATCTGATACTTTTCTGGGCAGCTTTGGGAATTAGACAATTACTATTGATTAAACTCTCATTTTGTGTTGGATTGGACCCTTGAATATCTTCAACTACCAACTGTTATTTTGTCAAAACAAGGTCAAGAAGGAAAAAAGGTTACTGGATAGGTTCACCATGCATGAAGTTTACCAGCATTAGCCGCTGAGTTATTGCAAAAAAATTTCAAATGAAGCTGATGAGTTATGTAAAAGTGATGTGGCAGTAGCTAACCCGGTCAATCCCAGCCAGCAGCATCAGGGAAAATCCTGAAGAGTCACAGCACATACCACAGATGGTTCAGACGCAAACAACCCTCGACTGTCATTACTGTATCACGGGGCAGAACGTCACTCCGCTGGAGCGAGAGTCTTGGCCTGGTTGATTTCCAGAAATACCACAGAGACAAAAGGCTAATGACAAATGACACCATAATGGATGATTGAGGTTAAATGCTATAATGATGAGAGTGTTCGTGACACAGACGCTTTTCATATGCAATGATGGATGACACTTTAGTTGAAGGGCTGAGCATAAGACTAACATGACACCTTCATAATCACTGACATATGAAGGACGTCTTATGCATGTTTGTGACAACTGTCATTAAGTGTCATTCGCTCAGTGACATTTTTAATGCAAATATGACATTGTTTGAGATGTCTTTGTTATGACACCTTGACATTACTAAGACAACACAACCTGTCATAAACATAAACCCTATTTCATATTCATGACATATGTCATGTTATGGTTACTGAAGGTGTCATGCCAGTCTTATGCACACCCCTTCAAGTAATGTTACCCAATGGGGTAACCCAATCACAACAACCAGGGGGCATTGATTAAAAATGCTGAAATTATACAGTACGTGGACTTGAGGGATACAGATAGAAGTGTTGTGACTCATTTAAATGTAGCGTAAGAGTGCAAATACTTCTCAGGGACACTGTAGATGCCACAGGGATAACAGACACCAAATAACACCCATTCATATTCAATGGGGTCATGTAGAAAAAATGAATATACACTACCTTTGAGAAGTTTGTTCCAGCTCCACCAGCGGCTCCACTGCCACCTGTCTAATTCAATTATCAGCTCACAGAAACAGTGTCAAAACAGCCTTCAATTGAGCAGGAAAACAGCTCTCAAGCAAGAAAAACTTAGGAGCAGAAACACAAACACAGGTCCAAAATGAAGTCATCCTATTTTGTCTTATGAGGTTGCAGTGGCATTTTAAAACACATGTCTCTGTCTTCATGAACTGAACGGACAGCTTAATGAGAAGCTAATGTGTTGACATTAACTACGGCCTGCAGCGCGGACTGAAGATTTTATTGTCCAGTGTGCCGTGCCCATGATCCCGGACAGATGGGTGTTTCTGCGTAGCCTCTCGGATCCAGAACGCCGTCTCCTGAAAAGGGCCGAGCTGGTGGTCAGCACTGTCATCAGACCAGCTTCTTTACAGCCGACCTCTCAGCGGCAGCAGCTACAACACACTCCTTACAGAGACTGACTGACCCAAGAATGAACACAGAGAGGAGGCTTTTCTTTGGACACATACTCTGCTTTATCAGCTCTCTCTCTCAGACTCTACACACACACTTTTGTGTCTTGTTGGGGGCTTACAGTTCATGGTAATTCTGAAAAAGGACTTTTCTATGATAAACAAGTCTATGGCAGTTAGCTAAAATAAAACCGTAATGGCGATATCACTAAGCCTTTTAAGATTTGATAAATTGCACTGTGATTTAATGAAATAAGCACACTGTGTTTAGAGTGAAACGCAGCTCTGTGTTTATTTACACGCATTAAATGCTGCTCCACATGATGACAATCTACATCCACATCCGTTTAGATGGCGTTCGGGTCACTTATGTGCATTAGGGAACAAAACATCCACCAACAATCTACACGAGAAGCACTTATACAACAAAAAGTTAAGAGCTCCCTACAGTTTTCATCAAAATACTTTTTTTTAAATACATATTTGATTGTTTAACGTATAATATTTGAGAAATTAAAGCAGCCATAAAACATATATTTTAAATTTTATAATAATAGTAATTCATTATAATTATTGTTCTTCTTATTATTATTATTATTTATTATTATAAGCAATTCTGATTTACAAGCACAACATAAATGGCCAAATTGTGCAGCCCTACAAACAACCACACCAAGGCTGAAGAAAATTAAATAATAATAAATATACTAATATATATATATATATATATATATATACTGCACTAGCGGCCACTTTATTAGGTACCCCATGCTAGTAACGGGTTGGACCCCCTTTTGCCTTCAGAACTGCCTCAATTCTTCGTGGCATAGATTCAACAAGGTGCTGGAAGCATTCCTCAGGGAGTTTGGTCCATATTGACATGATGGCATCACACAGTTGCCGCAGATTTGTCGGCTGCACATCCATGATGCGAATCTCCCGTTCCACCACATCCCAAAGATGCTCTATTGGATTGAGATCTGGTGACTGTGGAGGCCATTTGAGTACAGCGAACTCATTGTCATGTTCAAGAAACCAGTCTGAGATGATTCCAGCTTTATGACATGGCGCATTATCCTGCTGAAAGTAGCCATCAGAAGTTGGGTACATTGTGGTCATAAAGGGATGGACATGGTCAGCAACAATACTCAGGTAGGCTGTGGCGTTGCAACGATGCTCAATTGGTACCAAGGGGCCCAAAGAGTGCCAAGAAAATATTCCCCACACCATGACACCACCACCACCAGCCTGAACCGTTGATACAAGGCAGGATGGATCCATGCTTTCATGTTGTAGACGCCAAATTCTGACCCTACCATCCGAATGTCGCAGCAGAAATCGAGACTCATCAGACCAGGCAACGTTTTTCCAATCTTCTATTGTCCAATTTCGATGAGCTTGTGCAAATTGTAGCCTCAGTTTCCTGTTCTTAGCTGAAAGGAGTGGCACCCGGTGTGGTCTTCTGCTGCTGTAGCCCATCTGCCTCAAAGTTCGACGTACTGTGCGTTCAGAGATGCTCTTCTGCCCACCTTGGTTGTAACGGGTGGTTATTTGAGTCACTGTTGCCCTTCTATCAGCTCGAACCAGTCTGGCCATTCTCCTCTGACCTCTGGCATCAACAAGGCATTTCCGCCCACAGAACTGCCGCTCACTGGATGTTTTTTCTTTTCGGACCATTCTCTGTAAACCCTAGAGATGGTTGTGCGTGAAAATCCCAGTAGATTAGCAGTTTCTGAAATACTCAGACCAGCCCTTCTGGCACCAACAATCATGCCACGTTCAAAGTCACTCAAATCACCTTTCTTCCCCATACTGATGCTCGGTTTGAACTGCAGGAGATTGTCTTGACCATGTCTACATGCCTAAATGCACTGAGTTGCCACCATGTGATTGGCTGCTTAGAAATTAAGTGTTAACGAGCAGTTGGACAGGTGTACCTAATAAAGTGGCCGGTGAGTGTATATATATATATATATATATATATAATTAATGAAATATTTTTATATTTTATTTGTAATAACGCAATGAAAGAAATCTGCAGCCAAATTGTGCGACATTTGTTTTTTTTTGCCAGGCTGTTAGACAAATAAACTATAAACATCTGCCAATACAAGAGAGAACCAATGGAAAATTAATAACTTATCAAGTTTTAGTCAATGTATCCTTTTCTTTTTTTACATAGTACAATAAAACATGTAGCTGTAGTTTTTTGGGTTTTTTTTGCTAAATAATTTTGTCAGATGAATAACCTAACCAAGTTTAGTGCTTTGTTCTTCCTTCCATATTTAAAAAATGTTAAATATTTCCCTCATATTTTGATGGTTAAGCTGAACTTGTAGGGTCATTAAAAACAAATATCCTCTCCGAATATCACTTTTGGCCACTACTGTATAAAAGTTAATTAAAACCTCAACACAGATAATACGCCTGAAGTTGAAAATGACCTCCAAAAATGCAAAATGGATGTTATTCTGGTACTGTATTTGGATGCCCAAAGATTTCTATGAGTCCTGAAGCTAAAGCAGTCAAGAACCACTGCTTCAACAGCCTTTCATCCTCTTCGTCTCCTGAACTGGGCTCAAAAACATAATGTATAAAGACGCAGAGACAGCAACACAGTCTCTAAATATAGGCAGCTGCACAATAGCCATACAATAGCACGAAATAATTACATGTTACTCAGGGAGCAAAAATTACACACAATATCTGAGGTCTTTATGTCAAAGCCTTGGCTGTCAGAGAGGTCTCGTGACCATGCAAGGAGGATCATGATGATGATGATATGGTTTAGCAGTGCGTTTGAAAAGTATGTACATCAATGCTTTCAAATAACATCTGTGTATTATTACATAGGAGACATTAAACATGGTCTAAAAGTGTTAGAGAAAGACGTAACTAGCATTTCTGCTACTGTACAGATAAAAAAAACGGTAAATGCTCCATTTACCATTAAAAAAAAATCAACATAAAAATGGTATTACGTTTATTAGGGCTGGTACGTTAACTGAGGTCACGTTGCACAACAACTATATGCTTAAAATGAAAGCATTTCCTGTTTTTCCAGTGAATTTTCCACAAAAACAACTAAATACGCAGTTTTCTGCTGCCAGGCCATTAGATGGCGAGGATGAAACACTGTAAAGACTGTGAAAACTATGGGAGCGTCATTGTTTTGAGACAGATTCACGTTTTTATTGTTCACACAGAGACAGTTTTCAAAACCTTGCACTTTGTTACCCTGTATTCAGGCTCCCAAAACGCCTTTGTCGTGTAAATGAACAGCTAAAACGCATACAAAGTTATTAGTAAAATGGTGTTGGGTAAATTAAACAGCCACTAACATTAAAGGTGCATTGCGCAAGTCTCTGAGTTTTTGCAGAACAACACCCCTCTGGCGACAAGCGAAACAGCAACCAGAGGTGTGCAGCGTGCACACTTTTATGCAGCGGTGCACACCTCTGGTTGCTGTTTCGCTTGTTGCCAGAGGGGGTGTTGTTCTGCAAAAACTCAGAGACTGGACCACACACGCAACGTTACACGAGCTGTTCATAACCAAAGGAGCATCAGCCGCACACATCTTTTGTTACAGTCATAATGTCTTCAGAGGTAATAAAGTTATAAATCTGTAAGTCATTTTAGATATATGAAAGGAAAGGCATTTGAGTAAATTACACACTTGTGTGTGTGTGAGGGAAAAACGGAGGTGGTAGAAAAATTTGGACTTTGTTTCCATCTATCTCCATGTTGAACTGTTTTATGTGCTTACTGTATCCACTTATGATTGTATTATTATGGAACATCCACGTTATACACGTTCATTAACAATATAAGTTATTACTTTGTATAGGACCCGTTTCGAGACCTAGAGCCAACTGGAGATCTTTCCATTTGTTGAAAGCCTTCCCGATGTTTAGGGTCGGGAACCGAGAACCGGTTCTTTCTAGAACCGGTAGTGTTTTGAAAAAATACCGGAACTGGGCGAATTTCCTGAGTTTCGTTTAAAACGGTTCTGATGCGATATGTGGGCGAAGTCCCTGGGAGATTACCCTTTAGCGTCTCACCTCAAGGCGCAGACAGAGAGAGAGAGAGAAGAGCTGCATGATTAATCTTTAAAAGATTTCAATTCAAACACCTACGCTGTCTTATTCCTAAATGACAGAAACTTCACCACTGAAGTTGCGAATTTGCTCTCACACGCACTGCATTTAAAGTACACACCATACACACGAGTCACGTCTAGATATATTCAAATCAGTTTGCGTTAAGAGAGAGCAGTTGTCGAAATGAAACTTCTTTACAATCACACAGTATCAATATTTGTGTTACACATATTCAAATGATTAACGTTACGTTAAGTAGTGAGATTATAGATTGAGTAAATGGTAGTAGTCAAAACAGATGCACCAGTCTGTTAAACTCATTTAAACAGACTGGTTAAACTTATTTGTCAAGTACTATAAGAAATAAACACAAAAAGGATTGTTCTCTTACTAACAATTTAAATTGAATGGGAACCGGAACACGTTTGGTGGAACCAGAATCGGAACCGGAAAATTTCCAGCCGATTCCCAACCCTACCGAAGTTGACTCTCAATCTTTCTCCGACGCCTGGCACTAGACACAAGTTTTATTTTCTTCAGTCTTATGTGGAGTTTGCCGTTGGGGTTTGGAATTAACTACAAGCCGGTCTCTTTGAATCTATCTTCTACTTTTGTGGAAAGTTGACTAAAGTTTTGTCACTCGAGTTGTCTTCAGTGATACGGAGAATGGCAACGGATACACAATCCTGCCAGACATCAGTTAGGTGAGCGTAAACGCGCATGACGTCACGCCCAGTCTCAAACTCCATCCCGAATCCCTCTTATTTATTTTAATGTCCAGGATTATAGAGGCGATCGCAGTGATCAGAGAGAGGGCTTGTTCAGTCCCATCAGGAAATTGTTTAAGCATGTATGGGTTAGAAAAACGGCTATTTTTAACATGAAATGTTGCGCAATACACCTTGCAATGAATAAACAATGAATAATACATTTATTACCATATTTATCGACCATTGTTTAAGTTTAAAAATATGTTTGTACCAACATGACATCATGACTTTTGCATAAACATACACACCACTTTCAGAGTCAAGTAGCGTGTTATTTATATGCATTTTTGAGCTATCCCGTGTGTATGCGTGTATGTCTACGCCTTTAAATGCCTGAGTGATTGCTTGTGTATATACACTCAGGGATGGGCATTTCTAGAAAATATTGCATTCGAATATTCGGGCTCATAAAAATCGAATATTCGAATATTGTTTATTTAAATTATGTTTAACGAAAAGACGTTATTTTAAGTTTTTTTTACGTTTTTGTCACCATTTCTGGACAAGCTTACAATTAGGCAATACACAACAAGCTTACAATAGTAATTAAAGTTTTCTTTTAGTTGAAAACATTAAACAGTAGGCCTATGAGTAAACAAAATATATATATAAAAAAGCATTATTAAAAGCATGCTCAAGCAGCGCGAGCGGAAAAAAACCCTAATAAAGCAGATTGCGTCAGATATCGTACAGAACGTACACACATACACACGAGTCAGCAAATGACTGATTATCGTGTTTATATTGTTTCACGTTTATGTTGAGAAAAACAATAATATCTAACGTTACATGCAGGGGCGCCGCCAGCACTTTATGTTCGAGTGAGAAAAGACGCCGCGCTGACAGACGTTTCAGAGACACAAAGAGAACGGTGTTTCTAACAGCACTTTGCATTTTCTGTTCTTAAACCGGTCTCCCTCAACGAAACTTAAAATAAGTGTGTCTCAAAATCATTTTGCTATTAGATAAGTTAACATCTTTGATCACGCGGGGTCCAGCTGCGCTTACCTGCAGTTGTGATGCAATGATGAACAGCTGTCTTTCCTCACTCGACTGTTTGGATTTCATGTGATTTCTCATGGTGATGATATCATAACTCAGATTAATTAATTAATTTGATCAAAAGTAATTCCGTTTAGTAAGATCCTTTTCAAGTAACGTTAATTCCAAACTTCGCGAGGCAGACGACAACATTATGTGATCAAATACAGACAACTTGTTAACACACTCCACAGCGCCATCCAGTGCATTTAATTGTAACTGCGAGTTAGTTCTTTAGGATTTATCATGGACTCACTGCATTTACGGCCAGCAAAGCTATGTACACGCTGTTGAGCGTGTAAGCGACACAAAGCTTGGATGTACATCTACATCTGGGGAGCGATATATTTTTTCCTCAGGATATGTAAGGGAAGACTCATAAATGCTATTAACCCCAGTGACGGGTAGGTTTAGGGACGGGGTTGAGGTAGGTCATATATTTATTTATACAGTAATAACGTTAGTCAACGGCGTTCATAAACGCTGAAAGCGATTATGCGTGTTGATAAGCACAGCGAAAATGGAAATACGAATACATTAAGATCAGTCTGCTTTGTACAAATACCAATTAAACCAATAATACCAATTGTGTGGAATTTATAGCAAGCAGAATACAACGGTCTCTCTAGTGCGCACAAGTGTCAACATGAGAACGCTGAAAAAAAAAAAACTAAAATTGATTCAGAATCACTAAAGAAGAATTGTGATGCATTCGAGAATGTTTTTTATGCCTAGTACAGAACAACTTCCAAAAATAGAATTAAAGAATTCAACTTGATGCATTTGTATATCAGCGATTTAATAAAAAGGTTTAATGGTCCACCAATCAGATTTGAGTCTGAACTATGTTCAATAAACATGCAATCTCAGCACAAAATTGGCTGTGAATGGGAATAAAGGACAGATTCTGATGTACTGAAGGGAAGGGTTAACGTCCTGCCCTGTGCTCTCTGTCCCGCGGTGGCGACGGCAGCGGACGCTTTACTGCGTATTGTACAGCAGGGCTGTGATCTAGGACGGAGGGAAAGATCCTGTTTACTGCCGTTCCCACACACACCCTGCATAATGAGGCCCTGCAACTGCACAATCCTACAACTCCTCCTGTTGTCTTTTTTGAGAATGAGCTTCATTTATGGTCATTAATGTGCATGTACAGTTGACACCTACCATGTGTTTTAGAAAGATGTTTGGGCTGGGGACATACTCGACCTGCCTAATGGTTCCCAATTTAATGCAATTAATTAAAAAAATTAAAAAAAAAACATAAAACCTTTATTGTAGCTTTATTGTGTGTGTGTGTGCATGGTGTATAATTATTTTGTATATATAAAAACACACACATGCATGTAAGAAATATGCAAGAAAAATGTGTTTTCTATATAAAATATTTATATATAATTATGGCTGTCAAATGATTAATACACGAATTAATCACATTTCAAAATAAACGTTTTTGTTTACATAATATATGTGGGTGCACTGTGTATAATTATTTTGTATATATATATATATAATGCACACACACGCATGTATATTTAAGAGAAAAATATTATTTATATATTAAATATTTATATTTATATATAATATAAATTATATATAAATCTATATACAGTACATACAAGAAAATATTTCTTAAATATATACAAGCATGTGTGTGTATTTATCTATATAACATAGTTACACAAGTGCATCCACATATATTATGTAAACAAAACACTTTTATTTTGAATGTGATTTGTAATCACGATAAATCATTTTGACAGCCTTATATAATATAAATTATGTATGAATATATCTACATATTTAAAATTTTCTTAAATGCATACATGCATGTGTGTGTTATCTATATATACAAAATTTATACACCGTGCACACACATATATTGTGTGTAAATTAACTTTATTTTGTATGCGATTAATCATTGCTCGATCTCGGACCAGCTACAATAGAGGTTTTCTTTATTTCCATTAATCTTCAGAGAGTGTTTTTCATGGTGTTAATTTTTGGCAAATTGCATGTTCAATTTGATCCGCAACACAAACATACTGTTTCTGGGTTTCATGTGTTATAAAATAAAATAAATCAGGCAACTACTTGATCAGTCCTGCCTCTTAGTCCTCAGCTGCACGTGTTCTATATATGGCTAAGGCAGGATAAAAATAGCTAACTAACTAAATATGCAGTCTATTAAGACATTACAGGAAGAGAACATTTACACATCCTGCCCACAATATGGATGTGCCACTACTGTGGAGTGTTTTTTGTAAATGGTTTGTGAACCTTTAATCAGAGGCCACCACATGGACATAACTCACAAACACCATGTGATCTCCATGACAAATTGGCTTCAAGCGCAGCCTGAATTCTTAATCGGTGTTTTAACGAGTTAGGAGCGCTATTAGCACGCATGGGAAACCGGAGGCCGGAGAGTAATTCATGCACACGCATATCAGAGCGACAGGCCTTCAGCCAACATGAAGCCCGGACGCCAGGGGAGACCTCAGACTGAAATAGCTCTAAACAACCCATAAAGCCCAATTAAACCCGATTCAGCCAACTCAGGCAGGCCTGACGTGACCTGCCTTATTCCCTCAATCCAGGCCACCACCCAGGGGCAACAGAGCCATCAAACACACACTATAAACACCTCACAGTGCTGAAGAGTAGGGGATCCAAAAGTACAAGGGCAAACAAAACACTTCAAGGAGAATTAGGAAGGCATTTCAATAAATGGGCAAATAATATTTAATCCTATATTTATTTAATCATATATTTATTTTGTAAATTTACACACACATATTGGGACTGGAACAAGTCATAGCAGGAAAATAAAATATACCAAATTTAAGAAAATAAACCACACAAGACTATCAGAAAAAACCTACACATAATAAACTGTCAACATTCCACAGGTGGGACGCTTGCCATTATATTTTTAAAACAGTAATATCTTAGAAAAGACCTTAAGTAATATTGACAAACTATAAATCATTTGAAAGCTTACAGTCTCTAGTTTCCAAATTTGGTGACTGATTTTCAAAACAAATTACACAGGAGCCGTAATTTATCAATTTGAAACAAGAATATTTTCAAACTCATAAAGCATGTTCAGACCTTTATTTTGAAATAGCACTGAACATGACAAATCATGAAAAAAAGGTAGAAACCTCAGTTTGTTTTCATGACAAGAGTTCAAAAGATTGCATCCATTCAATTATTTTAGAAAAAAAAAAGGTCTGAAAATGTAAATAAATAAATGACTGTTTGTGATGTGGCAGGAAGCTATAACGCACGCACATGCGTGTTCTTTTTATGTTTCTCTTAGAGGTTGAATTTATATCAAAATCTGCCAAACTTTCCGTACTACTTCTAAATAGGATGTCTACTTCATAAATTGTATGAAAATTGTGTAACTGATGGTTCAGATCAGTGAAAACACATAAGCAAACGGAGGCGCCTTTATATGGCAGTAATGGAGTCTGATTGTGCCCCAGTGGAAGTGTTCGGTACTGCGCCCAAAAAAAATCTAACTGAAAGCTCATTTTTTGAGATATCAACCTAAAATTTTAAATACAACTTGTTCAGATTTTTGGCTTTGATTTTTCTGCCATTTTAGAGTAGCCCAGGTTTGAAAATATATATTTTATATAAAATATGAATAATTAATTATTTTACATTGTACATTTCCATAAACTCAAACTTCTATAACTAACTTTGTTTCACTTTCTTAAATTATTTCACTTCGACAAAAATCTGCCAGATGTCTTCTTTAAAACAAGACCAAATAATACATATATTCCGAAGAATTCTTGAATTACAAATGTGCATTTTTAGGTATTTTTTGTATTTTTATGTACAAGAACAACCACCAATACTTGCATTTCAGAGGACTTGGAATATATAACGTGAGAGTACTGTGTGTGTGTCCGTTTTTCTTTCTGACTTTTAAATCTATGGAAAAGAGAATCCTTTTAGTTTCACAGAAGTAAGAAAGTCATGTTTTTTCACATAAAAATGACACCAGGGTAAGTAAATAAATGTATAAACAGTTTTCTCGTGTGAACACCATCAGCTCAGTGTCTGTGTGTGGAAGGGTCTTCATTTGCTGTGATTCTGCACGTTATTAACACATAAGCTGGTGTGAAACTGGAGACATCAGTCATTCTCGGTTTCAAACTGTAAAACACACTTTTACTGGAGCACCAGAAACATCTCTTAAAGGCTTTGAGAGTTGCCCTGTGGGACACTTTTAGCTCTGGAGCCTGCGTGACCTGGACTTTAAATCACAGAGCCACATGATTACACCAGAGCAGAGCCAACCCAGGCCTCACTCCACTAACCATAACTAACTTCAGTTCACTCGGGGGACCAAAACTTCCATTCAATTGCATAATACTGCCAGTGAACGATGGTCAGCTCGTTTCTCCATGAAAATCCTGCTGTGCGATCAATATCCACCATTCTGTGCAAGATATTTTGAAGAGCTTTGGAGTCCAAACGATATTAGATCCCACAGACTATTAATGCAAACAGGTTTGAAACGACATGGGTGAAAAAATGACTGACAATTTTTTTTGGCTGAACTAACCCTTTAAATGGTGCGTTCACACCGGAAGCGAATAGCGCGTCAGGCGAGAATGATTTGAATGTTAAGTCAATGCAAAGACGCGTTACGCGTGAAAACAACTCCTGCGTCAAGTTTGCGCGAATGGCTAGCGTTAGGCACGAATGATTTAGTTAGTGCCATTTGTGCATTCACGCGTTTGATGCAAATTTGCGTCTGCCGCCCGAGTTGAAAAATCTAAACTTTGGCGTCAATTCGTGAGGATCGTGATCTCTCGAGGAATGCTCGATCAACATAAAAAAAGATTTTGACGTGCGAGACGTGAGTAAATTTTGCCTCAAACTTTCGATTTTACAAGCGTCAGTTTTCGCTCTTGATGCACAAATTAAAACAAAGTGGTCAAGCGTCAAAATAGATGCGAATTTGCATAAGTAGCATAAGTCAACACTTGCATCCCATTTTACTTCCATTGAGTGAACTTGATAATTTAACAATGGAAAAAAAAACTCAAAAACATCAAGGGACTTGATTTTATCCATTTGAACTCGCCCGAGTCTGAAAAGTCTGAACTTTGGCGTCAATTCGTGAGGATCGTGATCTCTCGAGGAATGCTCGATCAACATAAAAAAAGATTTTGACGTGCGAGACGTGAGTAAATTTTGCCTCAAACTTTCGATTTTACAAGCGTCAGTTTTCGCTCTTGACGCACAAATTAAAACAAAGTGGTCAAGCGTCAAAATAGATGCGAATTTGCATAAGTAGCATAAGTCAACACTTGAATCCCATTTTACTTCCATTGAGTGAACTTGATAATTTAACAATGGAAAAAAAAAACTCAAAAACATCAAGGGACTTGATTTTATCCATTTGAACTTGACCGAGTTGAAAAGTCTGAACTTTGGCGTCGATTCGTAGGATCGTGATCTCTCGAGGAATGCTCGATCAACATAAAAAAAGATTTTGACGTGCGAGACGTGAGTAAATTTTGCCTCAAATTTTCGATTTTACAAGTGTCAGTTTTCGCTCTTGACGCGCAAATTAAAACAAAGTGGTCAAAGCGTCAAAATAGATGCGAATTTGCATAAGTAGCATAAGTCAACACTTGCATCCCATTTTACTTCCATTGAGTGAACTTGATAATTTAACAATGGAAAAAACTAAAAAACATCGAGGGACTTGATTTTATCCATTTGAACTCGCCCGAGTTGAAAAATCTGAACTTTGGCATCAATTCGTGAGGATCGCGATCTCTGAGGAATGTCTCGATCAACATAAAAAAAGATTTTGACGTGTGAGACGTGAGTAAATTTTGCCTCAAACTTTCGATTTTACAAGCGTCAGTTTTCGCTCTTGACGCACAAATTAAAACAAAGTGGTCAAGCGTCAAAATAGATGCGAATTTGCATAAGTAGCATAAGTCAACACTTGAATCCCATTTTACTTCCATTGAGTGAACTTGATAATTTAACAATGGAAAAAAAACTCAAAAACATCAAGGGACTTGATTTTATCCATTTGAACTCGCCCGAGTTGAAAAGTCTGAACTTTGGCGTCAATTCGTGAGGATCGTGATCTCTCAGGAATGCTCCGATCAACATAAAAAAGATTTTGACGTGCGAGACGTGAGTAAATTTTGCCTCAAATTTTCGATTTTACAAGTGTCAGTTTTCGCTCTTGACGCGCAAATTAAAACAAAGTGGTCAAGCGTCAAAATAGATGCGAATTTGCATAAGTAGCATAAGTCAACACTTGCATCCCATTTTACTTCCATTGAGTGAACTTGATAATTTAACAATGGAAAAAAAACTAAAAAACATCGAGGGACTTGATTTTATCCATTTGAACTCGCCCGAGTTGAAAAATCTGAACTTTGGCATCAATTCGTGAGGATCGCGATCTCTCGAGGAATGCTCGATCAACATAAAAAAAGATTTTGACGTGTGAGACGTGAGTAAATTTTGCCTCAAACTTTCGATTTTACAAGCGTCAGTTTTCGCTGTTGACGCGCAAATTAAAACAAAGTGGTCAAGCGTCAAAATAGATGCGAATTTGCATAAGTAGCATAAGTCAACACTTGCATCCCATTTTACTTCCATTGAGTGAACTTGATAATTTAACAATGGAAAAAAAAAACTAAAAAACATTGAGGGACTTGATTTTATCCACTGGGAATTGATTGAATGGTAAAAGTGAATGAAATAACTATTTGGCTATTGGTTTAGAGACAGTGCAAGATCAATTTTAAATCACTACACCCCACCACCACTTACACAAAGAGAACCTAAACATGAGCACGAGTTTGTTATAGAAGAAAACACACTAGTTGTGATTCTGCCCTGCTACAGCATAAACAGAGATGTCACTACATAGTAAATGAGTAAGGCTCTGTTTACACTTGGCATTAAGATGCGTTTCGGTCAATCGGCTCAAGTAGGTAACACTAAATACAGGTTTAAACGTTTTGAGCTGGTCCGCTAATCGCTGAAAACTCATTTGACTGGATGGCTTTGGTAGTGTAGAAACTCAAGTGGTCGAATGTGTTCAAACGGCCAGAAAACACCGTCTAATCTCCGCCTACTGACCGAATGAGTGAACATTATGAGAAGAGCTCTAGCCAGATGGGATTTAAACTTTATCAGCTGAAGACCCAAGTTTGGTTTGAAGAGGAAAAACGTACTCAAGCGCAATGTTCTCTCACCAATCCTGATTTCTAACACACACTCACAGTTCGGCTGGTCTTGAACCTGTCAGAGCAGAAACGAAAGCTGATGCTCTCTGTATGTTTTCCCACAGTCTGTGCACATTCATATGTAAATTGCACAAGTCTTTCAGATCTAAAGATTTACCCTCCCATAATCCCTTCTTTTGAAGATATTAGGACAGAAGTGGTTGAAAGTGGACAAAAGAGACAGATTAAAGCACCAAGTGTAAACGGGAATGTGTCCCTCGCCTACTTGTGATTTGACTAAAACGCATCTTAATACCAGGTGTAAACAGGGCCTAAGTCATTGGTCAGAGACACTTTTAAGAAAAAGAGAGGGAAAACTTGAGTGAATAAAAAGCTACTTTTGCTTTTTATGAGCCAGTGTGGATTTCTCCAGCTCTCATCCAAGCAATGACACAAAGACAGAGAGGAATTCAAGACATCTCACGCAGTGCCGAGCCGAGGAATGCAAACTCTGCAGGAGTGAACAGAAGAGGAGATCTGGTGAAAGCTGTAAATGGAGTGTGATTAAAAAGGAGAAGCAAAAGAGAGAGGAGGAGTACTCATAAATAAAGGACTGCAAAGAAAACTAGAAGAACACATAACCAACCATAGTAAATCCCACCGCAATCTCCCTGCGGAAGCTCATGACATGTCAGGAACACGGCCAAGAGTTACGGAAATGTCTCTGTATGGAACTCAAATTAACTCAAGAAAAATCCTCAAGAAGAAGAAGTAAAGATCCTCTTTGCAGTTCATTTATTTATAAAAATCAAATCCAGATGAGACACTTAAAGTTCACAGTCTTGTGTGGTGAAATCAGTGACTTCATTTTCCTGCAGCTGTAGAATCATGAGTCACATATTTGATTAGCTAAATAAATTAACAATTTTCTCAAGAACATGAAGCAAATATGCAATTATGGATGCATGGATATAAAAATGATATGGCCGATTTCAATAAGTTGCTATTTATTTTCCTAAAATTCGAAATCTACATTAAAAAAAAAGCATTAAGCACTAAAATCAATCGGAAAATAAAATGGGAAAATACACTGTAAAATTAAATTCAATATAAACCAATAATCCCACATTTCAGTGAATAATGAAAAAAATAATCTAAAATCGGCTTCAAATATATAACAACAAATATATATATATAGGGCTGTGCAAAAATGAATTGCGATTAATCAAAATAAAAGTCTGTGTTTACATATTATATTTGTGTGTGCTGTATATAATTATTTTGTATATATAAATACACACATGCATGTGTGTATATTTAAGAAAATGTGTTATTCATATATAAAATATTTATATAATATAGATTATGTATATATATATATATATATATATATATATATATATATATATATATATATATATATATATATATATATATATATATACACACACACAAAAGTAGCAAAATAAATAAATAAAAATAAACACAAAAAAACGACTCACAATAGCAGTGGAGTATTTGTAGGTCATTAAAGACCCTTATGCCTTTTTTTCTCAGTCTCAAGTCTTCAAGTTCCCCAGAATCTCAAGTTCCCCAGAATGTGTCTGAAGTTTCAGCTCAAAATACCCCACATATCATTTATTATTTCTTATACTAACGGGTTGTTGAATGCTTGATTCTGATTGGCTGAGAATGTTCAAAGGTGTGCAATTATTTTCAGGGAAACGCAACGGCTAAAGTAGTTTCAGGCAGGTTTGACCGCATTACAGTTCCATATCACTGCGCGTAGTTAACTGTAATAACAAATAAATAATTATTGATAGGTCTACCTGTTAAAAGGGCTTTGTGTGTTTCATTTATTGGGTTATCTACTGTCAATTATAGAAAACAAGAATGAACAAATTAATTAAAACAAATTTAATTAATAAATAAATACATGTTTTTCCTGTCTCATTATTTCAACATCTCTCTCTCTCTCCAATTACTGCATTAATAACTGCATAAAGCCAGGACACACAAGGCCTACTAAGGCCAGTTATGAATGTAATTTGATACTTATGACTGATCATGCCCAAACACGTGTTCAGCGCGTTCAGTCTGTGTTCACCGTTGGTGTTTAATAAGACCTGCTTCAGTCGATGGAAACAGTCGGTCTTCGAATGTTTCAGCGAGTTCGTAAGTGTGTCCCCCATCATTACATTAGTCTGCTATCAGTGGATCAAACCTCCGTTACTATACCTCTAAAATGACGTTTTGGAATTAGATACAGAGGCATGGGATTAGATGCGTAAGAAATTAGTCCTACATACAAGAGCGCTTTAATGTCAAAAACTTGACAAACGTCTTGATTTGAATCATCTGAACAATGTTTTGAGGTGAGGTAACTGTAGTATAAGCGGAATAATTGACTTCAGGCCATTTAATTATTAGATAAATAATTCTGCTTCGCGGCATGACCGCATTACCAAGTCGGGTGTGCATTATTTTCAAATAATTTAATGGCCTGTCATTAATTATTCCTTACATATTGTAAATTACCATTTTTGAGTGGAAGGAAAAATTAGTTTTTGTGCATGTACTGTATCTTTAAATGCAAATGAGCTGCTTTTCTCTGCCCCGCTTTCCAGAAGAGGGCAGTTCAAGCCTCGGTACTCTGCCAAAACTAAAACATCTATTTGTTTTGATTTGACATTGCAGATCTTTATCATCATAAAAGTTTATCTGCATGCGTTATATCAGTTTAAACTTCTGATGGTTTTCAGAGCGCGCACACACACGAAGCACGAGAACAGAAAGCTGGACGTCAGACGGCGCGTCCCGTGAGTAGTAAACCAAGTTCTCTTTCACGTCTTATTCCACTTAACACACAATGACTGTGAACGTGATATGAATCAAACAACAAATGAAAAACAGAAAATCACTCACTGCTCTTGACTGAATAGCTTTAGTAGCTTTAATAAGAATACATTTCTTACTTGAATGCTGCTGTTAAATGCTCTGGCAAGGAGATGAACATGATGGACTGTGTACAGCTCACTGAGGGCGGAGTCTATGCTAATAGGGCGGAGTCTGTCAGCAGTCATGGGTGGGGCCTATGAATTTGTGACATCACATTGCAAAGAAATCGCAAACGACTTATTCTGAGACACTGCTTATGATTAAAGGGGATGGTGGATTTCTACCATTCTAGGGTGGTTGTGCACAAACACCGTCAACACATTTATGTCCAAAGATCATGTTAAAAGAGAATTTTGCATAATAGGTCCCCTTTAATATGGACCCCAGCGGGACTGCTGTCACATATACAGCTAGTTAATCAAAGCGCTCATTATGCAGCATTTATGTTACGCTAACCCTGTCCTATGAATTCCAGACAAAACCTTGAAAAACAGACAGAAAGGTCTGTGGGCCACATGAGAACAGAGCCGATCCAGGGCCTGACGGGTGTGGGGTTAGGACACGGTCCAGCCTGAACGGGAAGCATAAAACGCTGGATTCGGATCAGTCGTGAGTAATTTTCCAATGCCTTTCCACAAATAAAGCTCTGAAACAATGACCACACATGACAGAGTTACAACACCATCTCCTGACCAATATGTGTGAACAATCGAGTCTCAGAACATCCAACGGCTCCAAACCAAAGTGATGCCTGCTAATAATGTAATTATACGTGTAAGAGTCGGTCATAAATATGCAAGATGCAAACGTTTCTTCCTCTGCCATCTCCACCACAGTTGTTTCCAGAGACTTACAAACGAAACCTGCCAACAATATTCTAGTACTGTGGTTGTCAAACAGTCTTGTGAAGCACAGCGTTGCACCACTTCCCGTTTAAGACATGTGACCGTTTTAGTTTTCCAGTAGCCAAACTGTTTGTGCAGGACTCTAGAAATGGAAAGATCATTATATAAATACTCACTCATATTAATTGATAACGATATGTAAATAATAATGTTTCTTGTGCAGCTAATAATCATATTAGAATGATTTCTGAAGGATCATGTGACACTGAAGACTGGAAATACAGCTTCGCAGCAATAAATTACATTTAAAAATATATTACAATAGAAATCAGTTGTTTTAAGTTATAACATTTCACATCATTGCACTTTTTTACTGTAATTTCAATCACAAACACAGCCATGATGAGTTTAAGAGAAAGCTAATTGTCATCTGTTCTCACAGTTTCCTATTTTTAAAAATGGCAACATGTAGGGGTTGAACAACTTCAGATTTTTTGAAGTCGACTGTTGACATCAAAGTCGAGTCGACGTCGACTCAGTCGTTGACGTCATTCATGAAAACACAAGAGGAGTGACTGATTTGCAACATGCCACAATTTGCAATTAATTAACATAAAATTATTCAGATGCTGACCGCTCATAATGGGGCCGTTTACACCTGGACACTTCATGCGTTTTTACTTATCTGATTTATCAAAACGATTCCGTTTACACCTGGTCACATAAATATGTTTTCGAAAAACGGATATAAATTCGATCTTCAAACAACGCGCTATATGCAGATTTAACGGAGTTCACATCACCGAAAGCAATAGTAATGAGCTGCATTTTATTGATCATCAGACCGCAAAGACCGCAATAAGAGAGACAGCACTGGTAAGATCATTTTGTTTCTTTACTTTTAACTGACATGATTGTGTGTTAAGCATCTGTGACTTACATACACTTTGATTTATGATAGTTTGCACGTTGGCTTAATGGTTAATAGATGCTCAGCTGCGGTGATGCGTGTTGCCATAGCTTCGTCATATAATGAATACATATAGGCTAACACACTCTCACACGTTTTTTCAGCATTTTCAGGAGAAGTCCAATTTACAAATGTGGTTTCAAATTTAAAATCGGTTCTCGAATGCGATTTAAATCCGTCTCGAATTGCGTTTCGGAGGGCATTTAGCCTACACCTGGTCTTTTCACGATCGCATAGCAATTAAGTTATCACAGAAACACATGAAGTGGCCAGATGTAGCTAAACAGCCCGCTGTTTACATCATGATTTAGGATGAAAGGCAAAAATTATTGAGGGTGAATTAGAGATGCATTCTGTTTAAATAAATATATGAAAAAAAAATTATGTTTGATAATTTTAAAAGAGAAACTCTCATTTCCCAGTAAATCAGTGAGAGTGCATTATGCTTTTACTTTCATTTTCAACAATATAGTGCTAAGTTAGTAAAGTATTTCCATACACTTTATGTAGCCTACCAATGCTGCTTTCTTGCTGCAATGAACCTCTGGGCTCTTCATCTGTTGTCGTCTGCAACGCAGCCATATAGTATCAAAATTAAAGCAATCATATAGTGTCACATGATCAACGCGACTAGTATAATCGACTAATCGAATAACTAGTCGACTAGTCGAATAATCGACTAGTCGACCTTAATGCAATTTAAGCTTGACGTCGACTAGTCGCGTTGATCATGTGACACTATATGATTGCGCTAATTTTGATACTATATGGCTGCTGTGCAGACGACAACAGATCGCTGTTGTCAACCAACTTGTCGATTATTCGAATAATCAATGTTGTTTCGACCAACTTGTCATTATTCGACTAATCGAATAACTAGTCGACTAGTCAGTCGACTAGTCAGTCGACTAGTCGAATAATCGACAAGTTGGTTCAACCCCTTCAACATAGCATCAACACATTAAAGTGTTAGTTCTCAAAAAAATAAATAAAAAAATGATCCCATAATTGACTTACCCTCAAGCCAATCTATGTGTATAGGACTTTTTCCTTTCAGCCAAACACAATCAGAGTTATATTAATATATTTATATATTTGCTCTTCCAAGCTTTATAAAGAGAGCGAATAGAGTTTTTGACGCTTCAAAATGCGCATCCATCTGCAATCGTAAAAGACTTGAAGCCAGTGATTCTTGTTTATAAATGTATAAATATGGATATTTTTCTTACAAAAATGAGCCGCATGGATTATTTTTATGATGGAATGCGCTTTTTGGGCTTCAAAATCTTACCATTCACGCCAGATTCACACCGGACGCGGAAGCGGCACAGAACGTAGGCCGCTTCCTTTCGGCGCCCATGTTAACCAATGGTGTCGTTCACACCAGACGTGGAGCGCCGCGGCCCAGCCGGCCCACGCAGTGAAGCGCCACTTTCGGCATCCGGTCTATTATTTTCGCGAGCGATCAGTGTTAATTCCGACAGGAAGTTACACCAAGAAACACTCGACCATCCTGTCAATTGTCAAAATAAGCATTTTTCTAATTAAAATACCGCAAGTGACAAATGCGAACAACACAAACAAACAGGGAAACAGCGAGAGAAGAAAATAGATTTCATAAATTTGAAGAGAGGATGTATATTTCAATGGTATATATACACTACTATAACTGTCTACCATATTCTCTCTCTGGCTGCGTGTGTCTCGATAATAGATTAATAAAAGAAGTGTACAAACTTCTTGGTTACAGAAACATGGTGTATTTATATTATGAGGTTATTTACTTACCCATGATGTAAAAAAATAGCTCTGAATAAACAACAACTGAGCAGAAGCGCTTGTCGACCTCCACGAAGAATACGCGTCTGGCTGAAAGTAGTAAGTCATATACACCTGAGATGGCTTGAGGGGTGAGTAAATTATGGGATCATTTTCAGTTTGGGGTGACCTAACCTTTTTAGTTCCTTACATCTGCAGATTCTGTGAAATGCACAGTCTGTCCACTTTTCACATGTGAAAGTGTGTTTAAATTGTGACGTTTAAATACAATAATGGACACAATCATTTATCCATTTGTCTCACATCAGAAAGTCGTCCCTGCAGCTCGGTTTCAGTACATGCTCTTTGTAGACTGAGCAGAACGTTATAGTGTGTTTTGCTAGCTCAATGAACTCATCTTAAAGGATCAAGGCCTGCAGAGTATTAGATAACTGCAAAGCCCGGCCCAGCAACTCTCTGAAGTGGGACTGAAATGGACTAATTCAGCGGTCCACTAAAATCTGTTCCAGTGGCTGATGGGGTCAAAGACCCATTAACCTGTTCACTTGTCCATCATAACTCCCAACAGACACGGTGAATTCAAGATAAGTGGCACAATCAAATGACTCTGATAGCTGCTGAAATAAATTGGGCCTCTTTCTGGTTGCATAAGATGTCTTGGCTGAAAACGTCTTCAGTTTTCCATCTCGACTGTCTAGATCAGATGTTCTAATAGGGGAAATATAGAAACACTGAATAATGCCAAGTTGCTTTACTTTCTTTTAAGGAGCTGTCGGCTTTACAGATGATGGTATGACATATACTTTAAGGGTTACTTAACCCAATAATCAAAGTTCTGTCATCATTTAATCACCCTCATGTCATTCATTTAGAAAAAAAAGAGTATTTTGGCAGATTGTTCACGCAGAACGTTCTCTGTGTGAGGAACAGGCATAAATCTAATAATCCTGAAATCGTGTCATCATTCACTAATAGTGGAAAGTCAAAGTTTGCAGAAGTAAGACTATGAGATTTATTTGCAAGAACGTTTCCACCACAAAGAAAAAAAATCTGGCTTTGGTAAATCATAATTATAACAAAAATATAATAATACTGACTTCTCCATTTTTTTAATCTTTGTCAATCTTGACTATCTCAATCAGGGTTTATTCTCCTAATTTTGACAGATTTTGGTCTCTTATGTGGCAGAAATGGGCTTCCAAAGATTTGAGAGCTATGGTGGAAAGGAGGATTTTCAGCAAGTATAAACTTAAATGTGAGTCTCTTCCTCATGTTAAAACATCATATGGCTTTGGAACACTAACACATAAATCATATAAACTGCTTTTGTAATTTTTTAGCGTAACAGCATCAATCTTTTCCAGGGGAGTGGGAGGACTTTTTTCAAAATCTTATTTTCTAATCTATATAAATTTAAAAATACCTTAAATCCCCCTAACACTGGACAAAAGTTGAGTAAAATTATTAATAAAGTGAGTGATATTACCTACGTTTTCAAAAAACTACATTATTATGTAGCAAAATCACATTTTAAAGCCTGGGGTCTCCAGCATCCTAAATGTACATTAAAAACGAAGAACGCATAATGGTTAATGTACACTCACCTAAAGGATTATTAGGAACACTTGTTCAATTTCTCATTAATGCAATTATCTAATCAACCAATCACATGGCAGTTGCTTCAATGCATTTAGGGGTGTGTTCCTGGTCAAGACAATCTCCTGAACTCCAAACTGAATGTCAGAATGGGAAAGAAAGGTGATTTAAGAAATTGAGCGTGGCATGTTTGTTGGTGACAGACGGGCCGGTCTGAGTATTTCACAATCTGCTCAGTTACTAGGATTTTCACACACAACCATTTCTAGGGTTTACAAAGAATGGTGTGAAAGGGAAAAACATCCAGTATACGGCAGTCCTGTGGGCGAAAATGCCTTGTTGATGCTAGAGGTCAGAGGAGAATGGGCCGACTGATTCAAGCTGATAGAAGAGCAACTTTGACTGAAATAACCACTCGTTACAACCGAGGTATGCAGCAAAGCATTTGTGAAGCCACAACACACACAACCTTGAGGTGGATGGACTACAACAGCAGAAGACCCCACCGGGTACCACTCATCTCCACTACAAATAGGAAAAAGAGGCTACAATTTACAAGAGATCACCAAAATTGGACATTTGAAGACTGGAAAAATGTTGCCTGGTCTGATGAGTCTCGATTTCTCGAGACATTCAGATGGTAGAGTCAGAATTTGGGGTAAACAGAAGGAGAACATGGATCCATCATGCCTTGTTCCCACTGTGCAGGCTGGTGGTGGTGGTGTAATGGTGTGGGGGATGTTTTCTTGGCACACTTTAGGCCCCTTAGTGCCATTTGGGCATCGTTTAAATGCCACGCCCTACCTGATCATTGTTTCTGACCATGTTCATCCCTTTATGGCCACCATGTCCCCATCCTCTGATGGCTACTTCCAACAGGATAATGCACCATGTCACAAAGCTCGAATCATTTCAAATTGATTTTTCAAACATGACAATGAGTTGACTGTACTAAAATGGCCCCCAAAGTCACCAGATCTCAACCCAATAGAGCATCTTTGGGATGTGGTGGAACAGGAGCTTCGTGCCCTGGATGTCCATCCCACAAATCTCCATCAACTGCAAGATGCTATTCTATCAATATGGGCCAACATTTCTAAAGAATGCTTTCAGCTCCTTGTTGAATCAATGCCACGTAGAATTAAGGCAGTTCTGAAGGCGAAAGCGGGTCAAACACAGTATTAGTATGGTGTTCCTAATAATCCTTTTATAAATAACCCTGTTTATATTTAACAAATTGGAGAAGAAACATAATTATATCATTAAAAGTTGACACAAAAATTGCAATTTAAATGCTTATGCACACACACAACTATTTAAATATTGATTAATAAACTTTTTGGGGATTTTGTCTAAATTAAAATTGGTAATTTCAATTTCACTTAAGGGGTTAAAATTCGGTTTGCTTCCTTTTACTTTTATAAGTAAAAAGTCATACAAACTTGGACTAAAATGGTTAAAGGAAAGATTTGGCATTGCCTTTGGTGAACTAATCCTTTACTAACTGGTTTTTGATACACTGCCACTCTAAATGAATAAATCACACATACAGCAACTGCATCTGGCTAGGAGAAACACACAGATCTTTGAATGAGATCTGCATTAGAGAGCGTGGCACTTATCAAATGAGGCTGACAGACTTGAGGAGTGTTTCTCCAGCAGATGAAAGCAAGTCAGGCGCGCGGCTCCAACACTCTTCCAGTAATCATCACACCACGTCCAGCGCACAAGCACGCGATTCCTCATCCGGAAGTCAAAAAACACGTTGTATCCGAGCGGATTCATTATCTGTAGAGAACCGGAGTCAGTGCACCAACACAGCCAAGCCCATGTTTGCTGTGAAATGAGACATGTAATGACGTGCACTTTCATTTGGGGTTCAACAGGTTCAGCCAACAGCGCTCCATCTCCACATGGGATACAGGCAGGAATTCTGTGGCACGCATGCGCCGTCTCACTTTACAGAGCAAACAATCCCATTAAGACAAGCCAGGTCACTCCTCTATTCATCTGTGCACGTATCCATCAGGTGTCTCTGCAGATCCACGGGCCTCGGGTCAGCGTGAGCACAGATGATGTACGACCCCAAACCAAAAGCATTATCTCGTCAAGTAGCCTCCATTGGGAAACTCATTCTCTGAAGCAAAGCGAAAAGAAGTTGTAGTCCAAACAGCCGAACCCATCACAAACACTCCAAATATCCTCCTCTAAAGAAGCAGAAAAACACTTCAGTCTCCTCCTGAATGTGAGCGGTGGAAGCAGGAATGGTGTTTTATTATCTATTTCACAAACACCATGACAACATTTTCACAGGGAGCGGTATGGCCTTGTGTAATTACTAAACTGCAGAAGTGTCCACATCCAAAATATGCATGTGGAAATCCACATGCATATGGTGATGCAAAAGTGTGTGAAATTCAATGTAGTATGCACTCCAGGTGGCTAGGTGGCAACGTGAAGCACTGCCACACAACAACACCAAGTCCACGCGCCTGTGTACAACCTCCACTGTCTAGCAGACTTTTGCGTTTTTACTGTTTACACGGGAATGCGGCGGTGGAGCGTTTTAAGATTTGAACTCTGGAGCAGGGGTTCTCAAACTCAGTCCTGGAGGGCCACTGTCCTACAGATTTTAGCTCCAACCATGATCAAACACACCTGATCCAGCTAATCAAGGTCTTCAGGATCACTAGAAACTCACAGGTAGGAGTGTTTGATCAGGGTTGGAGCTAAACCCTGCAGGACAGTGGCCCTCCAGGACCGAGTTTGAGAACCCCTGCTCTGGAGGATGGTTTCACTTTTTTGCGTTTTTAAGCCCCAAAAACGCCGTCGACGTGTAAACGAAAGGCACATCCTATTTTTACGTTTTCACCCACAAGCGTTCTCGTGTAAACAGGGCCTGAAGCCATATTCCCATTTAGTGTTCTATCAGCTTTGACAATAAAATCTGCAAATTAACCTTTTTTTGTACCTTTATAAAGGTTTTTTAAATGAAGACATTTTGGAATTAATTAGCACAGCTTTCCTATGGCTCAAACAGTAGAGCGTGGGCACTAGCGAAACCAAATTCATGGGTTCAATTCACAAGAAAAGCAAGAACTGATACAAACGTAAATGTGTACCTTGAAATGCAAAGTAAATGTAAAATCAATTTGGCTAAAAGCGTCTGCCAAAAGCATAAATGTAAAAAACGTTCAAACGGCTGATTCGTTCAAGAATGAGGCAACTGTTTAATGAATGAGTCACTGAATCTTTGACTCGACTGATTTGTTCATAATGCTGAATCATTCAGTATTGAAAACACGACTGAGTGTTGCAGTGAGATGCAATGTTTCTGCTTTGATCTTTGGAACTATTTTCGCTGCCGAAATAGAACAAGAATAGTCAATATTGCGACTTAATTGTATCATTGTATGAAATCAGTCATTTTCAGTCATCATGGTATTCAGGAAAACCACACACTTGGTCAGGTGAGGTAGCTTAACTATCTTATGTTATAATTATTAAAAATCA
The DNA here is from genome assembly GCA_030378365.1 of Hybognathus amarus. Taxonomy (NCBI): domain Eukaryota; kingdom Metazoa; phylum Chordata; class Actinopteri; order Cypriniformes; family Leuciscidae; genus Hybognathus; species Hybognathus amarus. Next base: position 426,164 of record JAQIUQ010000265.1, on the reverse strand, counting down.
GAGTCATTCTCGCATTTTGGTGATTTTAGGATAGTTTTTTTAGGGAATAGGAATTGGCCAATTAATGTGGAATCTAGTGTTAACACAGAAATTCGTGGAATTTTACATATTTGGTTTGAAATTCCGTTTTTGTGTGGGAGAAGAACGTATGTCTGGTGAAAATGCAGATCGGGGGTAGTTAACTTTAAAAGCACACTTTTTTATCGACTAAAATAAGAGTCAAGGGTAAAAAAACCTAATTCTCAAAAATTAAAATGGAAAAAACGGAATTAGGGAAAAAATAAAACGGATTTCATAGGGCCCTACTTTTTATTGAGTCTACTTGTCCGGTCGTTATTATTCCCCCTTGATAAAAGCATCCACTTGTCCTGGACAAACGTCAAGCATTAAATGCCTGGTATAGGGTTGTGATTTACATAAATGACACACAAACATAAGTGATTTGAGTTTCAAGTTAATTCACACCATTTATGGTTTTCTTTTGGGTTTCTTTTATGAAACCAGTGTAACTGCTTAAAAGCACAGAAAAGGACAATGGTATCCCTCTTCATTTAAGTTTGACAGGTCTTTGTGATGCATGACTTGTTTTTTGGGGAAATTCTTTGTAGCATGACCATTAAAGGAGTAATTCACTTTTGCTGATAATATTACTCACCCCATGTCATCCAAGATGTTCATGTCTTTCTTTCTTCAGTCGAAAAGAAATTAAGGTTTTTGATGAAAACATTCAAACATTTTCTCCATATAATGGACTTCAGTGGGAACCAAACGGTTCAAGGTCCAAAAGACAGTTTCAGCGCAAACTGTTCAAAGGGCTTTAAACGACACCAGACAATGAATAAGCGGTCTTATCAAGCGAAAAGATCGCTCATTTAAAAAATTAATAACGCATTTTAAGTTTTATAAGCTCAAATGATCGCCTTGCTCTGTACTGTGATCCACATTCATGACTCTCCTGTTGGAACTTGTTTATCAAAATGAACAAATCTTTTTCCGAGTCATTTGGTTCATTCAACGACGAAACGAACGAATTGACTCGGAAGAAAACGAAGAGACTCTGTGTCTTTTGGACCTTGAAGTGTTTGGTTCCCATTGAAGTCCATTATATAGAGAAAATCCTGGAATGTTTTAATCAAAAACCTTAATTTCTTTCAACTGAAGAAGAAAGAACGTGAATACTCTTGGATGACATGGGGTGAGTAAATTATCAGCAAAAGTGTTTTGAAAAGTGAACTTCTTTAAGGTGTGTTCAAACTGGCAGTAATCAAGTTGCTTCGGGTAGCAGAAGGTTCTTCATCAGCACTTAGTGCATATGCATAACATTTGCTTATTTTACCTTAGCATCCTAGCTAAGATTAGCAACCTTTGAAACTTCAGGAAAAAAATTAAGGACAGTCGATGTTTAGGACCACCGCTGAGCCAGAGGAACTCCAGGAAGTCCAACCTTCACGTTAAAAGTAACCTCTTGAGACATTCAGCAACACTGCAGTGCACATCTAAACATGCATTTAACTAGGTGGAAATGCAAGAGCAGTGAACCACAGGGCTCAGGGCACATCTTGATCACGTTAACCAGACGAGGCAGTGCGTTTGCTTTGGAACATCGGCTGCGATGCTGAGATGGCCAGAGAGCGGAGCAAATCAAAATATCCTTTAAATACAGAGCTGAACCCATATGGAAACAAGACTCCCATTGTAATGAGGACTTGGCTTTTCCAAGGTTTGCTGACCACTGGCCTTCGCACATGGAGGGAAGTGCAATCTCCATTCGCAGCGGACCACAGACTGGGTCACATCCTGGAGTCCAGACAAAAGCTCGCCAATGGATTTGAACCTGAGATTGAAGCCTGAGAGCTGGCATCACACACACCTGCATGTCAATGAGGATACGTCCCATTATGATTTATGGGGATAGGTGCTAATGATTTATGGGGTCGAAGTTTTTTATACATAGTTCAAGATAAATCTTTTCATTAATTCTAGACCTGCCAGTTTGCTCAATGTCCATTCACTCACTCGTTTTCATTCACTTGTTCAAGTGAAGTATATAAGTGGAGTAATGTAGGCAATTTTGAGCACAGCCACAGAATACAGTGCATATCGACAGGCGTGGTGATTTTTTTGGCCATTGTTGGCTCTTGATAGCAGTGGTCTATAGGCTATGATCTGTCATTGTATGGAAAAGAGGAAGAGCTGTGTGAAAATTCTTCATTTTTAATCTTTGGAGGTTAATAACATGACAGAGGAGGACACTCTCATCATAATTTTCACTATTGTAAGGATTTGTGCTCAATCTAGGACACACTTTATGATATTTTCAAAACATTTCCCAGTCCCATAAATGTGAACGAATGCAAGGGGGAAAAAAACACTTTCCACATTATATCATCTAAGCTGCTGGTCTGGCAGGGCCAAACTGGCCATTTTGTTTATCCTTTAAATGAACGTGTATTACATTTACTGAACAGTTCCAGACACCAGAGAGGAATAAAAAACACACACTGTTTTCAATTTAACTGCAATTTCAGATGACTCCCTGTGTCAACAAGCAACATGCATATATATAGATCTCAGAGTTGTTGATTAGCAGCGCAGAGAAAGAAACAGGAAACCGAAAACAGCATGTTCCAGATACGTGTTGTTTCAGTGACCACAGACAGGAGCCGTGTTCATGGAGACGACTGATGAATATGTATGAGGATCTGCTTCTGGTAAGAGATGATCAGGCCATACCATAAACATTTACATCAGAACAGGGGCGTAGGAGCAATTCTGAACCTGGGGGGGATGTTAAATGCTCAGGGGGTCCGGGGGTATGCCCCCCTGTGAAATTTTTTTGAAAAATAAACCATTAAATGACACTTTCTGGAGAGTTTTGTGCAAAGAAATGGAGAAATTGAGGCTTACATGCATGTGAAAAACGGCAAGGTTAAGAGCATATACTTTCCATTGTTGTAGTATCAACATGTATTAAGGCATTTAGCATTTACATTACTGTTAATCAGTCATGTACTGATTAACTCAAATAAATTGTTGATTTGATTGCCATTAACTATACAATACTAAAAAATAAAATCAATATATCCCTTTTGGAAAGGTTGCTTGGTAGCTAAAAGTAGGTCTAGCAATTATATTTAAAGTTTTTCACACAGATCCAACACAAATATGCTGACTGAATAGATTGCTAGTTTATTTTGAGTAGCCAGCTAGCAGTTCTCTTGGCAGTTTGCTGATAATCCGGTGTCTGAAGCAAAATGCTCAAAACATCTCCTGAGAACAATACCAACCAAGTCTTGGTTATTTAATTTTGGTTTAGTCTTATTTTCCTTACCTTGTCATTCAAGGCCAGGGCACTTTTGTACATTTCTGGAACTTTTGCGCGCTTCCACATCCCGTGCAACTACAGATCTCACAGTAACATATTGATGCGTAGAGTACATTTATCCGCATCACCTAGATGCGCATGCAGCGAGCGTGCGTGATGCCGCGATCAAGGTCGGCTGACGAAATAAGCTGAAGAATACTGGCCGTTTTTAAAAATGTAATTATTATGCATTTAAAAGTTGCAGAATGGATTAATTAGGAGACTCCAAAATTTGCAGATAGGCAGGCAATTGAAAACAAAATTGGAAAATAGTGGGGGGGACAAAACTTAGATTTTGAAATGTGGGGGACATGTCCCCCAACGAATAATGGCTCCTACGCCCCTGCATCAGAATAAAGAAATAAAGGCACATATTTTGGCACATTTCGGATGAATAAATCAAAAGTAGAGCTGTCTAGTAACTGTTTTAGTTGGTGGTATAAATAATGACAGGTATGATTAAACATAAGCCAGAAACTCAAAACAGTGTGCCATACCGGACAAAGATGGAGGGAATGTGAGGAGATTCAATACACATGGTGATGAACTAAATAATGAACACCTGTGATGATTAAATTAATATCCATGGAAAAATGATTGACATGAAAAGGAGAAAATGAATACAGGCAAACGGGTGATAAAACAGACTGATAGAAAACGAAAAGCATAACTGTGACAGTATACTTAATCAAATCATTATATGGACTAGTATCTTAATATTATCCTGTAGACCCAAAATACAGTGAGTGAGAGAGTGAGCGACCGAGCGAGATGATGAATGAGAGAGAGAGCGAGCGAGCATGAGTTTGTGAGAATGAGTGAATGAGAATGAACGAGCGTAGAGTGAACGAGTGAAGGCCAATTTATACTTCTGCGTAGGGTGCGCGCAGTAGGTACGGCGAGCATACGCAAAGACGCGTCCCATACCGCGTACCCTTCGCCGTAGCCTGACGCGCACCTCCTCAAAAATGTAACTACACGTCGCGTCGACGCGGACCACAAGATCGGTGATTGGTCGGCTTGGTAGCATCGCATTTCCTCAGACGCATTTCCGCACGTACCTTCTCACGCATTTCCACGCCTACCATCTCCTCCGACGTCTTCTCTCATTTCTGCCTTTCAGTTTTAGTAATTTTCACTAAAATGAACTGTTTTTCCACCTCAATAAGCTCCAACTCCAACATGATCCACTCTCTTTCAGGCTTGTAGTAACCTAGCCGCAACTCGAGGAATCTAAACAGTGGAACATTAAAACCCTCCGCCGCCAACTAGCGTTTCGGAGCAGTACTGCAGAGCAACCAAGACCTGAACGCAGAAGTATAAATGCTCACAACGGCGTCCCCTACGTGCGTAGCCAACGTCGTACACTACGGCGTACCCCTCGACGCAGAAGTATAAATTGGCCTTGAGAGTGAGAGAGAGAGTGAGAGTGAGCAAGAATGAACGAGAATGAGCGAGAGGGTGAGAGAGAGTGAAAGTCTTTGTTGACTCCCAAAAAGCCTTTGATTCCATCTGGCACGAGGGCCTCTTCTATAGACTACTTGAAAGTGGCATTGGAGGAAAAACGGATGATTTGATTAAGGACATGTATACAAAAAGTGAATGTGCCATAAAGATTGGAAGCAAACAAACAGCGTTCTTCTCCCAGGGCCGGGGAGTGAGGCAGGGATGCAATCTCAGTCCAATTCTCTTCAATGTAAATATCAATGAATTAGCAGACCAACTAGAGAGTTCCACTGCTCCTGGCCTCACCCTGAACAACACAGAGGTCAGAGGTCTGCTGTACGCAGATGACTTAGTGTTACTCTCAGCTACTAAAGAGAGGTCTACAGCAGCACCTTAACCTCATGCAGAGATTCTGTTAGACATGGGCTCTGACAGTCAACACAGTAAAGACTAAGATAATGATCTTTCAGAAACCAATACAGAAATCAGGTTACACATAATTTCTATTTGGACACCACTAAATTACAACACTAGCCATGTTTCCATCGACACGTTTTTATCCGAATTAAGTGATATCGAATGAAAAATACCTTATGGAAACAATAAAATTCGATGAATTTTCATGAAAATCGACTCAAATGAAATTCGTTCGCTCTCATCGGATTTTCTCTCTGATCGATATACGGCTAATGCGATAAAAGCTGATGGAAACGTTATTTACCAAATAAATAATGAATTGCAATTAAGTTTTAGGCCCTTTTATGGTTGCAACACGTCAGAAGACGAGTTCATTTCCGGCCAGTCTGTTTGCGCACACATGGCGGATGTCAACAAACACAGATGTAAGTGGACAAAGTAAAAAAATGTTTCAACCAAAGTGTTTCCGTGAAGTGTCTCAGAACCAGAATCTCCCAGAACTGATGGAGCTGCTATCGTTCCCACACTACAGTCCCCTCCGCTGTCGTCGGGCATTTATGTGCATCGGCATCATCATAGCAATGTTTATAGCGTTGTTGTTTTCTTAGCTTAGTTTTGCTTGTTTTTACATGGCTTGGTTGAGTTCTAATGTATAATGTGGTCTGTTATTTCTTGTTAACAGACTGCGGCGCTGCCAAGTATAACACCATTGCCATGGACACAGTTCAGAGACGGAACAGACTATTTTCTTTAGCAGAAGCAATACTCGTTTTTAAATCAATAAACTCGTTTTTAAGTCAATATTTTGTGTCAAATTATTGATTTATTTATTTATTTGTTTGATTTATATGTAAAAGCAGGATAATGTATAGCGAGGCGGTTGTTATAGCGACCGCCTCGCATATACATTATCCAATACATATGTGGCTATCAGCTGGCACATAAGCATTATTAGGCCTCAACTTGTGAAATATTGATCATTTGTTGGTAGATGGCAAACCGTTTTGTCTAACAAAACTTTGTTTGCAAAAGTTTGCTTGAATGTTGTTCGATTCAGTGCGAAAATTAATGGAAACACCTTAAAATGTCTCAAATCAATTTGATCGCAAAACAGCATGTGACGTCATTACGTACAGGTTTTTATTCGCTTTAAAGCCGTTGGATGGAAACACACTTTCACCAGCTTTATCCGCATGAGTTTTTTAACCGAACTTCAGATAATTGGATTGAAAAGTGGATGGAAACATGGCTACACAAAAAACTACACTTACCTTGGCCTCAACATTACATACACAGGAAACCTCAACATGGCTGTGAAAGATCTGAGGGACAAAACAAGGAGAGCTTTCTATGCAATAAAAAGAAACGTTAAAATCTATAATCCGATTGAAATCTAGCTTAAAATTTTCCAATTTGTACTAGAACCAATAATTCTATATGGTAAAGAAATCTGGGGACCAAAACTCAATAATGATTTTGACAAATGGGACAAAACAATCTTAGAATCTTTCCATAGCGAGTTCTGTAAGAGCATCCTACAGGTGCAGAGAAAAACACCAAATAACCTGTGAGCAGAGCAGAGCTCTGCCCATACCCCCTCTTACTAAAAATACAGAAAAGATCAATTACATTTTACAATCACTTTAAATCAGTTAACCCCCAGACAGATCATCACAAAGCCCTAACATACCAAGAGCTGAAAGCAGAAGAGAGTCCCCTCAGACAGCTGGTGCAGAACAGCTCCACAACAGCAACACCAACTCAAGCAGACCAAACCAAATTATCAACAAGCGGAAAGAAAAATATATGGAATACTGGAAAGAAACAACCAAAACACAAAATAAATCACAATGCTATCTAATTTTAAAAAGAGAATTCACAATGGCAAATTACCTGAGCACAATAAAATGTCCTGAAACAAAATGTTGACAACTTACAGAGTGAACACAGCCTGGCCATAGAGACGGTCTCCACAGACAGAGAAAAACACTTTACATACATTTCTCAAATATACCCTGAATTCGAATCCATATCAGACACACAGAAAATCCCATATTTACTGGGAGAAATGCCCAAATGTGAAATAATTGCTGCAAAATATATCTCGTCACGCCATGAAATGAGGACGACCATTGAACCTCAGATGGATAAATAATTGTAAAAATTTTCAAATAATAATTATTTTGATTTTTTACTTTTTTTTGTATTATTATTATTACTGTTCACTTGTATTTATCTATATGTTTGTATATATCTATTGCTTTGGCAATATTGTGCTATTTTACACATTCATGCCAATAAAGCTAATTTGAATTGAATTGAGTGAATGAGTGAGAGCGAGAATGAACGAGCAAGAGTGAACGACCAGAGAGTGAACAAATGAGAGAATGAGAATGAGCGAGAGAGTGAATGAGTGAGAGTGAACGAGTGAGAGTGAGCAAGAGAGAGTGAGTGAGCAAGAAGGAACGAGAATAAGTGAGAAAGCGGAGAGAGCGAGAGTGAGTGAGCGCAAATGAATGAGTGAGTGTCTGTGAGTGTCTGTGTTTGTCATCTCTAGAAAATGACTCCATTTGGAATCAAAAGAAATTCACTGTTGAAAAGGTTTGGGTAGTTTAGGATGACGAGTACGAAGCATTAGCAGTCTAGACTTTGGCAGGCTGAAATTACAGATCCTGGACGTTTCTGAGCCGACATACATCAAGAGTGAGCCGTCAGTAAAACTTCAGACCGCTCAGGCCGTAAGAGCCACGGCGAAACAGCTTCAACTTCAGCTCGCTACATTCACATCAACTTCAGACCCGAACGAAAGTACAGGCCAGGGCTCAAGGAGGAAGAGAATCAGGACCAAAGCTTCAGGAATGGAGGAAATAAGCTACAATTTCAGTTTTTAAAAAACACTGATTATAATGTGACAGGATTTATGGATCTCCTCTCTGGCAAAGCACTTCAAGATCAAATTAAAGCTCAGATATCCAGTCTCAAGACAGAAACCTCACACTCAATACTTTCTCAATGCACAGCAGATGCTTGAAGAAAACTGACTAAACATATTTCAAACGTTTTTTCACATCAAATATTTTGTTCAAAACTAAATGCAACTGTATAAAATAAAGCGGCTAGCTAGTCCCGCCCATCATGAAATCTGATTGGTAGCAAGTCACTCAACACAGCTCTACATTAAACATCACATGATCAGCTACGTCCGCGCATTTTTAACGCTCACTGTGGACAGTATTTGTTGTTTTGAATTTAATTTATGCTAAATTAATAAATAGTCATTTCATCCTGGATCATTTTAATATCTGTATTTCAATTTTCTTTCCTTTATTTGTGAAGATTTTGGTGCTTCACTCAAATAACATCACAATATAAAGTCTTAACGGTGTTTCAATATGCCTGATTTCTTCTCTATGAAAAACAATCTCTCACTTTTTCTTTTTGATTTTTGTGGCACAAGCATTTCTTTCTGAGATTTACCCACAAGGTATTCATCAATCATCATTAATCATACACTAGCAAAATATTTATATAAAAGGCTAAAAGTTTTATACATTTTCAGTGCATGTCTGTGTGAGGTAAAAGCACACAAGCTCTCTAAGCTCCGCCCCTTGTGCCGGGAGCAGCAGCTCATTTCCATTTAAAGGGACGGACACAAAAACGGTGCGTTTTTGCTCACCCTCAAAAAGTGACAATTTTAACATACTATATAAAATATCTATGGGGAATTTTCAGTTAAAACTTTACATACACACTCCAGAGACATCAAAAACTTATTTTACATCTTATGAAAAGGGCATTATACCACCCCTTTAATACCATCTTAAATGAAATGGCATACTTTGCCTCATACTTTGCTCTGCCTCAGTTCACTTAAAGGGCACCTATTATGCCCCTTTTTACAAGATGTAATATTGGTCTCGGGTGTCCCCAGAATGTATTTGAGAAGTTTCAGCTCAAAATACCCCAGAGTTAATTTATTATAGCCATTTGAAAATGTCATTTTTGGGGCCTGTTTTAAAATGAGCTGTTTTGGTGTATACCACCTTAAATGCAAATGAGCTGCATATCCCCGCCCTGCCTTTGGATGAGGAAGTCACTTGATACCTATGGCAGTCGGTTGGCAGAAGGGCTGAGAGAGTGAAAGACGCGCTGTTTTGAATGTCATTCAGCCGTACATGTTTGAATCGGAATATATAAATAGTCTCTGATCAGACCCAGATGACGTAGAGACTCCGGCAGAATAAACACAAATCAGAATATACCAGGATAAAATTATAAAGTTGTAATCGCGTCCCCTTTGAAATTATGGATGTGCAACACACACACGCACAAACACTAACACTGGCACAATTTTTTGAAACTACATACACATTCTGTGATAAAGTTTGCTATGTACAAGCGAAATTACATTTATGCGAGGGACCTGTTGCGTCATGTTTACTTGTCATACAGATGCTTCTGTGGCAAATGTGAGAAGATGGCTAACTTACAGAACAACAACATATATGCAGTTTAATACAATATCTTTAAATATATATTTAGGCCACAACCACACTGTCAATCAAACCCCTTGCTCAATTCTACGTCACAAAAGCCCCTTTTCCAACAAAGCATTTTGAGAGCCGGTTTCGGAGCCGGTGCCTCGCGCGAACCAGTTCTTTGTGTTTCGACAGCCAAAGAACCGGTTCTCGGCCAGGAGAACTGGTTCCAAAGCGGCACCAACTCTTTGCTGGACTAGAACCGTCTTCTTACCACGTCATGCTTACATATATGATTACATATCAAACGGAAATATTAAAAGACTTACACATTTTGATTGTTTTTAAAGCCTTCTTGATACACGAGTTAGAGAGTAATCGCAAAGTAATGTTGTACTTGCAAGCGTTTCTAGCTAAGACGTACGCGACGTAAACAGTGACGTAACAACGTCGTTCCCTGGCGCTCTAGTCAGTGGAAAAACAAACAGGTTCCGAAGCGGTTCGCAAGTTGAACCAACTCCGAACCAACTTTGAACCAGCACCAGTTCCAAACCAGTTCTTTTTTTTTGGTGGAAAAGGGGTAAAAGAGCCGAATCTTAGAACAGCTCGTTCTGAGACAGTGCATATGATTTATTGAGATTGTAAAAAAAAACACTGGGTGGATTTATCATTCTAGGGTGGTTTTGCTCACACACTGCCAACACACATTTATGTTCAAACACCACGTAAAAGTGAATTTTCCATAATAGTTGCCCTTTAAGGTGAATTAAGCATATTCAGCGTTTCAGTAAAATGACAGTGAAGGAGGACTAAGGCTGTCAAACGCCAAAATGAAAATGTCATAACATTTGTCTGCTGTAAACATACAAACACTGTGAGAGGATGCAAGTGGGACAGAATTTGTTTTTTAATCTTATTCACAGAGACATTACACATACATATCCAAGTCAAATGAACAAACATGCTGCAAAACAAGCTTTGTTTTGTGCCTTTTTTGTTTTTTAATAAGTGCATTTTACATTGATCATAAACCTTTAAATATCGGCCTTTGTTTTATGTCTGTCTTTGTTTACTGGAATAGTCAATGCGTTCATCTGTCGGTCCCACAACAACAACAAACACATTGAGAATTCCGAGATCTGCATGTTTGTTTGCCTCTTTCAGCGAAGCTCGACGCACATCTGGATTCAAAATGTTTCTGCTCTACGCTTTGATATTGATTATTATAGAAGTTAATAGAACACAACAGCATTTTCTTGGGTCATGAACAAACCATGCTCTTCAATAGCTTCAGTTGTTCCATTTTATTGCAAATTGTTTAATTACAAAGTCACTCTCTACACTGCTACCAAAAAGCGGCACACGATTTACCACGGCCCCAAAAGCACTGAACGCTTGACATACGAACGTCTCTGCATTACATTAGCAAACCAAATGGTATTTATTGTAAAGACAGCAAAAACAGACTTTTAAACTAGATTGTATGAAATAAAACCACAGCTATTGTGTTTGTAAGCAGATCATGTCTACAGTGAATGTGATGAAACACACCTGAAAAGTGAAGACTGGAAAAGATTGTGCAGCATTTGAGACATGCAGACACTCGATTTGATACTGTGAATCTAATCCAATGCCAATGTGCAACATCCAGACACTGTTACAGGATGTATGTCGAGGCAATAAAGGAGATAAGGTACAAATTGATAGGGGAAAGTCAAAAAACATTTCTCCCATGCGGAGCAGAGCACTGAACAGTGTGTAGTGCTTTACTGTAAACTCTGTTGAGTTTCATGGAGGCAGTTTAATGGGTTTAATGTTTATTTAAGAAGCTGCTTTTCAACAATCAACCCATGAGGATCTACATCTCCCTGATCTCACTGCCAAAACAATAATCTACCGCAAAGATTCAATAAGACATGCTACTCTATTACACTGCTCCTGCCAGAACAATTACTTCTTGGGTCTGTTCTATTTGGGATATTTTCATACAATGAAAAGTGCCACCGTAATTTAATTTGACAACTCTATTTTCTCATGATTAGGGCTGGGTGTGCCTCACGATTCTATATAATACATGGCTCATGGTACCAATAATAACATGATACAGCAATTCTGCTATAATCGATATATTGCTGGGACAATCCTATGATGATACATCACGATATCTGTCGAACTATGAAAACAAAATGCCTGTGAGACGGTTAAGTGCAGGTTTTCTCTCTTTATTCAAGTCCAAACTGTTAGAAAACAGCACAAAGTTTTTCAGTCTGTAAGCTGCAGTCCGTAACTAGTAGGCTATGAGCGATGATGCGGAGGTGGAGATTTATAGCCTTTTCTCACAGCACTTGATATAATTAAACTTATTAATTTGATGGCGGATCCAGAAAGGTTCAAACGACAATCACCAGTGACAACTAGAGATTCACCCGCTGTTAAATGCAAAAGACTTTGGAGTGGTTTCAGAAAAAAAGACTGTAACCATGCGAAAACAAGGATAATATCGGAAGGACATTATCTAGTCATGCAATGCTGATGTTGTTAACATTAAAAATTTGAGAACAAAGTATAATTTGCATGGTTTTACATGATGTGATAAGCGATTGTTAGATTTAATCAGCGTGATTTACTGCAATTATTGTTTTCCCATTATTGGTTAGAAGAACAAAATGGGATGTTACTTATTCAGATGACATTTTAGGGTGAAAATTATTATGTTGGTCATATTTCCAAAAATAATAATCTGTGATTCTGAATGCCAGTATCCACACCAGCAGTGACAAACACACACTCCTCAAACATTGTGTTCATCCACGCTGTGCCGTGCTGAGGCACAACTCACGGAAAGTTGACAACTCCGCGAATGACTGCAATTGCAGATTTCGAACAGAGATGGCGACAAAGAGGAAAAACTGCGGACAGCAGCTTTAAAGGTAGGGTATGGGATTTGAAAAACGTCCGGCGTGCAAAACATTTTTTTACTTGGTAAAGTTGGTAAAGGTTTTGGAACTAAAAGAAAATCATGGACATAATTTAAAAGGTTAAAAGGTCCTTCAAAAAAATTGAGCGGTCAAAAATGAGCGCTTTAGAAACGATTGGGAAGCGGATTACATCTAGTGGAAACTTTTGGTACAGCGCCCAAACAAAACCTCTCTGAATACTAATTTAAGATATCAACCTCAAATTTGGAACACAAGCGGTTTAAATTTCTGGCTTTGATTTTCTCAGTTTTAGAAAAAAACATGTTTTGAAAAAATATACATTGCATAGAAAATGTAATATGCATTTTCTATATTAATAAATGTAAACTTTAATAACTTTTTTTTGTTTCACTTTGATAATAAATTGGCAATAATCTGCCAAGTGGTTTCTTTAAAAAGAGACCACAGGTCTGTGCCCCAAAGGTGTGTGCCCCTGTTTAAATTGAAAATTTAATTTTCAGGTCTATGCAAAAAAAAAAAGTGATTTACAGGCAATAAATTGATCATAACTATAATTTAGTAGCATAAAATCCCCTAAAAATACAAAATTGTCAAACTGAAATATAGTACATTCTTTTCATTAAAAAAAACAACATCTGAATGTCAACAATTATTAGCTGAATGCCTTGCCCAACATAGAGTATAAATAGGAATGATACTTCTAAGGTACTACTTTGTCCTTTTTAAAGGTCAAAAGCCTGAATAACCTTTCACTTTCATTGTTTACAAAACAGCAGCTTCCGGAAAATATCTCCTCCTGTGCTTCATGAAAGAAGGTCATACAGCTGGTATGGTAAATAAATGACAATTTTTCACTTGGGGTAAACCATCCCATTAAGAGGAAGTACCTCTTCAAATGTGTGCATTCCCATCATACCTTGCAAATGGTCTCTTTGTCCCAGGGGCAAAATGGTCTGAAGATCGATGAGCTCACAGGAGACACCCAGCTTTTCCTGTGCCATGGCAGCCACTTCCCTCATCACATGTATCTGTAACCCAAAGGTCAAAGGTTAACTTGCAGTTTACACTAAAGACTAAGTTCTGGCACTAGGTTGTATTGTTGGCTGCTGTTTCAGAGAATCTCTAGCCAATGGTGAGGGTATGTTTGTGTTCAGACAGCTAATAATTAATAATAATAATATAATTCATTAATCCCCCAGTCATAGTTTGTGCTGCTCATGTATATAGTCTCAGGAGGATGAATGAAAAAAAAGAGCCTATGAGGTACATCAGTCATTCAGCAGGATAAGCCTGTGGAGTGCCTGAGCCGAGCTGAGCTGAGCTTCAGGACACCCAGAGAGCTTTTGAAATCATGATCTGATGGTGTAGTTGGTGTATCTGATAAGTTCTGAGGAACGTACCTGTGTTCCCCAGGCCACCAGCGTGAGACTCGCTGCCCTCCTGCAGGACCTCGGCCTGGGAGAGAGGGACGCGATAGGCTTCTGTGGGAACCTGCTCCACTGCAAAGCAAAATCACAGATTACACATCACCATAGCAAGAACAGGCACACATTCACCCTGTAAAGCCTGACATATGGAAATTATTTATTGAACTTTTAGTACAAAATATATAATAAAAAAGATAAGAAAAATTGGAAGAAAAAAACAAACAAAAACCACGCATGTTTTTTTTTTTTTGTTTTTTTCAGTATCAGATTTGAAACATCAGGCTTTAAAGGCCCAAACTGAGCAAAAATATGAAATTTGCAACAGATGCTGATATTTATACGGCCAAAAAAAATGGCAATTCCTGATAACTTGTAATGTAAACCCATAAGATCTTGTTGATGTATCGATAACCAAGTAAACCTTGGTTATCAACCGTCCACCAACGTGTTTTCAGCCAGCAGAAAACGCCTTGCTGTGGCGCTTGAGAGTGTTTCGCAGCGTTTCTTCAGTTGAGACGTTTCGTTGCAATGATACATAATATCCTCAGCACAGTTTACATTTACATTTATTCATTTAGCGGACACTTTTATCCAGAGCGACTTACAAATGCTATATATGTCAGAGGTTGCACGTCTCTGGAGCAACTAGGGGTTAAGTGTCTTGCTCAGGGACACATTGGTGTCTCACAGTGGATTCGTACCCGGGTCTCTCACACCAAAGGCATGTGTCTTATCCACTGTGCCATCACCACCCCTACCCCTATAGTTTACTTGTAACTGATTTCATAAATAATTTGTTTCATACTAAAAATTAATTTATCCATTTTATTTGGTTTAGTCTCTGCTGGTTTGTCATTAACAGAAAGTGTTGTGACAGTTGGTCGATGTGGTATTAGCCCCGCCCCTCCTCCACTGTGATTGGACGGCTGGGTAAAAGTGACAGTGATGAGGAGCGCTGCGTTTGACCCAAAGTTGAACATTCTTCAAGTCTCGGTGACCTGTAAAAAACACCAAGCGATCAGCGCTTTGGCGAAAAAAAAAAAACGCTCGGCACCTCATTACAATGGCGTTTTAAAAACGCGACGCTCCTATTGAAAACAATTGAAAAAACGCCAGGAACGTGAAATAATGCTTTGGTGGATACATGGCCTTATGTTTCCTTTTTTATTAAATTAGTAAAGATTTCAGAGCAAAAACACATGTCAAAAAAAAAAAAACACGTAAAACATGAGCTGAAGGTGGATGTTTTTACAATTATACTAAAGCGCTTTTATTTTCTAAAAAAGTATAAACTATCAATCAGACGACAGAAGGCACATAGTAGATTGTGTGCAACAGGTTTTTCAGCAAAGTTGATCATTTAGAGAAATTTGCATATCAAATGTGATACGATTGACTTTATAGGGTTGAGATTAAATTAATTAACTGCGGAGGAAACAGTTATATTGTTAAATTGGTGGAATAAAAAGTCTTAGAACATATCAGTTTCTCTAGACGGAAACACTGCAATGGTCTTGAATGGGATTGGCATGAATGGGAGAAAGAGTAGATGAGAGGGTGAATATGAGATCTGTTCATACACAGCTGAAGGAACAAGATAACTAGCTTAAGAAAGGTTGTTGTCTCCCCTGACAGCATTAGTGCTGAAAGAACTTTTCACAGCTGTCATATCTCATGATAAGGTTTTGTGTTTTGATTCATGCTAAATTATCTTTATGGCTAAATTATGTTTAATTAGAGCCATTTTCCGCATCCCCCTTTTATATGCTCATTGAAGTCATTGTCTGCTGCCTTCTGGGAAAACTTGCTGCTTTTGACTATGAGGTTTAAAGGTAATTTTGTTGAAAATTGCTGAAGATGACTTTGGTTGGTTAGGACTTTTGCTCGGAATTAGAAACAGAGGCTTGTGGAAAAAATCCACATGATCTTTTATGTACCATTATGTGTCTATTATTCACTTTTACGTTAAGCAAAACTTTCTTTAGTAAAAACAGGAAGAGCTCAGAATGGGCGCTTTTAATGTTTCACATGTACTTTGGAAGTAGTATTCCAGTTCTTTTATTATTAAAAGAGGAATACTATTGAAAGTTAATGCTACTCTTTTTGAAAACCTACTAGCTTGGGATTATTCTTAACAATGCTTCAACAGCAGTTCAGTTTATGATCAGCACCAAAGACTTTATATATGGGAAGACGGTACACTCTGATTATTACTTACGAATAAGAGAAAGTGCAACACCCGATATGGCAAAAAAGCCCCACCTTCTAAATGAAAGAGCCAATCGTTGATTAGTAAAGTCATCACATCTCTGTAGCTGCTGTTTGAAGCTCAGGTTGCTATCCACCTTATTCCTGACGACTTACGCGTTTTGAATTACGGGTGGCACTTCCAGTTTGGGGAACTTCCATTCAAAAAGGCTAAAACAATCATTTCAAACCATAAGGTTGCCCTACAAATAAAGCTGACTGGATTGAGCTGTCAGTTTTCCTTCATGATTTATTTTCAGACATCATGAGAATAACTTTACTTGGTATTTTAACGTGACATGTTATAACAAGAATATCTGGCAAGAGCTCTTTTCAGTCACTGCTCTCTTTTCCTGCTCTCTTTTATTTTTCTTTGCAATCCGCTGTAGGAGTATAAAAAAGGACAACATATACGCCACATTTGTGGTCTGTTCTCCCAACTTTAATTTATGATAATCCATTAATAATTCACAGGAATGCACAAAGAATCTCTTGTTATTCTCGTCAAATCTTCACGTGTCTTTCCAGGTTTGTTTTCACGGGTAAATGCTATTTATAATCTGTCAAAATGACGGCAATCACTTTGACATAGTGTCACGCAATGCAAGTTAATGAAGATTTTTGAAAAAGGCTTGTTATACAATACAGATATACACGCTCACCTAAAGGCTTATTAGGAACACTAATAGTGTGTTTAACCCCCTTTCACCTTAATTCCATGTGACATTGAATCAACAAGGTGCTGAAAGCATTCTTTAGAAATGTTGATAGGATAGCATCTTGCAGTTGATGGAGATTTGTGGGATGCACATCCAGGCCATGAAGCTCCCGTTCCACCACATCCCAAAGATGATCTATTGGGTTGAGATCTGGTGACTGTGGGGGCCATTTTAGTACAGTGAACTCACTGTCATGTTGAAGAAACCAATTTGAAATGATTCAAGCTTTGTGATATGGTGCATTATCCTGCTGGAAGTAGCCATCAGAGGATGGGGACATGGTGGCCATAAAGGGATGGACATGGTCAGAAACAATGCTCAGGTAGGGCTGTGGCATTTAAACGATGCCCAATTGGCACTAAGGGGCCTAAAGTGTGGCAAGAAAACATCCCCCACACCATTACACCACCACCACAGCCTGCACAGTGGTAACAAGGCATGATGGATCCATGTTCTCATTCTGTTTACGCCAAATTCTGACTCGTACCATCTGAATGTCTCAACAGAAATCGAGACTCATCAAGACCAGGCAACATTTTTCCAGTCTTCAACTGTCCAATTTTGGTGAGTTCTTGCAAATTGTAGCCTCTTTTTCCTATTTGTAGTGGAGATGAGTGAGTACCCAGTGCGGTCTTCTGCTGTTGTAGCCCATCCGCCTCAAGGTTGTGTGTGTTGTGGCTTCACAAATGCTTTGCTGCATACCTCGGTTGTAACGAGTGGTTATTTCAGTCAAAGTTGCACTTCTATCAGCTTGAATCAGTCGGCCCATTCTCCTGTGACCTCTAGCATCAACAAGGCATTTTCGCCCACAGGACTGCCGCATACTGGATGTTTTTCCCTTTTCACACCATTCTTTGTAAACTCTAGAAATGGTTGTGTGTGAAAATCCCAGTAACTGAGCAGATTGTGAAATACTCAGACCGGCCCGTCTGGCACCAACAACCATGCCACGCTCAAAATTGCTTAATCACCTTTCTTTCCCATTCAGTTTGGAGTTCAGGAGATTGTCTTGACCAGGACCACACCCCTAAATGCATTGAAGCTGCCATGTGATTGGTTGATTAGATAATTGCATTAATGAGAAATTGAAAAGATGTTCCTCATAATCCTTGAACATATACTTGCCTACTACAGTGATATATAACTAAAGACTCGTGATTTTGGGGCGATTTTTGGTCTGTTGAAAGTACCTTGTTGATTCTTTTAAACTTTACACCCATAATTCATGCAAAGCGCCATGGGGCGTAGGAATAAGATGGATAGAAAGAGTCAATGTTCTGACACACGGGCCAATAACTTTGTCCAGGCTGAAAACACATTTTTTTGTCAAGATTTGAGCACTTAGAAACAAAATTTATGAGACCGTTGTTGTCAGATTTCATTGATGATTTCAAATATGAAATTTAATCAAAAGCTTGGTGAACAGTTGTGGAGAATTTGATGTTTCCCTATTCAAAGAGATGGAAGCTGCACTTGCATGAGGCGTTTCAAAGATGGCCACCGAGTGAAATGACTTGTCTTAAAGGGACTTTGGTTTTAAAGAGTCTCATAGGCTTTTGGCCCAGACTGGTTCATAAAAACCATCTTGTTCCTTAAACTGGCTCTAAACCCTAAAGTAATGTGAAGCAGCTACACACACAGCAAACTGCTCCAGGACATTTTGTATTGTAGTTTGCCTGCAGCACATCTGATTATAATAACCTGTCAGAATAACAAACCAGTACAGCAATAAAACATTTTTACATATGGATCAAGAACAAGAAATGAAACGCTGTCAAGATGTTCAATAATCAGGAGAGAAATATTGTGATGTAATAAATGCATCTAATTATAATGGTCAAGTAAGGGTGCTAAGATCTCTTCTTTTAGTGATAAAAAGCTGCATGGAGAGGAGAGTTTAAGACACTAAAAATACTGTTTCGCCTAAATACAAATTAAGCACAATTATTATGATTAGTTTAATGATTATGAACACAAATTGGGAAAACCATGGCAAACCAAATAAACATTTATTGTATTAATAAAACTACGATGGAACCACTAAGCTGGCAATGAGGTATGCATTGGGGTGCAAAGGATCACAATTGACAATAAAAAAATAAAAAATAAATAAATAAATAAAAAAACACGTAACTTTGCTTTCCATTTATTACTTAAAGAGCACTTAAGTACCAAAAACTACTAGCCTAACTAATCCAGTTCAGACATTATTAACATTACTATTACAAATAGTATTCAGGTAAAGAAATAAGAGAGAGCGAGAGAGAGAGCGCGAAAGAGAGTGCGAGAGATAGCGCAAGCGAGAGAGAGAGCGAGAGAGAGACACTACAACTACTATTATTCAGAAGTCTTTTTAAAAGAATTGAAAAATTATATCATCAAAAAAATTCAACAATTATATATGCGTTTAATACATTATATAATTCAAATTGATTTGTGTAGCGCTTTATACAATACATATTGATTCAAAGCAGCTTTACAGAAAGTGCATTTCACTTGCATGTACATAGAAAAATAAGATAGTTACTAGTTAATACAGTATGTATTAATTTAGGGCATAACATATGGGTTAATGTCAAACCCTGCTAGTATGCATAATTATGTGAAGTTAGTACGGCTGCTTTGTGGTTTACATGTGGGACAGCATTCACGAGCAGCTCCGCTTACCCAATCTAAGGCTCAAGAACAAATGAACTCACTTTCTACTGACAGTGACTCCAATGTTTATTCACAGCCCGGTTCTTGATTCCAACATCAACATGATTCTTACAGTAATGTTATGTATCACACTCGATTTAAATATTCAAAAAGGAGTAATCGCTATTGATCGCAGTGATGGTCTGCCTGCTGGAGCGGTTCAGGCGGAGCTCGGGGATTTGTGGTTAGGAGGTTTTACCCTAGGGTTCAAGTGATTGATGAAGTCGAGTGAAAATGCATCACTAATGGTCCAGATTATTTTGAGTGGTAGGTTGTTGGATGCCCGATGTGTGTTTCCAGCTGACACGTACTCTATCATTTAAAAATACTGCTGGATTTAAATGGTAAAACCACTCTAAAAACCTAATTCAGAGATGGAAAAAGATACATGCTTGTGCTAAAAACATGAAAGATACCTCAATGACTATAATTTTCCCTAAGATATCTGATGTGTAGATAACTACATGCTTGCAGTGTAGACAGCATTGTTGACTATAATAGGTGTGTATTGACAATGTTAAAACTCTCTAAACACTACAAGTCTTGGGATTTGACTCTTGACAGAGCGCCTTAGCAACCAGATGCAAAAAGCCTTAAAACGCCTTAGCAACCACACAGCAACACCCTATACTCTGAAAAAATGCTGGGTTGTTTTAACCCAATTTTGGGTCAAATATGGACAAACTCAAACATGGGGTTAAAAGTTTAATTTAAACATTTAACCAAATGGCTGGGTTTGTCCATATTTGACCCAAAATTGGGTTAAAACAACCCAGCATTTTTTTTATTTTTTTTTTTTTGAGTGTAGGGTGTTGCTGTGTGGTTGCTAAGGTGTTCTTAAAGCTTTTTGCATGTGGTTGCTAGGGTGCTCTGTCAAATACCAAGACTAGCTGAGTTCAGTACTGAAAAGGGACGATTTACAAAGCACTAACCCGTGCTTCAGAAACTTCAATCTAATTTTACATAGAAGGTGATGTGAACTCAAATACCATGTAATAAATCAAAACCATATTGAAGGCCAACTAAACTTGCATGAGTAACAATTCATGACATTCAATTCAATGTTGGCAATAATGACTGATTAAAAAAAAGCCAAGGTGGAAATTGAAAAATTCTACATTGCCATCAAGTAAACGTATACATTTTTTAAATCAAGATTTATTTGATTTATAAACTGAATGGCTGAATGATTTATGCCTATCGTGCAATAATAACAGCATGAAAAAGCTCTAAAATTAAAACCAAATAATGATAAAGAGCCAAAGATCCTAAAACAAGCTCCAATGTCCAGTCAGGAAATTAAAGTCATTCAACAAAATTCTCAAGTCACATTTGAGAGTGAACCTGAAGACGGACAGAAAGCAGATCGAGGCATCGGGAGATAAATATGCACCATTCCTCATGGAAAAAAGAAAACCTTACTTAAAACTGCATATATTTCCTTTTCCACTCTTTATTTCGCTATTACTTTGGACATGAGGACTTTGTCATTTAAAGCCACACACACACTTGTGCTTTAAACTGCACCAAATATCCTCGTTCTAACCGATGGCTGAAAGTGTGGTTGGTTAGTTTTGGCTGTGGTTGGATGAACCTCAGACGGATGATGCTGTAACTACATAATTATGTGGGAGAAAAGACTATCTATTCCAAAGTAACCCTGTATTTACAACAAAATGTTTTATATGCAATATTTAAAAACAGCCGATATTTCATTGTACTATGACGGATGTGTTCTGGAGGTTCTCTCTTTGATGTTACAGATCAGGAGTGTGACTAGTGAAGAACTGAGACTGTGCTTTCATCAGCCAATAAGTGCTTTAATAATGCCACTTTCTTGATGCTAAGTCTTCAGAGTAATTAGTCACATGATAAATGAACAAAAAGATAGTAGCACAAGACCAACATGCAGACAAACAATTGCATGGCAAACAGGCAGAGACGGTCCAAAAAGTGTGTGGCACTTAAGATAGGATTTAACGATAGAGGCGGGTGGAGTTATGAGGTTTGACCAACAGTTTGAGGATCTCATGGAGTTATGAAGTTGACTTTTTAAAGGAGTAGCTCACTTAAAAAAATAAAAAAATAAAAACTTTTGCTGATAAATTTACTCACCCCCATGTCATCCAAGATGTCCATGTCTTTCTTTCTTCAGTGAAAAAGAAACTAAGGTTTTTGATGAAAACCTTCCAGGATTTTCTCAATATAATGGACTTCAGTGGGAACCAAACGGTTGAAGGTCCAAATGAGAGTTTCAAAAGGGGCTTTAAACGGTCATTTAAAAAAAAAAAAAAAAACTTGAACAAATGAACAAATCTTTTCGAGTCATTTGGTTCATTCAACGAAAGAAATGAACGAAATAACTCAAAAAAAGATTTGTTCAATTTGATGAACGAGTTCGAACAGGAGAGTCACCAACGCGCATCAAAGAACAGGGCAAGCAATTGTGTTTATAAAACGTAAACTTTATTTATTTATTTTTTTAATTATCGCTTCACTAGATAAGACCCTTATTCATCGTCTGGTGTCGTTTAAAGCCCTTTGAAGCTGCACTGAAACTCTCATTTGGACCTTAAACCGTTTGGTTCACAGTAAAGTGAAAAAATGGAGAAAAATGCTGAAATATTTACCAAAAACCTTAATTTCTTTTTGACTGAAGAAAGAAAGACATGGACATGTTGGATGACATGTGGGTGAGTAAATTATCAGCAAAAGTTTTACTCCTTTAATACTTTTCAATGGTTAAAAATTGGGACAAAGATGTAAAAGGTAACCATCAACATAATGATGCATGAAAACAACAATGTCCTCTCACCTGCTGCTCTGTAGAGGATTTTAGGCTCAAAGAAGATGCATGGGTTATTATCATCAATGCAGGACAGAAGAAGACCCTTGGCCTGGACAGGACCTCTCGGCACAACAATCTACCAGAGAGAGAAGGGAAACAAATTATAATATTAGTTTTATTACAGAGAAACAAAAAGTTCATCATTGGTACATTTATAAGGACACAGACTGATCAAAAGGCATTGCTGCGTCTCAAAACTGAGTTCATTTTAAAGGGGAACTGGCTTTTTACATTTTATTGTATTGTTGTCTGAGGTCAACTTATGACATTCGCTTGGTTTTTGTGTGTGTGCAGATGTGACGTAATGACAAAAAGACATAAAAATCAAATCTCCCTCTGAAATCCACCAGTACCACTGGAGTTAAAAACATTATTACAAGCTTACCGCTTTGAAGGCAAGCAGAGAGTGTGGAACACTCAATTTTATTTTGGATCATTTTTAACCCAAAAGGCTACGGACTGCAGCTTTAAAGATGCCTCTAGATCAAAAAAGGTGACTTGCTATGAAAAGCCAAGAAAAAGCATTCCTGCAGAAACACAGATTTTGAAACATTACAGATGAAGACTGCATAAGATTTTGTGGATAACAATAAAGATTTGTGTTGCGATGAGAATCAAAAGAACAGTGAAGAGTGAAGAGCAGCGGTGAGGTTAAATCAGCTCTGACACTGTGTGTGTCGGCTCATTAAACGTCCAGGCTGTGGTCATCCGGCTGATCCAGATGATGATGCAGGTGCAGGTCACTATATAGCGAGTCAAACATCGATCTGCTATGATTGTGATTCATACGGCAATTTCCTGAGAGTATTGATGCAGCGTGAAAAATCAGTGTTGCATTGCGGGTGAGATGAGTAAAGAGCGTTTCCGTACAATCGATCACAGACTGCTGAGTTTATTATTACATTTAGCACACGGATACATGAATCCTCCACTCCATTTTAAAGTAAGTCCCTTTGTAAACAAACTCCTTCATAAGCCCTATTACACGGGATTAGTATTATCTGTTGACCTGTAGTAATTTGTAATAATTGCGGAGTTTGTCTGTGATCTTAATCCCGTGCGAATCGGCCATGTCTGTAATTTGTAAAGTAAAAATTCCCCGCAAATTACCTATATTTTCGCCAAACACCGAGGTCCTGTGATAAATATTAGTCCTGTGCGAATTGACATCTCTGTGATTTGGCCGGATCATATATCATTTTTTCAAGGTTTTTGTTTCATCTGCGCCTTTTTATCCATCTTTCACGGAGAATAGAGGCTGATTTGGAGTGTTTTGATAGTATTTTGGGTGCGGGGTCATCTCGCTAGTACAACTATACAATTTGCAGAAAGAGAAAGCTATACCATCAGAAGAGCAAAAACAAAAAGAACGATTGGACAGAGATGAATGACATGTTTAGCAGGATTCGGAAAGGACAATTCTTCTGTTTATTATACAGCTAGACATAATAAAGACAAGACATTTCAAAGCTATATCCTAATGACATTATATCCGGGAGATAAGTCAGTAAATTCTAGTAAAATCACAGGCTTCGCTGATCCCGTGCGAATGCGCCACACGAAACTCAGATGTGGGTGGATAATTTCAAGTTTACACATGGTCCCCAGGTGATACTAATCCCGTGCGAATAGGGCTATAGTCTTCGACAATCTCTGTGTTGATGCACTAGGAAAAAAAAAAAAAAAAGTTTGAAACGTTGTACTGGTCGGGTCAAATCACACAGTCACGTGCTTCAGCTAAAAGCCCATCCAGAACCGTGTTATTAGGGCCCGAGCACTAGCTGTGCGAGGCCCTATTGAAACTGTTGGGGTTATTTTATTTATTTATTTATTTATTTTTATTTATTTTTTTTCTGCAAAGTAAGCGCCATTTTCGCAGCCGCAACATGCTCAAAAACTCACCAAATTTGGCACGCATGTCAGGACTGGTGAACAATTTCGTATTTTGTGGGTTTCGCCGATGGGCGTGGCAAAATGGCTCGCTGAGCGCCACCTAGAAAATTGGAAAAAATTAGCCCTCGTCCACGTTCAACCTACATGCACGAAATTTGGTGGGGACGTGCATCATATCAAGACGCACAAAAAAACCTCAAGAAACCATACCCTAAACTTGACAGGAAGTCCGCCATTTTGAATTTGGCGGCCATTTTGGGTCGATTTACACACTCCGTACTTTAACGAACTCCTCCTAGGGATTTAAGTCTGATCAACTTCAAATTTCTGCTGTGCCTTCTAAAGGCATTGATGATGTAAAGTTGTGCTATCTGCGAGCTTTCGTCGATGGGCGTGTCCGTGGCGTCGAATGATTCGCCATGAAACAGGAAGTTGTAGTAACTTGGCTGTAAATGCCCAGATATGCACGAAATTTTACACATTTGACAAGAGTCCCGCCCTGAACAAATCCACATGCCGACATTCACCCAAAGTCATAGCGCCACCTAGTGGCAACAGGAAATGACCTTTAACGAAGCAGCCACCGCCGCATGTTTGACCAACATGTACGAAATTTCTGTGGTATATCTATCATGTCAAGACGCACAGAAAAGTCTCTTGGAGCGATGTCCTAAACCTAACAGGAAGTCGGCCATTTCTAATTTTACCGCCATTTTTGGATGATTTACTCATTACGTACTTTAACGAACTCCTCCTAGGGATTTAGTTCGGATCGACTTCACATTTCTGCTGTGCCTTCTAAAGGCATTGGCGACGTAAAGTTGTGCTATCTGCGTGTTTTGTCAATGGGCGGGTCCGTGGCTTTGATGATTCGCCATGAAACAGGAAGTTGTAGTAACTTGGCTGTAAATGCCCAGATCTGCACAAAATTTTACACATTTGACAAGAGTCCCGCCCTGAACAAAGCTACATGCCAACATTCACCAACAGTCATAGCCCCACCTGCTGGCAACAGGAAGTGACCTTTAACGAAGCAGCGTAGCAAATTCACCGCCGCACCGGCTGAGCTCCAGAATATGCAACGCGGCCGCCTCACACCACGACGTGCGTACAGGTGCGAGGGCCCGCCCATCGCTGCTTGCAGCTTTAATTATTTTATTTTTATTTTTTTTTATTTTTTCTGCAAAGTAAACGCCATTTTCGCAGCCGCAACATGCTCAAAAACTCACCAAATTTGGCACGCATGTCAGGACTGGTGAAAAATTTCGTATTTTGTGGGTTTCGCGGATGGGCGTGGCAAAATGGCTCGCTGAGCGCCACCTAGAAAATTGGAAAAAATTAGCCCCTCGTCCACGTTCAACCTACATGCACGAAATTTGGTGGGACGTGCATCATATCAAGACGCACAAAAAAACCTCAAGAAACCATACCCTAAACTCGACAGGAAGTCCGCCATTTTGAATTTGGCGGCCATTTTGGGACGATTTACACACTCCGTACTTTAATGAACTCCTCCTAGGGATTTAGTCGGATCAACTTCAAATTTCTGCTGTGCCTTCTAAAGGCATTGATGATGTAAAGTTGTGCTATCTGCGCGCTTTCGTCGATGGGCGTGTCCGTGGCGTCGATGATTCGCCATGAAACAGGAAGTTGTAGTAACTTGGCTGTAAATGCCCAGATATGCACGAAATTTTACACATTTGACAAGAGTCCCGCCCTGAACAAATCTACATGCTGACAATCACCCACAGTCATAGCGCCACCTGCTGGCAACAGGAAGTGACCTTTAATGAAGCAGCCCCCGCCGCATTCTTGACCGACATGTACGAAATTTCTGTGGTACATTTACCATGTCCAGACGCACAGAAAAGTCTCTTGGAGCGATGCCCTGAAACTCAACAGGAAGTCGGCCATTTCTAATTTTACCGCCATTTTTGGATGATTTACTCATTGCGTACTTTAACGAACTCCTCCTAGGGATTTAGTTCGGATCGACTTCACATTTCTGCTGTGCCTTCTAAAGGCATTGATGATGTAAAGTTGTGCTATCTGCGCGTTTTCGTCGATGGGCGTGTCCGTGGCGTCGAATGATTCGCCATGAAACAGGAAGTTGTAGTAACTTGGCTGTGAATGCCCAGATCTGTGTGAAATTTTACACATTTGACAAGAGTCCTGCCCTGAACAAATCTACATGACGACATTCACCCACAGTCATAGCGCCACCTGCTGGCAACAGTAAGTGACCTTTAACGAAGCTGCTTAGCAAATTCACAGCCGCACCGGCTCAGCTGCAGAATATGTAACGCGGCCGCCTCACATCCCGACGCGCTACAGGTGCGAGGGCCCGCCCATCGCTGCTTGCAGCTTTAATTATAGTATTATTATAGACTATTTTTAACTTTTTGTATAAGCTTTTATTTTTTTAACATATTCATTTACAATTCTATTTTTAGTACGTTTTCGTCAATTTAATGATTCCACTAGTTTTATTTTTTTTACAATTCTATTTAGCTTTATTTTCTCTTTACCTTAGCTTGAACGTATTGTCAAGACAATATTTCCAATTGTAAGTTTTTCATCTAATTTTTATTTTATTTCAACAGTAATAGTTTTAGTTAAAGGCACGGTTAGTAAGTTTCACCACTGATAGTTCGCTTATTCAAAACAAAGGCGTAGTTTGAAGACACTGTGAAGAATGAGTGTGGGATCATGGGAGTTTTTGTCTTCATCTCCACAGCCGACGGGACTCAACGCAGAAATCACGTTCATGATTCAGTGTTTATTGATAAACATATTAAAGGTGAAGTTCACTTTTCAAAAAACTTTTGCTGATAATTTACTCACCCCCATGTCATCCAAGATGTCCATGTCTTTCTTTCTTCAGTTGAAAAGAAATTAAGGTTTTTGATGAAAACATTCCAGGATTTTCTCCATATAATGGACTTTACTGGAAACCAAACAGTTCAAAGTCCAAAAGACATTTTAAGTGCAACCTGTTCAAAGGGCTTTAAACGAAGTCTTATCAAGTGAAACGATCGCTCATTTAAAAAAAAAAGAAAAAAAGAAAAAGAAAAAAAGAAAAAGAAAAAAAGTTTAAGGCTCAAACGCTCGCCTTGCTTTGTTCTGCTAATGCACGTTGTGACTCTCCTGACTCTCATCAAAATGAATGAATCTTTTTCCGAGTTCATTTGGTTCATTCAACGACCGAAATGAACGAATTGACTTGGAAAAGTTAGTTCATTTTTGATGAACGAGTTCGAACAGGAGAGTCACGAACGCGCATCACAGAACAGAGCAACGCAAGCTTTTGTGCTTATAAAACTTAAACTTTGTTATTTATTTATTAAATGAGCAATCATTTCGCTTGATAAGACCCTTATTCATCGTCTGGTGTCGTTTAAAGCCCTTTGAACAGTTTGCACTGAAACTCTCATTTGGACCTTGAACCGTTTGGTTCCCACTGATGTCCATTATATGGAGAAAATCCTGGAATGTTTTCATTAAAAACCTTAATTTCTTTTCGACTGAAGAAAGAAAGACATGGACATCTTGGATGACATGGGTGAGTAAATTATCAGCAAAAGTTTTTGAAAAGTGAACTACTCCTTAAAGCTGTGTTATGAGGATTTATTGCCCATTAAATCCTTTATTTATTGCCCATGGAAAGTGCGCAAGCAACAATTGCCGAACAAAGATTGCCAAGCAACATTGTTCAAAAATTTTCCCTGTGTATCATCACCTAAAGATTCACTGAAGTTCATCAGCATTTTACATTTTCATTTGAGAAAAACTATTGTTATATCCAGGGCTGGGAATGGGGGTAACAGGGGAGAGAAGGTGTTCCAGTTCATATTGTTTAAAAGAAAAATTGGGAAATTGAGGGATATCTATATATTAATCTCTCAATAGACAAAAGTATTCTCGTCTCTTGATAAACTTAAAGTTGAGCCACTGTAATCACTTGGACTGTTTTAAACATCGTGTTCAGTAACTTTCTGGTTAGTTTCAAATACATAGAAGCCTATGGAGGAGTGATCCAGCTCTGAGTTTATCAAAAATATCTTAATTTGTGTTCTGAAGATGAACGAAGTTCTTGCATGATTGGAACAACATGAGTAATTACTGATTTTTGGGTGAACTAACCCTTTAACCGTCATGAAAAAAGGCATCAAAACATCTCAATGGCCCTAAAAACAGGCTTAATTTTCTGTTGTGAAAATATCCTTTCTTTGTGCGCTTCACCTTGATTCCAGGACAGTGTGCAAAGAAGGCCTCTGGACTCTGGGAGTGATAGAGCGAGCCGTGACCCACGCAGCCCCACGGAGATCTGATGGTCAGCTTCCCACAGTCAAACATGTTCCCAGAACGGTACCGGTACTTGGCCGCTTCATTCACGATCTACAACAGCATAAAAAGGGATTTACATTTACAACTCACATCTGTGTGCAAGAAAAGACGGGCTCCGCAGCGCTGACGCGGTCACATCCAAAGCTCCGCTCATAAAACGCTTTAGTTTAAAAGGCGTTTTTTCCTGCCGTCGTCGCCAAAGCTTTTTAAAATTAACAAAGCGTGGAGCCAGGAAATTCTTGACAACAACTGCCATGTAAATGAGGGTTTTACCGACTCTAATGGAGGCATAATGATATGACAATGAAGAGAATAAAGCATGTGAAAGAGCTTCCAGAAATATCAGATATTGTCCAGACTCAAAACCTTCGCTCACTGGACGGTCAGATTTTGGACATTGAGAGACTCTACGTGGTGTGAAGCGTTCCTGTAAAATATTCCCCATTAGTGCATCTGGTATTTGGTTGCCTTGACAATGAAGGGAAAACTCATCCATCTTCAGTGAGGCGAGGACACACTGAAAACACCAGCACAGACAGACAGAAGCTGGACGTTTCCTCCAGCCAGCGTCCCACAAACCCCACACAACTACACACCTGACCTGACAGACCTCATGCGGTCCACACAGAGATCAGTGTATCTTCTTATGAAAACACTAAAGGGGTCCCATTACGCTTTAGTTTGTGTGTAATGTTTCTGTTTGAGCACATATTCTGGACAAATGTGGGCAAAATAGTATTGATTTATTTTTAAAAAATACTTCCCTTGATCTGAGCGGTACAAGACTTGGCTACTTTTCCTAAGTTTGCCTCCTGAACACACACTTTTTTTTTTTACTTAACGCTACAATGTTAAGTGGGTGGAAAAAAACTCTTTAATCTTGTATTTGGGTCAAAAATGGGCACCCATATAAATGAATGGGAAAAACTGTAATTTAGAGCATTCTAAAATAAGCCAAAATAAGACACCAGGTGACAGCAAAGTCACTTCATCTTTAGGTTTTAGCTCTAAGAACTTATTGGAATGATATTTTAATGTAGTTAAAAAAAATGAATAAATAAAACATAAAATAAGCATCATTTACGTAGAAAATATGGAACTTTTTGAAGTGAATACATTTAAAAACACCCTCAAAATAAATAAAAAAACACCATAAATGGATAGACAAAACTTTATCGAAGACAGTGATATAACATTTATAATAAATAAAAAAATAGGATCACACCTGAGTCCTCTGTGCCCACATTTGTCCACAATTAAAGGATTAATAAGGGCTATAAAGTGAATACAGTTTGACGGCTACGGAATTAAGATTATACATATCAGCATTGTAATGTTAAAGTTGTAAAGTAAAAATCATTATATTTTTCTTTAATCTTATATTACAGTAAAATATAAATAGAAAAAAAGTTGTTTTTATGTAGTCATTTTATATATTCTTATTTAGTTATTATTATACACTCGCTGGCCACTTTATGAGATACACCCGTTCAACTGTTCGTCGCTAATCACATGACAGCAACTCAATGCATGTAATGACATGTAACTCATTTAGGCATGTAGACATGGTCAAGATGACCCGCTGAAGTTCAAACGGAGCATCAGAATGTGGAAGAAAGGTGATTTCAGTGACTTTGAACATGTCATGGTTGTTTATGGTCTGAGTCAGAGCCATGTATTACGAGAGTTCAGACATAGCCGTAGACCGCCATTGTAACTCAGGAATGCGGAAGTAACGCGTGTCGTGGACCCGCCCATTAGTTCCAACCACTGATAGTTCCAGCATTGAACCCCATGCATTTTCGGTGCTTCCGATGTCCTCTCGCTGGTAAATTAATGAAATTACTGTATTTTTTACTTTTACACACATTAGCCGACCTCTCGTGAATCTAGTCTGTAGTTATATGTTATGTAGCCAGGTCTAGTAAATGTTTATTGGAAGATAATAGGTTAATTGCAGCTATAGCTTACGTGACCAACACTTCACTAACGTTGTTAGCTAACTTATGGTAACCTGATGTATATAATATTTTTTATAACATCATATAAATATATAACATTATTATATTATTTAAAAAATATATAAAATATTATTATATTATTTAAAAAAATATATAATATTATATATATATATATATATATATATATATATATATATATATATATATATATATATATATATATATATATATATATATATATATATATATATATATATATATATATATATATATATATAGGTTAGTTAGGGTTAGTTATTATGTGTGATTGAAACGTGTAGGTACATTGTATAAATGTATTTGTGTGTGTTTTCTGATGAATGGTTTAGTCTATGATTAGGGTAGGATGAAGGAGTACATTAGCCATACTGAATTAAATCCCAACAGTTATGGGTCGTATTTAGGAACAAATAATTCACTCATTAACTCATCATCATCTTTATTCAGGACATTCATAAAAAATGGTCCACAGCACTATACAAAATAAAGTACATTCAAAATAGAAGAAGAAAAAAATAACAACAAAAAATGTAAAAAATGACTTTTTAGCGCGCTGGGCCGTTTAGTGAAACTGACACACATATAGCCTATAATCTAACGGCAGATGAAGTAAAACCATAAATCTTCATGATTTCTATCATGCATGCTCTCAATAACAGTTTAAATAAATGAAAGAATGATTTAAACTGTTTTACTTTTGATATAAACATTTACACTCACCGGCCACTTTATTAGGTACACCTGTCCAACTGCTCGTTAACACTTAATTTCTAAGCAGCCAATCACATGGCGGCAACTCAGTGCATTTAGGCATGTAGACATGGTCAAGACAATCTCCTGCAGTTCAAACCGAGCATCAGTATGGGGAAGAAAGGTGATTTGAGTGACTTTGAACGTGGCATGATTGTTGGTGCCAGAAGGGCTGGTCTGAGTATTTCAGAAACTGCTAATCTACTGGGATTTTCACGCACAACCATCTCTGAGGGTTTACAGAGAATGGTCCGAAAAAGAAAAAACATCCAGTGAGCGGCAGTTCTGTGGGCGGAAATGCCTTGTTGATGCCAGAGGTCAGAGGAGAATGGCCAGACTGGTTCAAGCTGATAGAAGGGCAACAGTGACTCAAATAACCACCCGTTACAACCAAGGTGGGCAGAAGAGCATCTCTGAACGCACAGTATGTCGAACTTTGAGGCAGATGGGCTACAGCAGCAGAAGACCACACCGGGTGCCACTCCTTTCAGCTAAGAACAGGAAACTGAGGCTACAATTTGCACAAGCTCATCGAAATTGGACAATAGAAGATTGGAAAACGTTGCCTGGTCTGATGAGTCTCGATTTCTGCTGCGACATTCGGATGGTAGGGTCAGAATTTGGCGTCTACAACATGAAAGCATGGATCCATCCTGCTTTGTATCAACGGTTCAGGCTGGTGGTGGTGGTGTCATGGTGTGGGGAATATTTTCTTGGCACTCTTTGGGCCCCTTGGTACCAATTGAGCATCGTTGCTACGCCACAGCCTACCTGAGTATTGTTGCTGACCATGTCCATCCCTTTATGACCACAATGTACCCAACTTCTGATGGCTACTTTCAGCAGGATAATGCGCCATGTCATAAAGCTGGAATCATCTCAGACTGGTTTCTTGAACATGACAATGAGTTCGCTGTACTCAAATGGCCTCCACAATCACCAGATCTCAATCCAATAGAGCATCTTTGGGATGTGGTGGAACGGGAGATTCGCATCATGGATGTGCAGCCGACAAATCTGCGGCAACTGTGTGATGCCATCATGTCAATATGGACCAAACTCCCTGAGGAATGCTTCCAGCACCTTGTTGAATCTATGCCACGAAGAATTGAGGCAGTTCTGAAGGCAAAAGGGGGTCCAACCCGTTACTAGCATGGGGTACCTAATAAAGTGGCCGGTGAGTGTAGATTATATATGTAATTGTCATTTATGGAGTTAAACACTTAAACTACATGAAGTCATTACAAAAAAATTATATTTAATAAATAGAAATATATATTTGTTGTGGATGCAATGCTTTGGCTTGCTGAGTTTTAATGTTTTAACTAGAGATAATTGCTAATCATGATAATAGCAGATTGTCTGAGAAAATAGTTCCACGCAAATACTGCACAACAACGTCTATCGGCTTCCATTAAAAATATACATTAATTAAAAATACTATTTGGCCAGTGGAAAAAAATTGAGAAAATTCTTCTCTCAAATTTAATTTTACACTATTTGATTTATTCATTCAAAAACAAGGCAATGATATCGGCTCCAAAAAATAAAAAAAATGTATTGTGACACGACACATCTGTATTTCATATGTTCCTAACGTCTTATACCTTAACATGGTATCACGTGGATGAATAATCATAGGCATATCCACATCTGCATATCATTTGCATATTTAAACTAGGCGTTGTAATCTCCATATATGGTTATTTCGGGAGGAGACACACGTGCGCACAATCTTCGGCTGACTGGGATTTATAAAGTGAATTCTGCGCAGGTTCTGTCGTACGAACGCTTTTATAAATCGGAATATTTTTGTCGTACACCATTTTTGGCTTTCAGGTGCACGTACACTTTTAGTATGATCCTACGCACAGTTTTATAAATGAGACACCTGATGTCAATTCAGTAGAGCAGCTTTGGGATGTGGAGGAACTGGAGATTCACTCATCATGGATGAGCAGCCAATAAATCTGCAGCAAGTGTGTGACGTTATCATGACATTACGGACCAAAGTCTCTGAGGACTGATTCCCGCACATTGTTGAATCTGTGCCATGAAGACTTAAGCCCAACCCAGACCCAGCAAAGTGAACTTTTTGGGAGAACTAAAGCTTTAACTAACATTATAAATAGGGTTGGGTATCGAGAATCGAGTATCTGATTTGGAACCGGGACTAACTTTTCGCTTTTTCGTAATCGTTAAAAAGTTAAAATTTCGATTCCTAAGTTTCGATATTCACAGTCCGCGACCAGAAGAAGAAACCGCTGAACAACACCAATGAAGAAGCGTCTACCGGAAGTGTTGGCATAACCGCGCGAGTCGAACATGAGTAGCTTACGTCAGCGGTCCAAAGTGTGGCTTC
This sequence comes from Hybognathus amarus, assembly GCA_030378365.1. Lineage (NCBI taxonomy): Eukaryota > Metazoa > Chordata > Actinopteri > Cypriniformes > Leuciscidae > Hybognathus > Hybognathus amarus. The sequence continues at coordinate 392,230 of JAQIUQ010000265.1, read as the reverse complement.
ACTTTTCTAAAAATAACGAAATCTCTGCAAAATGCAAAATTTGTGACAAAAGGAGTATTTGTGACAGAAGGAGTATTTCCTTCAAAAAGACCATTGGTTAGCAACGTTAGCTAAACTTTTTTGACCCTGCCTCTTAAAAGAATCGGAAACGAGAATCGTTAGGAACCGGAATCGAAACAAGGAATCGGAATCAGAATCGTTCAAATTCAAACGATACCCAACCCTAATTATAAATGTACTTTTTTTAAAGAAATATCCATGATGGTGTTTATAAAGACTTGTAAACAAGCTCACCTGATCAAACGCTGGGTAAATGTAGTCGGCAAACTGAATCTCCGCAATAGCGGTGGCTCCTGCGACGGCTGCACCAATCCCAAAGCCCACAATGCCTTGCTCACACAGCGGGGTGTTAAATACACGGTCCTTACCTGTGAAGAAAAGTGGTAAATGTCAACCTACTCTGGACTTATACAAGTCAAAAAATGCAATTTGTCAACACCAAATGTGAAACGGCCCATGACGCAACAAGGAAATGATAAAATCACAGCCAATCGCGGCAGATGAAATGTTAACTCAAAAGACATGCCTTGTGTTTTCATGAAAACACATGATTCAGCAGACGGTTTGCTTTTAAGGGATATTTATGCGTTTTTTACATTAGTAGTAGAGGGCAGGACTGAACTAATTCAAGCATCAACCTCAAAACATAAAATCTGCTGAAAATATTTTTTTTTCATAATTGAATTATATTGCGAAACGAAACAGGACAAAGACACAAACTAAGGGAAACTCAAACACAGCCTGTTTTTCGCCTCCCCTTTGATGCAGCCGAACCACATGAAACGGACTGTATATTTAGAGTGGAGAGTTATTTTCATTCAAACCAAAGCACATGAGCGTATCCTCCTCTGAACCTTCGCTCAAACATGAATCTGCTGAAGACGTAATGCTTCTGTGAAATCACACATGAAGCCGTTTTTATACAGAATAACAGCGGTTACAGGATTGTTCTGGGTTTGATTCAGGTTAAGCTCTATTGGTCACATGCTGCCGATTACCACACTAAACCAGTGACATCGACGGTTCCATGAATAACCTTTAAGAGGACGTCTTATACTTTATTTTTTCTTTAGTGTGTAATGTTGCGGTTTGAGCCTGAATAAGATCTGTAAAGTTACAAAAGTTCAGTGTTTCCGAACTCCCTGAAATCCGAACACCAATTTCTTGGATACCTTTAAGGTAAGCTAAAACATAACAAAAATTAATTTCAAAGTGAACCATCCCTTTAACCGTGGAAAAGTGTCAGTATATTCCATTTTCCAAGTGCAAATCCCCCCATGTTAATCTACTAACTCTCCTGACTGCTTTGTCGGACAAAACGGCGGTTGGCGAAGTATGATTGGTCAGATCACCTGTCAATCAAGCTTAAAAACTCCATGTGAATCTTTTTTTTATTTACGGATATGACGAGACATGTACGGGGCGAGTGACGCGAGTGCGCAATTGGCTGTTCAATTACCCACGAAAACCATCCCACTCCTTTTATAATAGGCTTACCATAGTGAATAAGGGTAAGACAAAAACACATTTTGGAAGAAGGATTGATGTCTTGATGAAAGAAGTTAACCCTCGGATGGTCTTCCTTTATGAGTCACGTCCTGGGCCTTCCCGGTCAGAAGTGACCGGAGGCCTAAAAATGAAACTTCTTCCATCCCAGTAAAACCAATGCAATTTATTTTTGTTCTATAATATTTATTCTTTTTAATTTAGTATTTTGAGACAATTTAATTGAATTTATTAATATTTATGCAATATTTATGGTCTATTTTTTCAATGGAAATATATATATATATTAATGCAGTATTTTTGTTTAATATAGAGTCTAGGCCTTCAGAAAAAAAATTTGAAGAAAATTAGCACCATCTGGGGTTACAGTATAGAGAAAAAGCAAAGAATCATGGTGTAACCACTAGATGACATGTACAGCTCTCTATGGAGAGGCGTGTGAATTCCCCAGCTGTTTATGAACACATTTTTTTTTTTTTTGTGGATTTGAATATATAATTAAAACAATTTCAAAAACTATTTTTTATTAAAAAAAATTATTAAAAAAAAATAAAAATTGTGAATTTTTGTGTTTTTGTTAGTTTATTTTTGTGGGGCGGCAGTGGCTCAGTGGTTCATGTAGGTTGTCTACAAACCGAAAGGCTGGTGGTTCAATCTCCGGTTCCACCTGACCAAGTGTCGAGGTGTCCGTGAGCAAGACACCCAACCCCAGCTGCTCCCGATGAGCTGAACGACGTCGCCGTCGGTGTATGAATGTGTGTGTGAATGGGTGAATGTGAGGCAAATTGTAAAGCGCTTTGGTGGCCATTGGGTCTATGAAAGCGCTATATAAATGCAGTCCATTTACCATTTGTCAATTTCCCATTTATTTCCTATGGGGGTCATTTTTGACCAAAGACCAAAATCTTGAAAAAAATGTACGACCACTTAGCATCCTCGGATCATGAACTCAATATTTTTGTGTGTATTCACATACATAATGCCATAAAAGTCACCAAGCTTTGTAACATTCAGGTGAAGCTGTGATTTTTAAAAATTCAAAACAGATTTTTTATAGTCTGAATTTATTGGTGTGTATGTGTATAAAAGTGTGTTTGTGTTTATGTGTGTGGGTGTAAAATTTTTGCACTCTTGATGTTGTAGAGTGTCACCCCTTTACTGCGGTATACTTCTTTTAAGAATTGTGGCCGATTTGTAGATTCTTTGTACTTAGTACGATTTGTAGATTCTTTGAAAATTTTCCCATTTTTTGTAAATTTCCAATTCATTTCCTATGGGTCAGTCATTTCTGACCGAAGACCACGAGTGTGACTATTTTTTTTACGACCACTTAGCATGCTCGGATCATGACCTCAATTTTTTTTTGTTTTCACATACCAAATGCCAAAAAAAGTCACCAAGTATCATAACCTTCCGATGAAGCTGTGATTTTTAACAATTCAAAACAGAAAATTATTCGGTCAGAAGTGACCGAGGACCATCAGAGGGTTAACTAGTGCATACGGGTAAGGGGTTCTAATGTCGTCGCCATGTTGCCCTCCATCTTGAAAGTACATTAGCCAAAGAGGGACATACCCGTTAATTCAAGCTTCGCCTTTCGCGTTTACGTTTGAGTTAACACTCATGGACGAGGTCGAACTGGAAGCCATGTTAATCTTGGACTACATTGGCCACCGTAGGAGTTAAAATGAAATCGGAATTGAGAGGAAGAGAAACTAATATTCACTGGATGGTCATACACCTTTTCACCACTAGATGGGGGTAAAAATCACACAGTGTAGCTTTAACAAAAATACAAGCTGCACATTTCTGCGTCTGAACTCTCCGGAAGAGTTTTTTATAAACTGAGGAGCAATTCAAAGTGCAAATCACATTGTATTAAACCTGGAACAAATCTTCAAGAAACGATGCTAAAGAAGACAAGTCTGCTGGTTACTTCAGAGTTTCAGTTTACTGTAAGATATAGGTCACCATCCTTGGAATGAACCGTCTATGTTGAATCAGGTATTTTGAGTAAGGCATGCATTCAACAGGCTAGTGATGGGCATTTCAGAGATAATACAGTATTTACCAGCCGCAGTCTGTAATCCACTTCACAGAAAGCAATTTAAAGCAGTTACTGCAGACAGAAGGAGCGGACAGCAGTGGTGCTGCATTACGCCCATGTGTGCGTCACTCCACGCATTGACCTGTGCACGGTTTACCGGCACCGCACGGGGAAGAGGGCACACACTCTCTCAAATGAGTGGCATGAAAACCCTGTTTCCGTCTAACGAGTCAGAATGGAAATAATGATCCCTCTCAAAGGTCAACACCTCTGACGTCAATAACACACAAAAGGCACCCACGCGGCAGGAGACATATTGGAGTCGTGGATCTGTGTTTGTCAAAACATCACAGAGTGCCTCTATATATAGAGCTTCTGTCCTAAACGAGCAGCAAACAGCAGATGTGTTTTTTAATCATTACCATAATGCCTGTTTTCCTCTTCCTTAACTGAATATGCCACTCTCTGCAGCTGCATCATTTACCTATTTATGGCTTATGAAACCTGGAGAGGGTGTTCTGTTCAATCTGAATCTACTTCATTTACTCTTGCACAATTAATGAAGCTGAACTGATTGAATGAGAGGCATCAAATGCACAAACATTCGTCCTCCTCGTGGTGAAGTGATTTTAAATTGGGCTCAAAGGAGATTGAACAGAAAAATCCATTCATGAATATCCAGAGGAACACAGTAATCAATGTCTAGTGCATAATCGCACCACATTATGAAACAAGCCAGTTACAATAAAGACGATCTGAGTCAATCGGCCACCATATTGGTATCGGCCGATATTGGTTCATTTTATGTTATCGGCCTGATAATACAATTTGGCTGATATATTAAAGCTGATAAATATTCAAATGAATTATTTCCTTTAACACATGACACTTGAGACACTTAAGATGCGCACTGTTCAACATGATTGATCTTAATTGCTTGAAATATGATTGGAAAGAAAAAGGAAAACAGTTACTCCACTTTTTTTGGAAATGGGCTTATTCTACAACTCCCTCAGAGTTAAAACAGTTCAGTTTTACCCGTTTTCCAATCCATTCAGATCGATTTTCTGATATTTAGAAGAATATCAGTAACCAGACTGTTTCTGGGCTCCATTGACTTCCATAGTAGGAAAAAAAAATACTATGGAAGTCAATGGGACCAGAAACTGTCTGGTTACTGATATTCTTCTAAATATCAAAAGTATATCGTCTGAATACATTCGAAAACAGTAAAACTCAACTGTTAAACTCTGGGGAGTGGTAAAATGAGCCTATTTCCAAAAAAAGTGGAGTATCCCTTTAAGTGCAAAATGTGCTGTCATATCGGCTACATGAAATTATAATAAGAACATTATAATTGTGTGATTGGGAAATGGATTTTAATTGTGAAACTTTTGTTTTTGCAATCAGGCTCTCAAAAATTATAAAAAAATAAAATTGGATTTAGATTTATCGCCCAGTATATCGGTTATCGTCTTTCAAATATAAAGAATTATCGGTTATCGGTATCGGACAAAATGTTCATATCGGTGCATCCCTAGAGTCAATGATTATATTCTGTTAAACAAGTCAGATGTTTTTTTGTTTTTCATTAAAGGAGCTATACGTACACTAATTGGTCAAAAGTTTAAGATCGGTAAGATTTTTTATGTTTTTAAAAGAAGTCTCTTCTGCTCACCAAGGCTGCAATTGTTTGATACAAAAATACACAAAAAAACACAGTAATATTGTGAAATATTATGACAATTTAAAATGACTTTTTTATGTTAATATATATTAAAATGTAATTTATTCCTCTGAAAAAAGCTGAATTTTCAGCATCATTACTCCAGTCTTCAGTGTCACATGATCCTTCACAAATCACTCTAATATGATGATTTTATGCTCCAAAAACATGTATGATTATATTATCCATGTTGAAAACAGTTTTTTACATTTTTATTTCAGGACTCTTTGATGAATAGAAAGTTCAAAAGAACAGCTTTTATCTGAAATGGAAAGCTTTTGTTACATTAAACACTACCCTTTAAAAAGTTTGGGGTCAGTAAGAATTTGTATTTTATTTTTGGGGGAAATAAATAAGAAATCAATACTTCTATTCATCAAGGATGAGTTACATTGATCAAAAGTTACAGTAAAGACATGTATAATGTTAGAAAAGATTCGAATTAAATAAATGCTGTTCTTTGAACTTTCTATTCATCAAAGAATCCTGAAATAAAAATGTAAAAAACTGTTTTCAACATGGATAATAATCATACATGTTTTTGGAGCATAAAATCATCATATTAGAGTGATTTGTGAAGGATCATGTGACACTGAAGACTGGAGTAATGATGCTGAAAATTCAGCTTTTTTTCAGAGGAATAAATTACATTTTAATATATATTAACATAAAAAAGTCATTTTAAATTGTCATAATATTTCACAATATTATGTGTTTTTTGTGTATTTTTTATCAAAAAATTACAGCCTTGGTGAGCAGAAGAGACTTCTTTTAAAACATAAAAAACCTTACTGATCTTAAACTTTTGACCGGTAGTGTAAGTATTTTCATGTATTAATTATTGCCAATGTGTGAACATGTAACAAGACTTCCTAAGTTGTCTATGAAAGCCTGCAGACTGATTTTTGGCTTGTTTTACTGGGAAAACCAAAAGGATGTGACGTTTAAACATACTCTATATTGCCTATTTAGTCTCAAACACTTTATAATCAAACTTGCAACATTTTTTTATCATTTACAGTTTTTTTAAGATGCATCTTATGAGAGTTACAGATAAAATATTTGTTAAGATGTTTTTAAATGTGTTAAAGTCTCTTACTGAACAAAGCTGTATTTGTATGATTAAAACAATTAATGATTTATAAGAACTGTTATTATGTGAATATATTTTATGATCAAAACTGAATTTTCAGCATCATTCCTCCAGTCTTCAGTGTCACATGATCCTTCATAAATCACTCTAATATGATGATTTGTGGCTCAAGAAACATTTCTGATTATTATAAATGTTGAAAACAATGTGTGCTCTGCTTTATATTTTCAAGTATTTCCTTTATTTCTGGATTATTTTATGAATAGAAAATTCAAAAGTGTTTTATTTTGCATGTTACTATTTTGAATTAGATTTTATTTCCTCCATAAATATACAATTTTAGATTAAGTAATATGTTTGTTTTTGCCATTTTTATTAGTTTTTTCTCAATATTTTATGTCTAGTTAGTTGATTTAGTTTTTTTATTAAACAAAACTAAAAAGTTGTTTATACATTATTTTAATGTTTATTTCATTTAATTCAAATCAATATTTTTGATATGGTTTTAGTTTTATTTGACAATACTTCATTACTCTCCCAAAAAGTAAGACATTTTTATAGAAAATTGAAGAAAAAAAGTTTCAAAATTTCAAAGCATTTTCACATTTCTATTTCCAAATTGATAACTGACATCCCTCACACATGCCTGTTTACTCTTTACAGTGTGCAGGCATAAGTATGCAGTCTTAAGCAAGTGTGTGATTGTGAACAGCCAAAGCTTCAGGCAGGAGCGTGACAGTGCCGCCATCTAGTGCTTGAACACAGGACACACAGATGAGGATGTTCACCTCATGTGACCTACGAGCAGACATGAGAATATACTCACCATATTTGTCTCTGAGGCCGACGGTGCATCGAAACACTCCACCGAACGCCACATCCTCACCAAAAATCACTACGGGAGAAAGACATTTACTATTAACACTGGAGACAGTTCAGGTAATGTCAGTCAGATCTAAGAGAACAAAGCCTCGTTCAGACTGTCAGTCCAAATCAAAATTGGGAATATCTGATTGGAAGATTTTCGGAAAGTGTGAATGGCAAAAAAATTAATAAAAATAAATCTGATTTATACAAATTAGTTTCAAGCTTCATTCATATGTGGTTTGAAGTCCTATCGGTCTGACTGCTGTGAACGGATGTTGTGCATCATATCTGCCCGAATCACTTTCTCGCAATCTGAAGTCTGACCTCATATCCCTCAAACAAAGGCTCTGTTTACACCTGGTCTTAAAGGAGAACTCCAGCACAAAATGAACATTTGGTCTAATAACACATCGGTGCTTAGTCGAACTTGCTCTCTGAGATTTGTTTTCATGATAATTCGAATGTAAAGAGTTTTATCTCTAAAAACTGTTTATCGTATAACGCTTGTATATGGGGGCATAAAATAAGTAAAAAGAAATCACTAGTTAATACCAGTAACAAGGCTCAAAATAGCCCCACACTAACACAGTAACATAATGAGGGTCCATACATGCAAAGCAAGACATCGTTCGTGGTTTGACTGGTTGAGGCTGTTTTCCAAAGATGGCGCCGCCTGTATACACGAAGTGGACTGTCTTTATAAAATATCTTCTTATTAAACGGTCTGTACACTTACAAAGTTCTCAATGCTTCGATTAGCATGTAGGGACCCTCATAATGTTATTGTGTTAATGCGGGGCTATTTTGAGCCGTGTTAGTGGTATAAACTAGCGATTTTTATTTTTCATCACTCTATGCCCTGATATACTAGCGTTACTTTTTAGAGACAAAACTCTTTACATTCGATTATCATGTAAACAAATCTCAAAGAGCGGTCGACTAGGTACCGATGTGTTATTAGACCAAAGGCTCATTTTGCGCCAGAGTTCTCCTTTGAGATGCGTTTTGGTCGAATCGGTTTACAAATAGACGACTGAGACACATACCCGTTTACACCAGGGGCCTCATTTATAAACGTTGCATATGCACAAAAGAAGGCGTACGCCGCTCTCTATGCAATAGTTGGTATTTATAAAAAGCAAACTTGACGGTAAAATGTGCGGTCCTTCATGCAAGCTCTGACCCAGGCGTACGCACAAAAACGGGTGAAATGAGAAATGGCGACACTGTCGGCAGTTGGAAAAACACGTGAAAGTGTGTGAAACTGTAGACCGTTGTGTAAAATAAATGACTCTCATAAATAACATGAAGACTTCACAAAGCAAGTCTAACAATTAACAGCCTACATTAACACCGTCTGATCGAATCTGCAACAGAAATGCAAATTAACACATATTTCCAAAAAGTGAATTTTGGCCAATAACGGCCAAAATTCGGATAACGGTTATTTGGGAAATAATGTGTCCGTCTAACGGAGCAGATATAGAGCTGGTAAGTCCCGCCCCTTCAGCTAACCCCGCTGGACCTCTAGGTTGAAAAACCGTCAGTGCAAGTGAATGAGAGAAATAATTATTTTCTAATCCCGTTTGAATTTTGCAATGAATGTAACATATGTTGTCTGTGAATTTTTTATATAATGTTTCGTGTAAAGAATGCTACAATTTAGCTTGTAGAATTTTCATACGGTTAGACTTTGTGTGAGAGCACTTTGTGGACTACAACTCTCGACGTGTTTGATATACATCACCCCCACTAACACACTAGATCCCACTAAACATGCCTGTGACTTTGGTGCACTTCCACCGCCTTCTTTCAGGGAGAGGACTAACTAGTTCGAGCGTGGTGAAAACCGTGATTTGTGGAGGGAAAATGTGTTAACGCGGCGACGTCACATATGGGACGTGTAGTCTTTCTCGTTATGTCTATTCCACAACTGCTAGCCAAAGAATCATACAATAAACTGTCAAACTTGTTACATGAGAAATTATATAAAACATTCACAGACAACATATGTTACATTCATGGCACAATTCAAACGGGATCAGAAAATAATTATTTTCTCTCATTCACTTGCATTGAACGCTTTTTCAACCTAGAGGTCCACTTGGAGTTTTACGGATGGGCGGGACTTACCAGCTCTATAGCAATTCAGATAGTCAGTCAGATAGATAGATAATTAGGGAGATATATAGATAGATCGATAAATAGATAGATGTATTATTTGTCCACTTGGGGAAAGTTGTTTTCATAGTAAAAATGTCTTCATCAGCTACGGAATCATGGTATTCATGCCTTTAGTTTGTTTTATTTTTGATAATATAACATATGACGTATGTCTCACCCATTCAGAAAGCTGCAAGAAATTTCATTTGCGCTGAGCTATTTCCCATTTCCAAGTAGATTATAACTGACATCTGTAGCTTGTCAGATGCAGAATTAAATGGATGGAAATAAAATGCCCCATCACAATGCGTAGTGATGCACAATAGCTAATCTTGCGGTCTTAGAAGATGTGGCGATTAAATGGAAGGATTCGGAGTGAACACATCATCTTCACAACAAAAGGTGTGGAAAAAATATATTATTTATTCAAGAATTCCCTCATTGTGCAGTTTATTTCAGTTAAGACAGTCTTGATTTCGCCCAACTCCTTGGCCACCTCTCTGATTGAATTAATTCAGTTAGAGAGCTAGATCTCTTCTCATAATGTTCACTCATTCGGTCAGTAGGCAGAGAGTCAAATGCGTTTTCGATTACCTCTGGAAGTGGAAGTAGAACCCATATAGTGTCGTCCAAAACGCATCTTAATACCACATGTAAACAGAGCCAAAGTTGGGTACCACACGAGTCCAGCATCACTTCTATTCAGAATAAAGCTGCTCATGCCAGACTCCTGTGTTTCACCCATTGCTTCATTAGACGTGATAGTCCAGGGCCGTCCTGTAAGACAACACTGCAAACCCCTCCATGTTGTTTTTGGCATATGCCCACCAACCCAAAGGCATTGCATTAGAAACTAACAAAACAAAAGAGTGCCATGATCGTTGCGAAACTTGCAATACATGGTGTGGACTTGCAATCATTTGGATCAGACTGTGGACTTGGACTGACAGTGAAGTAGTCTAACAGAGAACATCTACTCGTACCTGCGGTGGGATCACTGGCAAGCGTGTTGTCCAAGGCACTGGTTACTGACTGGAAAAGATTCATCTTCTGTGTGGGGCCTGCAGAGACAAGTCAATCCCACAGTAAAGTCTCATTTTCATTTCAGCTTTAAACACATATTCTTAGATTGCACTGCTTATTATTCTATATGTTATTATTCTTAGGGAATCATTCCCGCATCATCTCCATTTAGGGGCTCTGTAGATAATCTAGGCATTTTTTCACAAACGTGAAGAATCTCAAAACTAACAATATAATGTATTATAGATATAGTGGATTTAAGAATGAAACTATCACTTTAAACAGGAGTTCTCAATGTACTATTGAAAATTGATTTCTGTGCATTGCAAACATGCATATTATTTCCCGCACTCCAGTAGCCTATATTTAATTCAATTCACATTTATTTGTATAGCATTTTTCACAATACATATCGTTTTAAAGCAGCTTTACAGAAAATGCATGTGTCTAAATTACAATTTAGAGTGATCTGTTATCAGGGGTGACTGTGTGTAATGCATTTCAATTCATTTTGCAATTAAACAATGCATTAAGTTAAGGCAGAAACAATGAGTTCATTAAAGTAAAGAATAAATGCTGTTAAATGATTAGATAACATTGAAAACTTTAGCATTGGTGCTTTTTTACAAACTCAAAATATGTGTTTAAAAAGTCAACAAACTGAAAAAAGAAAAGTTTTTTTAGGTAATGTAATATTAAAACGGATTTCATAAAATTGGTATTGAAAAAAGTATCGTTCAAACAAATTTTGTTACAAAACCCAGCCCTAGTAGTTATGGTTATAAGCATAGTTTCTTGTTAAAAACGGTGTATGGACTTTAATAGATCATGCTTTTGGGTACAATAAGCATGCAAACAGCTTTATTAGCATGTTATATGTTTGCCAACAGTTCTTATAACCCTAGTTGATGGAATGTGTAGCTTTTCATTTCTTAAACTACCATGCAGAAAGACAATGGCCATTTTCCAGGATCAGGAGCATGATGATTTTGCAGTCTGGATATTTTACTAATTCAAATGGGTTTTAGTTCAAACGTTGTAATTGCTTTAATATGTAGAAAATGAGGAATTTTAGAAATTTTCCTTTACAAAAAATTATAATTAATAAAGGGAACTATCACAATATGTCTTAAAAGTCAGATCATAAAGTGGCCCATTTTAGCAGATGAAGGCATAGTTTTTAATAGTTCATTTTATTAAACCAATTTAAAGACTTCTGAATATATTTATAAAACTAAACAGTGTTTTAATAGAATATGATATTTAGGATGATGACGTTAAATCTCAGCATCTTTTTTTATATATAAATATGATATTTAGGATGATAACGTTAAATCTCAGCATCTTTTTTATATATATACAGACCAGACACCAAGTCATCATTCATGATCCCTTACTTGACCTGACCTTGGCAACTAATCAAATTACATCATATTAAATGTCAAGCACTATTACGGTCAATGTTTACAACATCATGCGACTATAAACAAGTCTGACGCTTGTTTCTTTCAAGTTAAAGTCAGTTCTAATGGCTCAATGCGAGTTAACGTTGTCATGTATGTTTACATTGATATCGGTTATGATTTATTGGGTTTATTAATAATATTAATTATTGATGGGAACTTTTAGAGGTCAATCACATGAACAGTTTACTATCTCTTGTCGGTATTCCAGAGCTACTGTAAAGTGTAAACAAGGGCATTTACCATACTGAGTAGTCACCGGGTCAGGGTGAAAGGTAAAGTGCGCTGCGTGTCTCCTCTGTGTTTTCGGCTTGGCTGTGCAGTCGGGATACAGTTTGAGCAGAGTTAGTCCCAAACTGCTTTGCACGCCACCGGTTAACCCGGTTAATGAAGACTTAACGCCTGAAGTTCTCCAGAAGAGCCGCGTCGCCGCCATGTTTGCGCTGGGAACCAAGCAGAAGCTGTGTTCTGACGTCAACACTCACATGGACTCCTGCTGCTCTGATTGGCTGAACGCGTGGGAGGAGTTTTGATTGACAACCCACTTGACATACGGATGCCACGGACACTCCAATTTAAAAGTCATCTGTCAAACACCTAATTTATAAATTGAAATATTAATATTATACATTTACAATTTGTTTCTATTAAGTAAAATTCTTTTCACTGTACTAATGTACTATGTATTAGTTATTTTGGTAACACTTTACAATAAGGTTCATTTATTAAACATTAGTTCATGCATTAACTAACATGAACTAACCATTTGTTACTGTATTTGTTATTCTTTGTTAACGTTAGTTAATACAAATCTAGCTGTTCATTGTTTGTTCATGTTAGTTCACAGTGCATTAACTAATGTTAACAAGATTTTAATAAAGTATTAGTAAATGTTGAAATTAACATTACCAAAGATTAACAAATGCTGAAGTAGTATTGTTCAGTCTTTGTTAATGTTAACTAATGTAGTAACTAATGAACCTTATTGTAAAGTGTTACCGTTATTTTTAATCTAATGTTTATATTTATCTGTAGATCTTACATTTTTTAAATCACTTTTTACTTTTTTTATTTATTTAAATCTAATTTATTTATTAATATTAACCTTATTATATTTGTTTTATATTGAGTTTTTCTCTAGATGTTTCCACAGACCACAGTTTAAACACCCCTGACCTGAGACAGCATTTTTGGTCATGACAGAAGTAAAACAGCCATTATGTACTAATCATAACAGATTATTGGACATAATGCAAGTTTAGGATATTACAATTCACAAGACTTGACAAATAAATACAGAATATCTGGCCTTAATCTGATATGTATATTTGGTGATTCAGTCATTACTGTTAGGTTATATATAAGTGTTAATATTTGGGGTACAACATTAAAAGTGAAGGCATATAGTTTTCTTTTATCACAAACTTCTAAAATGGTTTGATTGATTGTTTTTATTTGACCGCTTAAATATAAAATATTAATACTTAAAAAAATAGTCAGGGATAACACAATAAAGCCCAAAGACTTATTTCCATTGTGGTTTTATTTCAAACAAAACATTTTGGGGAAAACAATTTTGCTTAATTTATTTTATTTTTTATTTATTTATTTTTTTGATATTGTATTGGAAAATAATATTTAAAACAGTCATTATGGTTTTGGGGTTCACAATATACCTTTCCATCCCATTTTTTTTTTTACAAATATTTCTTTAACAAAAGTCCTTAATGATATCACAGAGGAAGTGACGTCATTTTTGATAGAACAACTGCAGACACAGAGCCCTTTCTCCAGAAGGTATTCAACACTCTTAATGCAAATGTAAATCTATAGAGATGACAATAAAGAAGCCTGTTTTTATCATTAAAGAGCACTCAAACGTAATCATGAATTCTGATGAAATGGTGTCATACTGAAAGGGCTTTATGAGATATTAAATGCACTGAAGAATGAGATGGCAGTGACAACATGTTAAAGCAGCACTATGCAGGATTTCCGTTTTTGTCAAACTATGAGTTTGAGACTGTGTAGTACCTGTACTGTCGTAAATAGCAATCACGCAGAGATGTCTCTGCACTCACGGCCTGATCCTCTCCCCTGTATACCGGTACCTGTTCAGTAGGATGGAAGCTGTAAGAGTGGAAATAAGGTGTGGCCCCTTTAAGAGCTGCGCCCTATTGAACTGTTGGAACTGATGCGCCTCGAACACCACATGTATAGAGAGCCTAGGGCTGCGTCCGAAACCGCATACTTCCATACTATATAGTATGCGAAAAACAGTACGCGAGCCGAGTAGTATGTCCGAAATCATAGAATTCGAAAAACAGTAGGCGAGAAGTACCCGGATGGCCTACTACTTCCGGCGAGATTCTGAAGTGCGCATACGATGGACACTTTACTATCCCATGATGCCACGGGAGAGGAGTTGTCGTTATATTTGAAAATGGCGGAAGGCGGAGACGCGGGAGTTTTCAAGTGTAAGTACTATATAAAACACTTTTTATTTATTTGTGGTTAAATTGTGTTTGTTTAACATCATATAAGTAAACGAATGACTTGTTAAACGTTTAAATAATATAAATCGCAGGTACAATTTTCTGATTTGGCTGCAAAATGACACTTTTATCATTATTACCGAACTGAATGAGCTAATGCCTGTCAGCTAACGTTAGATAACTCATGTTTCTTTGAACAAAGACGTTTGTTGTTTCGCAGTTGAATGAGATGGCTCGCGCTGTTATGACAGGGTATGTCACGTGACAATAACAACATGGCGCATGTAGTACGTCCGAACTCATTCATACTACACGTATTCATACTATATAGAACGTACTTTTTTAACGGTCGAGAAGTACGTTCTTTTTTAAATGTACTACCTACTCACATAGTACGCGATTTCGGACGCAGCCTAAGTCCCGCCCCTCCACTTCCGGTTCATGGGACCTTATTTCGGAAAAACAATGCATGGTAGTCAATGGCGAGAGATAACTTATCTTTTTATTCCGTCTGAACTGTGTCCTGGATTACACATATGATGTTTGTCAATTTAAAAGATAATTATGAAAGCCAAGAAAGTCGCAGTTCGTCATAAAACAGAAGAGTAACTTTTAGTTTTATGTGAAAAACCCTCAATGAACTACATCTCCCGGGAGGCGAAACAACGAGCGAGATCAGCTGCTGTGTGTGTGTGCAGTCTGGAACAACACACTCATGACGGTAACGTTACGATTATAACGGAAGACTATAGAAACAATGACATAGCCTCAGTAAAGTTTGCTTCATTCATTGAGAGAAAATGTGCGCCTTTGGGGTTTGTAGTCTTTGTAATTACGTATTTTCACAGTCTTATATCTCAACAGTTTTACATCAAACTGGGACTTTCTTGACTTTAAAATGTATCTTTTAAATTGACAAACATCATATGTGTAATTCAGGGATCAATTTAAACGAAATCAAAATATTTGTTATCTCTCACCATTGACTACCATACAATATTTTTCCGAAATAAGGTCCCATGGTGGTCGACCGGAAGAGGAGGGACTTAGGCTCTCTATAGACGAATCCGACGAGCGTTCTTGTGTAGGCTGCCATCCTGCTTATCACCAAACCTTGGTGATAACGCAAACGCACCCTCGATGGCAGCTACAGCCAGGCAGAATGACTTGTTGGGTTGATGATGTTAGATAGTGGCCTCCAGTCACAGATGAAGGTACAAACGATCTTACAGATTATCAATGAAAATAGCTTGGCAAGCTAGCTAGGCTAACGTTTTCTAACGAGGAAACTATAAAAAGACCTGTCCATTTGGCAACAATAAATAAATAAATAAATGAAATCAAATAAACAAATTCATGTTTTTCATTTGTGTCCATTATTTATCTCATTTTCACATTGCAACAGGCAAGGGTAAGGTAACGTTACAGCTAGAAAGTATACATAATATCGACCAATTAGTGTTTTTAAACCATGGAAAGAGGTCAATATAACAGCAGGAGAACAATTATCTCACATAACGTTACATTTAGCTCAGGAAAGCCATTTAATGACCATAGCATGTTAATTGAATAGAAAAAAAAATAGCAAGAGAGGAGATTTTGCTGATCACTAAATCACATATTCATTATATTTTTTACTTATGTCATTAAATAATTGTTATTATACACGAATGTCCGCGTCTTGTACTCGCCCAGGAAATCTGTGTAAACCATACGGCACCAGACAGGGGCAGTCGACCCGGGGTATTCACAATGTTTTCTCTTCAAAATTGAAATTTTACTGCCACCATTGAAACAATTTATAACGAAAACTGTTTACCCACTCGACATTATACAAGGGGTAACGTTGTAACGTTAGTGACAGTCGTAAATCGCGGGCTGTTTATTCCAGTGGACGCAAGTTGCAACTAAAACAATAGGAGGCAATGGCGCAACGCTACCCAGCAACAGCTCAGAAATGGCGCCCGCTTACTTCCGGTAGTTTCGCTGGATTCGTCTATACGGCGCCGGGTTATTTCTGTTTGATGCTCATTTTAGCAGATCTTTCTTGCCGCAAAGCAATTCGTCCACCGGCTCAAAGTTGCAAGTGTGTTTTTTCCACTCACAGGCAACAAGGGGGCGAGACACCCAACATTCAACCCGAAAATAATCACATAACCGTTTCAATAACTCTGAAGCTATTCAGTTAAGGTAAAAAAAAAACTGCATAGAGCTGCTTTAATGTGTCATATTGATTACAAATACACACTCCATTTGGAATATACCTGACAAGAGGTGTTTTATTTTGTCATGTACACTTTCTTAGATTACATTAAGTGGTCAAATAAAATCAGAAACAGTTAAGTATAAATGGACAACAAATAAGCATTTCTTTAAAGCATCTAGAAGCAAAACTGCATTTAGTGACGGCAGATAAGAGAGAGAACAGTGGTTTCGAGTCCAGAGATCCTCATTTCCACAGGGTCTGAGTGGATGTTTTCACACACTCAGAAACATCTAACTTCCTCCCGCTGTTGCACATCTTGGCCAGGTTCTGTAGGCGTACGCAAAGAAAGATGGTTTAAATGTAAACGTCAATCATATTTTGCTTAAAGCTCACCCAAAACTGTCAGGTGGTTGTTTTGACATTGGCTGTCATGAGGCCATTATAACCTTTTAATGACAAATTCAAATTAGTACGAGTGTAGTCGAGGTCAGAGAAAAATATTCATCACAGTTATAATGACCTCATGACAGCCAATGTCAAACCAACAAGTTTAATGTAATGTTAAAAGCTAAGTGGTTTCTTAAATTTGATAATTAATCTGTCATGTTTATGACATTTATGACAATTTATGTTGTTGTCATAACCAAGACACTGTAAGGTTATGGTGTATTGCTTTGTCAAGTTGTCAATCTTAAACAATGTCATATTTGCATTAAGAATGTCATAATTGAGCGAATGACACTTAATGACAGTTGTCATAAACATGCATAAAACATCCTTCATATTCAAACCTTTATTTAATTTATTTTTTTAATGAAGATGTTTGAGCAGCCACGTGAGGATGACTTACACTGGCAGCTCTTGCGATACTGTTGGGAGACTGAAGAGCCGCCAGTTCATTAAGGATTCTCTTCAAATCATGGTCACATGGTTCTGCTGAAGGACAGAATAACAGTCATGATCACATTAAAACAGACACAATTTGCTTTATGCATGCAGCGTAATCATTTACATTCCTGAGGACAAGACTGGAACGAGACAGGGTTGAACGACTTGTGTGAATGCATTAGTGAGGGAGTGATTGCGTGTGAATTACTTCTCCCTCGCAGCATCTCTCTACTAATAGTGAAGCTGTGGGTTCTAGTTACTCAGAAATATATCCGAGAGCTTTTTCAGTTTCTAAGCTATTGATAACCCACAGAACAGTGTTGACTGCGCTCCTGAATGTTTCTATGTGTATGCGATCTGCATGTGATGTTTAAGCTATTGTCTGCATTTGTGTGTGTGAAATGCAGCAGAGCATTCGTTTAGAACGGTGATTAACTTACATGAACAATAAGCGGTTTGAAACGAGCATTCACCCGATCAATTATAAGCATCTAGATAGTATAATCAAACATATCTTGTGGAGCGGAGTATGCATTTGTCATTTTAATTGTTAGAAACTGAGCGTAAAAGTGGACTTCAAAGATTTCTCATCCTGTTGCGCCCTCTATAGGCCATGAATGATCAGCGACTAGCGGACGTGCAAGCCTAAAGCTTAAAGCGTCATCGTAAAACATAAGGGTACACAAAGTAATATTTAAATCACAGAACAAACATTTCAACTTGGAAAGAAAGAAATAGTATTTTGAAAAATGTTGTTTTAAATGTAATTTCAGATTAATAAATAAATAGTATTTTTGGAGAAATATCGGTTTAAATTTAATTTGTTAATTAATCGTTTTAATTTCTGATTAATATATTCTGTCAAAATATAGACTTAATATTTCATTATATTACAACAGATATTGTTTTGTTCTAAATGCGCACCGTGTATTGTTGAATTAATTAATAACTAGTAGTTAATTACAGGGGTCCTATTATGATGTTCATCTTTCTTTAGAGTGTTGCTGTTTTAGCAAGGTTAGCAAAGTCCCTCCAGTGGGATTCTCTCTATATCAGTGTCACTGTTTCTGAACTCCCTAAAACGCCTCCATTGTAGTCTTTAGTCTTTATACGGGTTTTAAGAAACCGAAACTAAAACAGAGCAGTTCAGACAGACCAGGGAAAACAGGTGCTGCAACAATTTAAATTATAAGAAAATATATATATATATTTTTTTACTTTAAATGAGGAAAACCCACTCTAGTATACCCCATAACACCATAAACTAGGAATGCACAATATATTGGCCACATTATCGAATATCGAGCCGATATATGATCATTTTTAATGTTATCATTATCAGCCCAACAAGAACATTTAGCCGATATCTAAAAGCTAATAAAAATGTATTATTTTCTTCAGCTGAAGCACTTTAGATGTGCATTGTTCAGCATGATGCTTTTAAATTGTTTGAAATATGATTGAAATCACTTTAAAAAGGAAAATCCAGTTAAAGTGCAAAATGTACAGCGCAAGTCTGTCATATCGGCTACACAACATTAAAATAAGAATACAAACATAATTGTGTTTGTATCTTGGCTTTTAATAAGGAAAATCTAAAATTTTCAAAAAATTTGGATTTAGATTTATTCGAGCCAAAATATGAGTTATCGGCTTACAAATATAAATAATTATCGGTTATCGAGTATCAGGCCAAAATTGTCATATCGAGTGCATCCCTACCATAAACAAAATTATGAACATGTAAATGAGCATATAGGACCCCTTTAAAAAGAAATATTATGATATAACTACATTTTGCACTGCCAAATGACACTGCCATTTTAAGTGTTAACGCTTTGTGTTACAGAGTTAGAGCTTTCATGTTTTAAATACAGAGTTTACAAGTTTCAATTACAAGTTCTACAAGGAAGTTCGAAATCTTGTGATTATGGTAATTCCATCAAGGCATGAGCGTACTTTAAAATACTAATTTATCATGGTCATATGATTTTTGTGGAATAAATAAATCGTGCAGCAAATATACCCGGAACAGGCTAATTCTACAATAGCATCATCAGCGAAACCAGCAAAAAAAGATTTTAAACACCTTTAAGATACACTTTAGATATGTGATTGCTTTCAGAAAACATTTGTTCATTTTCAGGAGACTGTTGTTTGCACGTATATTAGCACGTACCTGGCTCAGGGGCATGTTGCAGTTGCAGGTATGGATGATCAAGGAATTCTGCTATGGAAATCCTTTCTCTAGGATTGCGAACTAAACACCTCTGAAATCAACAGACAGACAGTGAGCACTAAACTATGAAACTGATGAGGTCATTAATTGACTACGTGTACATTCTGCACACCTTAAGTACATCAAGTAGATCCTTTTCTGGAATATCGGGGAAGTCGATCTCGTGAGGACGTGTCTATGATGGCATGGATTTTGCTTATCTGATTGGTGATGCTCTGGAATGGAGTCTTTCCGTAAGTCATGCAATACAGGATACATCCTAGAGACCACACATCCCCTTTAGCACTGATCTGTGGACAGCAGAGGAAATAATCGACCATTATAGTCTGTTCCTTCATGGAACACATTAATATCAGAGCCGATAATGACGAAATATGAACTCTTCTCACCTTTGACCCAGGCTTTCCATTGGAGGACGTGTCTTTAATGGCCTCTGGTGGCATGTAGTTTAGAGTCCCCACCTGACGCACAACATTAAAAACAAGTAAATCAAGTAGAACAGACCGGAAATATCACTTCTCTGTAGATCACAGTTCTGTTCCAACCCAACCTGTGAGTCCTTCATGATGCTGGTCACGTCAGGTCTGAATACGGTTGGCGATTCCAAAGTCTATTAGTTTCAGCGAAGCATCCACAATCACAAAATTAGCTGGCTTTAAATCACTGTGGATGATGCCTTCAAATCAAAAATGAAAAGAAATTAATCCATTAAAAAGTGTAATAATTACAGTAGATTTTTACATTTTGTGTAAAAGTGTTTTTTCTATGAAACACGCCCACCCGTGTGTCTTTATTCCAGATTTACCCAGAAAACCATAAAAAGTGATGCAAAACAAGAACCCAAAAATCAGTTTTAATAATTGACAAACTAAAACCATAAAAGATGCATTTTTTGTTACTTGAAATAATACATTATCTGAAATAAAACAATGATATAAATCAGAAATAAAAATAATAATAATAAATTTAGCTAGTTGCCAGGACAATGTTTTCATTTAGTTTACCTTGATGCAAAAAAAAAAAAACCCTAATAAAAATGAACACAAACTATATTATGGAAGCTTGTTTCCAAAACTGAATAAAAAAATAAATAAATTGCAACTTTTTAATTTTACAAATGCGAGACATGAAGTCACAATTGTGAGAAATAAAGTCGCAATTCAGAGAAATAAAGTCGCAATTCTGAGAAAGTTGCAATTGCGAGATATAGTCGCAATTAAGAGATATATTCGCAATTCTGAGAAAGTCACAATTGCGAGATATCATCGCAATTACGAGATATAGTCACAATTCTGAGAAAGTCGCAATTACAAGATATAGTTCGCAATTACGAGATATAGTCACAATTCTGAGAAAGTCGCAATTACAAGATATAGTCGCAATTACGAGATATAGTCACAATTCTGAGAATTAGTCGCAACTGCAAGATATAAAGTCGCAATTCTGAGAAAAAAGACAGAATTGCGACTTTTTATCTCACAATTCAGAGTTTTTGACTGTGTGTGTCACAAGAGAACACAGTATCCGCGCTGTGTGATATGGTTGGCGGTGGCAACAAGCTCTTTGATCACTTGATAAAAAAATAAAAATAAATGTTGCATAACATTTTATTATTTAACAAATTACCAAAATGTATGTATGTTAATTAAAAAGTGCATTATTCATTAAAGAAAAAATATTTTTACTTTAGGAAAATGTTTTTATTAAATTAAGATATTATTTAATGTCACAGTGCTAAATCTGTCTCTATATTGTTCAATCTTTAAAAAATATTCCTATTAACAGGTTAATAGATGTTTTCAGAATATATAATGGGTTTGGAAATTTTAGAGAAATTTTAAATTAATGCATTTCAATTTAACTAAACGCATTATATTTTAGTTGACTAAATCTACTGTAGATTTAGTCAACTAAATTCTTATTGTATTTTGTCGACTAAAATTAGACTAAAACAATTAAGATGACTAAAATATGACTAAAACTAAATGGCATTTTAGTCAAAAGACTGACTAAAACTAAATCAGAAATGTTACTCTTACGCTTTATTTGGGGACGATGGACTACAGTAGCCTTCAGGTATCTTATTTTCTAAACACAATTAAATAAACACTTGCTGGTTCTTCAAGATCTTGACTATAGCCTATTTATTTCTGCTGGGTTTTTTTTTTTTAATAGAGTTAATTCATAGTTAGTTTCATTTCTACAAAAGGTGCAAACTCTGCTAAATTACAGATAAACGATTCCCATTCCCCTGCCATTCTGTGATCGGCAGATCACGAATTTTAGTGATCGGTAATCGGCCCCAAAAATGCTGATCGGAGCACCACTAGTTTAGAGAGTGCGAGAGATGGTGTGTTACCATGTTTGTGGATAGTGTGCACAGCCTCCAGCATATTCCTCCAGTAACATTTCCTATCCAGCGGGTTGACGGACTTGCGATTGATAGCCAGGTGTTGAGGTCCAGGTGGCCGCACTCCATGAGCATGTAGATGTAGCTACTGGTGATCTCACTGCAAGCAGGAACACAGCTCATCATTTACATTGTTTTCCCAAGCAAAACACAAGGCACGTTTCCTTTACAGATTTGCGCAAATCTTTTGCGATTTTTTCTATATATGTCGGACAAAATCTACTGCGAAATGATGACGATGTTATGCAAACGTCATTTTTTCCTCTAGTGAGAGTCATTCCAAAAATCATGGCGACAGATGTTAATAGGTTTATGGATATCCTAGCCACTGCACTGGCCGTTATTATTAATCGAAGGCAAGGCAACGTATGTGTGTCATCCAAGCATTAATTGTCAGGAAAGACCCGTATATACCTGTCAGGAATATATCTCGTAATTGCAACTTTCTCAGAATTGCGTCTATTTCTTAGAATTGCGTCTATTTCTCCAAAATTGCAACTTTATTTCTCACAATTGTGACTTTATTTCTCACAATACTGACTCATGTCTCGCAATTGTAAGATTAAAAAGTCGCAATTTTTTATTTATTCAGTTGTGTAAACAAGCTTCCATAATATAGTTTGTATTCATTTTTATTAGTTTTTTAATTTTTTTTTTTTTGCATCAAGGTAAACTAAATGAAAACATTGTCCTGGCAACTAGCTAAATTTATTATTATTATTTTTATTCTACTTGGAGTGGCTGGGGTTTCTGGGATAAGGTCAGAAATGAGGGCATTTCTGCTCCGAAGGTCTTGATTGTGGCATTTCTTTGAGGTTTAGAATCCAGTATTCCTGTAATTCTTTTATGAATTTAATAGGGAACTGTGTCTCGTATTCGGTCCAAACACGCCGCGTCATCTACATCAGGTGACTGTAAATGCGCAAAAACTGTTTCCATTGCAGTTTTGCTAAATATTTCCTTTTTGAATTGCCCGAATTTTTTTTTTTTTTTTTTTCGAATAAATTGGAGTTTTTGCGAAATTAATGTGTTTCCATTGGGCGTATTTTCAATTCGCAATTTGTAGGGTAATGGAAACGATGCAACAGTCGTGATACTGGTGAGTCAAAGACACACTTACTAGTCGTAGAGTTTAATGATCTGGTCACTGTACTGTTGAAGATGATTCAAGTGCTCAATCTCAATTCTTATAGCTCTCCACTGCCTGGGCATCAGCTTCCTCTAGATTCACATACTTCACAGCATACACGTGCTTCTTATGGTCAAAAACCTGATAGACCTAAAGAGAACAATATATTATTTCTGTTACCCACAATAAATCGAATGAAATTGAGAATTATACACTCAACAACACGCCGTTCTTCCGTACCTTACTGGAGCCGCCTCGACCGAATCATCTTGAAAATGAAGAACTGTTTGCCTTTGATTGTGATGGATTCATTTGAGAAAGCGGAGGAGGGAGTCTGAAGGGTGAAAGATTGTTACAAAATTAATTATAGATCGCGGAGGCAGAAATGAAGCCGAGAGCACAGAATGGATATACGGATTAAAACGAGTAAAACTGTTAATTTGACAGAGTGTTTTGCTGGATAAGACCCTTATTTTCCGGCTGGGATCATGTAGAGCCTTTGGAGCTGCATCAATTTGACCTCCAACCCTTTGGTGCCCAATGAAGTCCATTATATGGAGAAAAATCCTGGAAAGTTTTTCCTCAAAAACCTTAATCCATTATGTAGATAATGGAGGTCTCTTAAGGGATACACCACTTTTTTTGGAAATAGGCTAAATTTACAACTCCCCCAGAGTTAAACAGTTGAGTTTTACTGTTTTTGAATCCATTCAGCCGATCTTCGAGTTCTGGCGGTACCACTTTTAGCATAGCTTAGCATACATCATTGAAGTCGACAAGACCATTAGCATTTCTCAAAAACAAAAAAAAGACCAAAGAGTTTCAATAATTTTCCTATTTAAAACTTGACTCTTCTGTAGTTACATTGTGCACTAAGACCGACAAAAAATGTAAAGTTGCGATTTTGGATATGACTAGGAACTATACTCTCCCTGAAAATAGTCCCCAGCTCGGTAACTTCCAACGGTGACCAGGACTAAGTTTGTGTAGTTATGTTGGCGGAAGGTAGCCCATTTTCAAGGCGCTGGCCATATCATTACGTCTGCTGCACTCATGGTACGGAAGTAAAGTTTATTGATTATTATGCAGGAATGAGAGTATAGTTCCTAGTCATATCAGCCTAGAAAATCGACAACTTTACATTTTCCGTCGAGTATTTTCGCATGATGTAACTACAGAAGAGTCAAGTTTTAAATAGGAAAAATATCAAAACCATTTCATGATTTTTTTTTAAAAATGCTAAATGGTCTTGTCCACTTCAATGATGTATGCTAAGCTATGCGTAAAAGTGGGGGGAGTTGTAAAATGAGCAAATAAAAAAGTGGAGTATCCCTTTATAAGAAGTTCATCGACAAATGTAAATTCACCTTAATCTTCTCTTGCTTTTCTTATTGCAAGCCCAAAAACATGTAATGCTCTTTTTTGCCAATCTCTGGATCACATATTTCTCTGCCTGTTTGATGTTTTGGAGACGTGCGAGCCTCTTTACCTGTGAGGGCTGCTGGATATAGGACACCTGGCTCTGAGGCGTGCAGGGCAACTGAGCGTGACCCATCTTCTGTGCCGTCAATGGAACAGACACAGTCACTGGCCGCTGCTTCACCACAGGAGTGACGAAACCATCGAAGCAACAGAAAGCATCGTTAAAGGGATAGTTCGGCAACACAAAGCTCTCAGGTTTCTAAAAATATCTTCATTTAGGTTTCAAAAATGTCTGGAACAACTTGAGGATAAGCAATTAAAAACAGAATTTTAATTTTAGGGTGAACGAACACTTTAACGTTGAGAAATCAAGGCATGTGTTATTACCTGTTTGCATTTGGGTCTTTGTAGTTGGGAGTCTGACAGCTAAAGGAGGGGTGTAACCTCGGAGGCGCAGGTGTTCTCATAGCCTGAAGTGAGAATGAAGTGGAAATGGGGTCCACAGGAGGCTTTCGATCCTGAACAGAACACAACATTGATCATGAACCGATCCCACGCTGTAATCAATCTAACGCAGATATTAAAGAAGCGTGAGCTGTAATCAGACCTCTGGAGACGCATGTTTGTTAATGACCGTAGGAATCTTCCATTCTGATGAAGTCTCCTTCACATGGGACTTGTGCTGCTCCTCAGGAGCCTTCGTTGGATTTTCTTCATCCATTTTGTTACTTAGTGCTACATTTTCTGCAAAACCAAACCATTTTTATATCACTCTTTTCTGAAAATGCATCTTTCACTTTAAAAATACCACATCCTCAACTGGAAATCTTTGTTTTTATTGTAAAAAGAAAAAAATCTTTATCATTGTCTTGTAGGTGTAGGGTTAAGGCTGCTTCACGCTGCACAGACAGACATATCTGGGAAATATGTTGGATTTTTTTGGCCCAATTTCTCCTCGTGTGGTGTCCCCCGGGGACAAACGAGCACGCAGCCTATGAACTGTGGCGTGTAGCCAATCAGAAAGCGAGGTGACGAGGCGCAGAGGAAGCACCGACGGGAAACAAAATCAAAAGAGCCGGCGCTATGCGGTATGGTGCACCAGAAAGTCCGGTGGTCCTGTTCTTTTGAGAACGTTTTTTCTGTTAAAAACAAACGATTCGCGAACTAATGACTCCTTTGAACCAATTCACTTTAATGAATGCTTAAAACAACTGATCTGTCCAACACTGAACTCAAGAGACATAAATCGGAAACACTTTACAATAAGGTTCTAGTTAACTACATTAGTTAACATTCTAGTAATATTAGTTTGTATGCAGATTTACTCCATGACAAAACCACACCAGTCATTCTAGAATGATTCATTCTTTCCAAATAGAGCTATTCAAGTCATCTGGCGAAACTGTTTTTTATATAGCAGTATATAATCGCAGAAAAATTAAATATCGCAATATAATATTGTGCAGCCCTGAATCCTAGCTATGTGTTTTCTACTTAGAGATATCGACATTGGTAAATATCGGTATCTGGCCATAACAGCAACATTAATATCGGTTATCGGTATCGCCAGAATTTACACATCAATGCATCACTGATATTTACACAATGAAATTATCTTTTGAAGTATTTCGGAGATCACAGATTTCTTTGCAAACCTTTTGGCAGGCCGCAGTATTATCGGCCGACATTAGGCATTTTCCAAACTATCGATTCGCCAGTTATACATGGCCGATAAATAAATATTTCAAAAATAAAATAAAAACGGACGAAACGCTGCTTCACCCATGTCATGAGTGTTGGAGCTGCACAAGTTTGTCCACCAGAGGGACAAACTATCCCTGTTGGCAACACTTGTGTATAACTGCACCACACATCCTGCTGATCCTAGGTTGCTAGGTAGCTTATAAGGCAATGAAGGGACTAATTATTATTTTATTTATCAGAACTTTAATATATTTTGATGTTCCTCTGTTCTGTTGTGACAATAAAAGAAACAAGTTTCTTTATAAAATGCATTATCAAATTATTATTTTAGTTAAAACTCATAAATAATTACAAATAACTAATGTTAGGGAAATCTGTTAATGTTTTGTTGCGCGTTACTGGAAAAAATAAAATAAAAATATCGGCCAATATATCGAAATATCGAATTTTAAAACCAACAAATATTTGTATCGGTATCTGACCTTCAAAATCCTTTTTAGGTCGGGATTTAATAATGACAAAATATAAAAATGAGTCTGGAGTTAACAACACTACTTTGTGTTCGTTTAAAAACTAAAACCTTTTTCTACGTTTGCACCGTCCAGACTAAAACGGAAAGGACCTAAAATGGAGTTTAGAAGTTTAGAAACGCTGCAGCTCTGTTTTGCGTTTTGAATCTCCAGAGGGCGTTTTAGTGAAGACGGAACAAAACGGAGGAGTTTAGAAACGATGACACAGATGCTCACGCTCGGCTCTATGATTGGGTGTCATCAGTCATGACGTGTCCTTCCCTGATTCGTCAACCACTGTTTTCACCGGCACGAGCATGCCCAGTGTTGGTGAATGGTCACGTGATCCTTGTCTTCAGTCGTTTTAATGTGGACGGAGATCAATTTTAATACGCAGATAAAATGCAGGTGTGGACAGAGATCGTATTCGTATTAATTCTCCGTTTTCAAACGAAAACGCAGCAGTGTGGACGGTGCCTTAAGAAAATGCACTCAAAAAATGTGCGCTTGGTGTTAAAAAACAAACAAAAAAAAGTGTCTTTTATCAGCAAACTGACTAACCTGCAGTGTTCTCTTCAGGCTCAGCAGGAAGCAGATGAGATTTCCCAGAGTTCAGATTTCTGATCGCAGTCTGCAGCAGTTCAACAGGCCGTGCGTCCAAGCTCAGTGCTTTCTGAAGAATCGAATTACTCTTCCTAGAATTTCCTGAGATGTTAAAAACACATTATTATGCAGGTTTTCTTCCATGTTGCCTCATGCTGAATGACCATGTTCTTACTAAACCAACTGAATGTCATGCTTACCTTGTGAGAGCTCAAACTGAGCATGTGCTATATGCACAAAAGCAAAAGCTTTACAGTGTGATCTGGCAATACTGAAATGATCTTGGGCGTCTTCTGGATCTTCAATTCTGTAGAGATGGCCAGGAATAAATGAGTCAAGATATCAGCAGCTATTGATACTCAGAGTAATCTACCATTGACTTACCCTTTCAACTCCGCAAATCGCACGCAGCATTTGAGCCGTAGCTTTCAGTTTTGCAATGTTTTGCCAACGGAAACCTGGCGAACACTTTAGAGTAGATGTCCAGGAGTTTGGAGAAGAAAGGCGGCATCTGAACAAGGGTCTCCTCTCTTCTCTAGGCTTCTCAGGAAGCTCTGACACCCTTCAGGAGTGTTAGTGCTGATGAGCTGGTTGATGTCGGTGGTTTCTATGGAAGAAAGGAGTGCACTACAACCAAAAGTTCCTTGAGCAAACCCAAACTCATATGCATGGCTTTGTCAGGCAGAATCAGACGAAAATTGTATTTGTCATAACACATTTTGGGTGAACTACACATTCAAACAGTTACTATCGTAATTAAGAATTACCTTCCATTCTAGCCGTTTCTTTTCTTTCTGCTCTGTGTAGAAGTGCTGTGATGGTGTTGCCCTGTTCAATGTCTTCCCTCAGATGATCTGGACTAATCATGGGTGGCTGCATAAAGAAGACACACTTCAGTACTGTGAGGACTTGAAATAAAACTAGTGCTATGATGCCTCATAACTCTCAGCACTAGCGAGTTTATGTCTATAGTAAGGTCAGATGACTCTTATACCTTCAGGTTCAATAAACTGTAGGAGTCTCCATCTGGAGTGCCCTTCTTTGACAAACACATCGGGAATGCGGAGCGGACACTTGAACCACTTGTTTGCCTGTAGAAAATTAAACGTTAAGGCTTTATCAAGAACAAGGGGTAATATACCAGTACATAGGCATATTGTGTTTATGAAATAAACACTCTGATTGATATTAATAAATAAACTGTCAGATTGAGGTTATCTGATCTAACCGATCTAATAATTACAGAAAACCACGACTACTGCACTTTTTTAGAGGGCACAAGGGGAAGTCATATACCAAAAGACATAGACAATGGGTTGAGGACCAGCACAGGGAACTATATTTTCCCCACCCCCATTCAATATGACTATACAATAATATCAATCGGTCACATTTTATATGAGGTGTCCTTAACTACTATGTACTTACAACATATTGCATTGCGAAACCCTTTTGCTGTGATTGAGGTGGGATACGGGTAAGGTTCGGACAGGTTTGATGGTATAGGCAGGTTTAAGGTGGGTTGAAAGTGTAAGGGAAGGTCAACCGTGTAATTATACATGCATTCACAGAAATTAATTACAACTGTAATGACATGGAGGAAATTTTTAAGTACAATGTAAAAACTTGTACACTTAGATTATTGTAAAATATTTGTATTATTTAAATAATACAAATTAAAATCAATAAAGAAATATTACTATTGCAAACACTGTTTGTAAGTACTGTTTAAAATAGGTTTAAATCTAAAATACATCTAAAAACGGCCTAAAATGCATCTGAAGGGGGCTTTCACACTTGGTTCGAATTTGCCTGTTTCCGTACCACGTGTTCATCGTAATTCGAAGCCGCGGTACGCTTGCCTCATCAAGCTGCAGCTGGTGACGTAATCAAGTTGCTTGGTAACCGCTATGAATGAAAAGGCATCAAAATGGATAGAATAGCTCGCTTCACATTTGTACTTTTTTAACCTTTGGTTTTGTTTTCAAAGAAAGAATAATAGAAACAAAATGTATTATCCTTTTTACCCGTTATTATCAATCTAAATTAATCTACAGTGAGACTTTGAAATGTTACGTCACAATTTAGTTTTTCTTTATATAAATTTTAAATTTTCATTTTTCTATATTTAAGTTATTCTTTTTTATTATTATCGTTTTTATTTAATTAAATTTAGTTTTTATTCATTTAAATTTCGTTGCTGTTTTATTTCTTTAAATTTTGATTTTATTTATTTAAATTTCGTTGCTATATGTTTTATTTATTTAAATTTCGTTGCTATGTTTTATTCATTTAAATTTCGTTTTTATTTATTTAAATTTCGTTGCTTTGTTTTATTTAAATTTCGATGCTATGTTTTATTCATTTAAATTTCATGTTTTTATTTATTTAAATTTCGTTGCTATGTTTTATTCATTTAAATTTCGTTTTTATTTATTTAAATTTCGTTGCTGTTTTATTTAAATTTCTATTTATTTAAATTTTGTTTTTATTTATTTAAATCTCCCCTACTTTGTCAGTGAGAAGACTACCTTATTAAAAATATTGCTGAAGTTAAAAAGACCTGTGTGTGTGTGATATCACTAGTGCAGCAGTGTCCATTCTCGGAGCATATAATCCCTGCTCGCGTGAGGCGCGTGCGCCGCTTTTTAACAGACCTGTGTGTGTCTGTTTTGCAATATGTCAGTTCTCGGAGCATAAACTCTGCTCGCGTGAGGCACGCCGCTTCCTGCTCGCGCTGTTGTGTAGTTTATTCAAAGTTTAATATTAATTCTGAACATGTCGCGTCTTCGACTGTCTATCTATATTGCACCAAATACGACACTACTTCCTTGTGAAGTATTCGGACCAGCCCTAGAAAAGATACAGAAACACACTTGCGTCTGGCTGTCGGAAAAATGATTTTCTTAATTTTAAGCTCCCTTAAAATTTTTTATCTAAAATACATCCAGCAAACTGTCATTCTTCAGGTCAGATAAAAATCTGTATAAATATAGAAAAATTAAAGCCCAGAAGTACATAATTAGCTGGATTATAGTAATAATCAAATTAGCAATATTTGCCACCCCTACATAGATTGACATTTCTTACCTGGAGAAACTGTAGGTAACAGGAGCTTCTGCTTTCTGAACACCGTCACAGTCATTGCTCTCGTTTTCAGGATAGAGAGAGGCACCATGGGCACTCGTTCTGCCTGTAGGAGTGAACAGAAGTAAGTACAGTCCACAATTCCACTTTCAAATGTTGTTTGCTGTTGTTCTCATCCTTACCATGACCATTCTCTCTTTGTTGTGACCCTGTTCTCCATACAGGCACGTCTCATCTTGTGGACTGAACTTCTGATCACTCCTGGAATCCAGAATGTGTAACATCATCAATTTCTTTACGGTAAATAAATGAGTGAGTAGAGCAGACATATAGATATGAACACGTAGTGACGATGCAAAAAAGACATCTATTCCGTATGTTTTTCTGTGCGCACACACCCAGACCTGAAGCCAGCGCTCTTTTCGTGTTTGAATGGACAAATCCACACAACATTATGTCTAAAGGTCTGTTTTGGAGAGTGTTCATGTAAACTATGTCGATTATGTCTTAAACAGAGAGTGTATGTGTATCAGTGCAACTGGATTCGCATGTCATTGGACATGATCCGATGTCTTAAAGTGACAGTAATGCGGTCTGTGTCCTTAATATTGATCAAGCAACAAAATTTGCATTCACTGTTTGTTAATAGCTTTAATAAGGATTAGTTATATTTCATTCATACAAATGTCTGCTTAAAAGAATAAAGAATGATGTATGCAAGTAGTTATAAAGAATGCAATATTTATCATTCATTTGAAAAGAAGACTGTGATTTACTTCAGAAAAAGTGGTTTTATTTAATATTAAGATATTTCTTTAAGTCACAGTAGTTAAATCTGTATCTGTATTGCATGTTCAAACTTAAAAATCATTCATATCAACAGGTTAAAAGATGTTTTCTCCGGGAGTAAATTCTAAATGAATGCATTACAATTTAATGAAACATTAAATTTTAGTCTACAAAATCTACTGACTAAAATCGTCTTGAATTTCACCGACTAAAACAATTCAGATGACTAAAATGTGACTAAAACTAAATGGCATTTTAGTCAAAAGACTAAATCAAAATGTGCTTTTTAAATTAACACTGTCTACATCTATATCAGATGGGCTGCGAATGTTAATTTTAGTGTGAAAAGATTGTTTGATCATTACAATTAAACACTGCTTGAATTACTGAAAGCAGTGTTAATTTTGACTGCAAATTTTGATTTAGTTTTAGTCATAGTCTTTTGACTAAAATACATTTCTATGAGACCGCAGGGTAGATCAGCCAGTGCAGTACAAATGTGCGCCTCTACCACACACGCATGACATCAGTTCAGACTGGATCACTTCCCAGATCGTCGCTATCTAACATTTTTGTCAAGTTTTATTCGTTGACGAAAATGTCAATAGATTTTCGTCATTCAAAAACAAGGTTTTATTTAGTTATCGTCTCGTTTTCGTCTGTGAAAAAGATGCAGTTGACGAATAATTTGTCATTATTTTCGTTAACGAAATTAACACTGATTGAAAGACAAAATAAGTGAAATCACTTTTCAAGTACCTTTTCTTATTTATTTGGCCATTTTCCAGAACTTAAATTTTAAAAACTCAAATTCAAGTACTTCAAGGGCCTTGCATGAACCCTGCATAAATGAGATGAACGTGTCATACCCCTGGGGGAAAGTGCTGCTGGCCTGCAGGTCACATGTCCCATCTGACGTTCTGGAGCTGCTTCTCACAGAATCTATTAGAGAGATTTCACAAGTCAAGCATGATTCATAGAAAGCAAAAGCATGCATTATAATAGAAACAAATGCTTACAGCAAATCTTCACAAATCAATGAATAGTTAACCCAAACAATGACAATTCTCTCATTTCTTACAACCAGTTATTGTCACGTTCATCTGTCAATTTTTAATAATGCAGAAATGCACTAGTCATATGTTCCACACGCAGCCTGCACAAACCTGACATGTTCTCTTTATCTTCTTGTGAGAGGAGCTGGCGTTTGCCTAGATTTAGATTCTGCACGGCAGCCTCCAGATCGTGCCTGGGTTTAGCATTCATCTCAAAAGCTTTCTGAAGAATCAAAGTGCATTTCTTAAAGTTGCCTGAGGAGAATGAAAGAAACCTCATGACCGTGTGTTCTCAATTAGCAAACATTTTGAAAGAGGCAAAAGCTAAAAAAAGTCTAATATTTGAGTCTTCTTACCTTGTAAAAGCTCAAACTGAGCATAAGCAATGTGAACGAAGGCGAAATCCTTACAGTGGGATCTCGCTATATCAAAACTAGCCTGCGCATCATTTACATCTTGGATGCTGTTGGAAAAGAGAGACATTACTAATAAAATAAAACAGTCGTAAGTGTTCACCTAAAACAAAAAAAAACGTAGTTATTTTCTCAGCCTTGCATTATTTCAAACTATATTACCTGCATGTTTTTATATAGAAAAAAAGCTATGTGAAAAATCTTCAAATATTCCCCTTTTGTGTTTCACATAAAGAAAGTAACACAGGTTTGAAAAAACATTCTACATTCTGGGTGAAACTATTTCTTTCAAGAGGACTTATTATGCTTTTTAACTTTCTTTAGTGTGTAATGTGCATGAAAAACATGTAACATTACAAAACAAAAGTTCTTGTGTATATCAGTGTGTCACTGTTTCTGAACACCTGAAAACGCCTCCATTCAGTCGCAAGGTTTCTTCCAGGGAACGAACGTGTCACAATATTCCTTATTTAAATAATAGCTGCATAAGATATATGAAAAATAAAGGGTTTGACGCACTCCGAGGCGTTTTTTTTTTTAATTACGCTTTTACACGTGGCGTTTTTCGCATCAGTGTGCACTCACATTGATGCCCTTTGTTTAGTCACGAGGCGTGAAACGTCGGCGAATATCGTGCGTTAAATTCGTCCCGGTGTGAACAGGCCATTAAGGCGTTTACATGCCAGGCAAAACTCTAGCTGTGTCGATCGCTTTATTCTTAAGCAGTTTATGACCTTACGCCATAAAGGAAAACGGTTTAACGTGTTTACATGACCACACCCTTATAGCGTCTCATTCATGAAACATTCGTAAATATACGAGTAAATATGAGAGTGATTTGCGCGTAAAGAGATCTTCCCGAAAACTCTTCTCCTGATTCACAAATACTTCGTAAACGTCAGATGTGATAGTGAAATGTGTGTGTTAGTGAATTCCAACCAGTCGTAAATGGGATGCGCGTGCACGTTCATTCTCAATAACCATAAATCCCGCCCGTTAAATTCGAACTGACATCTATATATAGGCATATAATAACATGAATGCGAATGAAAAAGAAAGATTTCTCGGATGCAGAAATGTAAGTTTTATTATCAGAAGTTCATTCAAAACGCCAATTTTATTTTCAAGCGTACACATTGGCCTATCAGGTCCTAAAAAGGAAGCTTGGCAGCATATTACAGGAGTTTCATCTGTTAATCCAACAGTCCCAGAAGTGAAGAAAATGGTTCCAATATTAAGCTTGACAGCAAAAAAAAACGTATTAGTTCACTTCGGAAAAATCGTATTCAAACTGGAGCAGGACCGCCATCGATCACCAGATCTGCTATTACGGGCTCTCATAGAGTAAAAAGAACAACCGTATGTAATTACTATAAAATACAAATATTTTTTCAAAATGCTGTTTAAATATGTACCCAATTAAGGTGAATTAAAATGCAGCCTTATTAATGAGCAAAACGTTCGGATGTTAAGCGCACCATTTACGCGTGGCTGGGAGCAGGTGTAGATTTCTTGCGTACCAACTAACATTTGGAAAATACAAACATTAATGAATCCGAAAACTTACACCAGAACTAGGGATGTGCACAGAATATTCGAATTTTCGAATATTCGATATGTAATTATTATTCGAAAAATAAAATACTATTCGAATTTTGAATACGTTGCTTTGCTGGCCGTAAATGCAGTGATATATTCAAAGAACTAACTCGCAGTTATAATTAAATGCACTGGATGGCGCTGTGGAGTGTGTTAACAAGTTGTCTGTATTTGATCACATAATGTTGTCGTCTGCCTCGCGAAGTTTGGAATTAACGTTACTTGAAAAGGATCTTACTAAAGGGAATTACTTTTGATCAAATTAATTAATTAACCTGAGTTATGATATCATCACCATGAGAAATGACATGAAATCCAAACAGTCGAGTGAGGAAAGACAGCTGTTCATCACTGCATCACAACTGCAGGTAAGCGCAGCTGGACCCG
Organism: Hybognathus amarus; assembly: GCA_030378365.1. NCBI lineage: Eukaryota > Metazoa > Chordata > Actinopteri > Cypriniformes > Leuciscidae > Hybognathus > Hybognathus amarus. The sequence continues at coordinate 357,347 of JAQIUQ010000265.1, read as the reverse complement.
CGTGATCAAAGATGTTAACTTATCTAATAGCAAAATGATTTTGAGACTACTTCCTTTATGTTTCGTTAAGGGAGACCGGTTTAAGAACAGAGCAAAGTGCTGTTAGAAACACCGTTCTCTTTGTGTCTCTGAAACGTCTGTCAGCGCAGTGTCTTTCTCAGCTCGACCATAAAGTGCTGTCGTCGCCACTGCATGTAACGTTAGATATTATTGTTTTTCTCAACATAAACGTGAAACAATATAAACACGATAATCAGTCATTTGCTGACTCGTGTGTATAGGTGTACGTTCTGTACGATATCTGACGCAATCTGCTTTATTAGGGTTTTTTTTTTCGTTCGCGCTGCTTGAGCATGCTTTTAATAATGCTTTTTTTATATATATTTTTTTTGTTTACACATAGGCCTACTGTTTAATGTTTTCAACTAAAAGAAAACTTTAATTACTATTTTAAGCTTGTTGTGTATTGCCTAATATGTAAGCTCGTCCAGAAATTGTGACAAAAACTTAAAAAAAAAAAAACTTAAAACTAACGTCTTTTTCGTTAAAACATAATTTAAATAACGCAATATTGAATATTCAATTTTTATGAAGCCACGAAATATTGAATGCAAATATTTTAGAAAGATGCCCATCCCTAACCAGAAACCACTTTACACACGATTCACACAAAAATCCGTTCTGCTCGTGTTTCATGAATGAGACCCACTATGTGTAACTGCTTTAAGAACGTGCATGTAAACGCACTCATTGAAAAATGTGTGTATTTCAACATTCAAGCATGAAAACCTATTCTAGACCTCAAAAACAAATCCAGGACTTTATAAAAAGGCATAGTATGCTCAAGAAACAGCGATCATTACGAGGGTTGGGTATCGAAAATTGAAGTATCGATTGGAACCAGGACTAACTTTTTGTTTTTCCGAAATCGTTCAAAAGTTAAAATTTCGATTCCTAGTTTCGATATTCACAGTCTGCCGAACCGGAAGAAGAAACCGCTGAACAACACCAACGAAGAAGTGTCTACCGGAAGCGTTTGCAGTAATGGAAGAATCGAAATCGAGAATCGTTAGGAACCGAAACCGAAAAAGGAATCGAAATCGAAATCAGAATCGTTCAAATTCAAACGATACCCAACCCTAATCATTACACACATAACATCCATAATGAGGAAAAGGATGCAGCGACTTACGCTTTTAACTCTGCAAATCTGACAAGCATCTTGGCATAGCTCTCATTCTGACTGTACTTCCCCAACGGCATACTGGAGAACACACGCGTGTAGCAGTCGATGAGCTTGGCGAGAAGGCTGGGATCCGTTTGGGGATTGCCTTTCTTCTCCAGATTGGTCAGAAATGTCCGGCATGTTTGAGGAGAGTTGGAACTGATGGCCTGGTTGATGTAATCCGTGTCATCTGTATGGAAGAAAAACTGTAAATGTTCTGGTCTGGGTGATTCATTTACAACCAAGAATTCCTGTTCTGACCAATGATTTTATGATTACTACTGGATCAAGATTGCTAATTAACATTTTAGAAATTGCTCTCAGAAAGATTAAACATTTTAGCGCAGAGCATAATTACAACCATTTATATTGGAATTAGAGGAATGTCCTTAACTTTATTAAAGGGATAATTCACCCAAAAATGAAGTGTCTCATCATTTACTCTCCTTCGTGTGGTTCCAAACCTTTAAGACTTTCATTCATCGTCAGAAACACACATGACGAGAGAAATCCTCCATTGACAGCTAAGCAGCTACCACTTTGACGGTTCAAAAAGATCATAAAAAGTTCGTAAAACTAATCCATATGAATTGAGCGGTTTAGTCCAAATTTTCTGAAAAGACTTGATCGCTTTATATGATGAACAGATTTAATGTGGCTTTTATTCACATTAAAAACATTCATCAACGCACACATCAGTTGTGGTAAACGCAAGTTCAAGTATGTTCGCTTGATGTGCGAGAACCAATGAGGTTCATTCTCGTGTTACGACATCACGTTTGAGCTTCTGTCTAGAAACAAAGAGGTTTGTTGAGCTTCTGTTTGTTCGCTGATCAATGTTTATGTGTGAATAAAAGACTCAATTCAATCTGTTCATCATATTATGCGATCGAATCTCTCTAGAAAATTCGGACTAAACCGCTCAATTCATTTGGATTAGTTTTACAATCCCTTTTATGAACTTTTTGAAGCGTCAAAGAGGTAGTTGTGTCAGTGGAGGGACAGAAATCTCTCAGATTACATCAAAATATCTTAATTTGTGTTCTGAAGATGAACAAAAGTCTTAAGGGTTTGGAACGACACAAGGGTGAGTAAATGATCACAGAACTTTAATTTTTGGGTGAACCGTCCCTTTAATTTCCATAACATTCCATGATAGAGCAAGGTTTAAAGTGTGTGTACCCTGAAAATATTATTTAGCAAATCAATTTATTACCATCATTGAATAACCTCTTCATCTTGGCCAGCCGTTGACACAACATGGCAATCTGCATCTGTCGCTCAGTACTCTCTTCTTCATCCATCTCTGCACACTTCACAACACACACATCAACACCACAATACACACAACATTATTGCACAGCATTGACATCTGTGGAAATGACACCATGCCTAGTCTAGGCATGAATATGTCTCTCCGCAAATAAAAGCTTATTTTACTGTTTATATAAACGTAAATAATAAAACTTAGAAAAAAATTTATTCATAATGAAATAAGTGTACTTATTATATTACATGCAGCTATTTATGCATATTACAAAACAAACATAAACAACACAATTTCTGTAACGTTACTGCACTGACATCTTTGGCAATATTCACCAAGCTTCATGTCTTTATGCCTATATCTGTCTGTCATTTAAAACATGTCTCATCCAACCTTTGATTCATATTGGATCTTAAAGTATTCAAAGTGAACAAAGATTAAATAACTTCCAAATGTTAGGAATAATATTTCAAGTTTGTTATGATGATGATGATGATGCACTAAATCTACAAGAGTAACGTCTGATGGCCTACCAGCATCTGAGCTAGTTTTTATCCAAGACCTTAATTTGATCAAACTCATGACTTGACATAATTATGTTGGTCTTGTTGTGATTAATAACCTGAAGAACAGCTCCACCGTGTCGGGTGATTAGCAGCTATCCGGCTAAACTCGCTTTACTACTACAACACTCCTCGTTGACAACCGTGCATTATTGATTAAATTAATGACAATCTACATGTTGACGCACTACGTCGCACTGTTTGCATTTTGGATGACGTTAAAAAAGTATTTTAAAGCAGTACACTTACCCTGAGACGGAAAAAGGAGGAAAATCTCACTGTGTGATCGAGTGATAATTGTTTTGTTCAACAACCGTTTCAAAATTCGCCACTTCCCCAAAGCGCGCGCTCCTGTTGGTCAGTTTGTATTCCACGTGATCATTTTACAGCATGGTGGGCGGGGCTTCCCTACACGTCACACGTTCATGCTGCCTGCGCGGGTTCTGGTGAAAGGATTCAGAGAAAAAGAAAATGTTTCACAAAAAGCGTTTCATATAATGTAAAAGAATATATATCCAATAATATAATATATGCACTAGAATACACACTCATGGGAACTTTTGTTACACGTTTTTTTTCGTTGTAGATGTAAAGATGTGTAGAATTGATAATATAAAACCATGAAGAAACTAAATATAGATTTACATGTTAATTGATATTATGATAAAGCGCGTTTTATTCAAATATTATTCTGTTCAGATCCACGTGCAATGAAATGATCTCTGAACCATTTCGTAAATAAAATGATTCTTTTGCTTTGGCTTTCTTAAAACTGACAACGCTTATTTTATTGTTTAAATAACTGAAACCATACAAGCTTGGTAAAATGTTGTTCTTGATAAAAAAAAAATTATAAAAAATATGCTTCTAAATTCACCAACAGAATCAAGATAATCAATTATTTGGTTTATATATATATATATATATATATACATATATATATATATATATATATATATATACATACATATATATATATATATATATACATATATATATATATATATTATCATATATATATACTATATATATATATATACTATATATACATATATATATCATATACTATATATATATATACATCATATATATACATATATATATATATATATACACATATATATATATATATATATATATACATATATATATATATATATACACATATATATATACATATATATATACATATATATATATATATACATATATACATATATATATATATATACATATATATATATATATATATATACATATATATATATATACATATATATATATATACATACATACATATATATACATACATACATACATACATATAATACATATATATATATATACATATATATATATATATACACATATATATATATACATACATATATATATATATATATACATATATATATATATACATACATATATATATATATACATATATATACATATATATATATATATATATATATACATATATATATATATATATATATACATATATATATATATATATATATACATATATATATATATATATATACATACATATATATATACATATATATATATTATATATATAATATATATATATATATATATATATATTGCAGTATTTATTACAAATGATTTACATCATATTTTATTATTATTTTTAAATTCATGTGCCCTCATAATCTTTAATCAAAATAACTTCTCTCTTTTGCAGTGACATCTCTCCTCCTCTGATGACGTGTTTACTGACCCGAGGGGCGGGCAACCTGTCACTCACATGAGATCCACCAATAGCATTCCCAATGGGCAAAATCAAGTCCCGCCCTACATTTTTCCTGTTCCAGATGCTGGTTCACCGTATACTGACAAGCCTTAAAGGATTAAATAATATTTTAAAAAATCCATGTAATGACCCCTTAAATGTCTCCTGCAAGTCACTAAACTGCTTCCTTTTACAGTACAGTACTTACAGTGTACTAACCTAGAAAGTACTGGCTAATATAAGGTAAGTACATGGAGCAGGGATAGGTTCAGGGTTAATACTAGTTATTACCCAGTAATTGTAATTACTAAAATGAGTACATGGTCTTTACATGGGTAACTGGACTGTAAAAGGAAGTGCTACCAAGTTCAATTCTAGATGTAGTACATACATACTATGTTTAGTACAAAAAAAAATTACAAACATCAAACACTACGGCACTTTGATGATTTATTTATGGTAATTTAGTAGGTGAAACTTTTCTGAAGGCAGTCAAATAAAAATCACCTTCATACACACATTATCCTCACAATTGCTGGAATAAATAAATTAAAAAGCAAAATAATTTCCTCAACTCTTTACTTTAGAGGAGAACGGTTGAAAATACATGTTCCAAGCACCTGGTATTACAGGAGAAATGTGTTTCTGTAAACTCATATGTAATGAACATTTCATTATTTAATAATACAGTAAGAGAAGCATATTTGTACAAGATCAAAAAAGCCTTACACAACACTTACATACATCAAGCTGTGTTTAGGAAATGACAGTGTTGTTTTACTAATCATATCTGTAATGAAGACTGCTAAACGCAAGATTTAACAATGAAACATCAATCTAAGCATTCAAATCCTAATCTATCGACGGGCCTTGCTTGGGTCCTTCCAGCATACGGAGAGTTTCATCCCACTGTGAAAACTGCTTCGAGTAAAAGAATCATCTGTGAAAAGGTTAAGGATCCTAAGGCATTCATGTTCAAAAATGAGCTTATTGTGTGCTTTTTGTGGCTGCAGGGACTTTTGAACACATGTCACGCAGTCTTTTTTAACATTCACTGCAAGTAAGGATACCATTTTGTTGTATTCTTCAAACAGCCTTTTGACTTCAGCAGACAGTTCTTCATTCTGGTCCTGTGGAAGTCAATCACAGATCAGATATACTTGTATAAGAGAGAGATCAGCATGATTCACAACATGTGCTCACTTAGTGATGGTGTAAAATCCAAGTTTTATAAAAGAAAACCCTACTCCACCTGCAAATGTGCATAGGAAGAGAGCAGAGGTGGAAAAGTACTTCACTACTATAATTATTGGTTACACTATTTTCCAGTGCCCTTGTAGGTTACATGTACTTACCACAGTAATAACATTAAATTATGCAGAATTACATGCAACTAACCCTCAACCAAACCCCAATCCTAACCCTATAGTAAGCACATGTAGTTAATTATTATTACTCAGTACTTCAATATATAAATTACACTGTAACAAGCACACCTTAGCCTTTCTTTTAAGGTGATCGGTTTACAGTGTAATTATGTATTTAACCCTTAATCACTGTTTGGGGTAAAAATGACCCCACTGGACTTTTCCTTGATTTTTTTTTTTTTAATTTTCCTTCATCTCAGGGCCATGAAACTCAGTGACTTTTCCTTAATAATCTATCTAAACATGCACAAAAAACTGGGTGTGTAAAAAACCATTTAAGGTCTTTGGGGTCAAAATGACCCCAATTGAAAATGAATGGGAAAATGAAAAAAATGACTTTTTTATTTTGTTTGTAAAAAAAAATTAAAGTAAAACCATTATAAATCTGAAATGTTCCACATATAAACCAAGGTCTGGTCCTAGAGCATAAATAAAAAGTAGAACAAACTTTCTATCTCATACACACACAAACACACACATGTCGTGACTGCAACAGAGAGCATTTTCACAGAAATTTGCAAATAAAACAAACAAAACTGGCATAAATCTAAGAAAAATTACATTTAAATCAAGGTCTGGTCCTAGAGCATAAACACAAAGTGGAACAAGCTTTCTATCTCACACACACAGCCATACACACACAAACACACATGTATGCATCCTGTTCATTACAGTTTATTAGTGCTGTTGTTTTGTATTATACTTGGTTTATTACATTTATTTTTTTCTAAAATCTCTTGTTCTAAAAAAATTAATAATTGTTGATTAATAATTTTCTGAAATGAATAGTGTGTGATTACAGTCATGTCATAGTGCTGACTTGTAATGTTTATGCAAATGTATGTATAATAATTTGCAAAAACAAATAATTCAAAATCTATCAGACAACAACACCAAACTCTAATTTTGACAAAAAATATTTTGTGTATAATTATAATTCACAATATATATATATCATATATATCAAGTTGTGAGGAGAATTTGAAGCATCAAGAAAAATGAAGTGAAAATGAATGAGTCTCTATGGACCCCTATTGGATAGATGTGGTCATTGCACTTTAATTTCTTGACTATAAGAAAAACTGTTTTTCGAACTAATCACCAGATGGTAGTATTCTATCCCTAACACATAGAGCAATGTCCAAAAACTATTTAGATTTAATTATCACCATAATTTAAGTGTTTTTTTATGTACCAATTTATGGCCTAGTTGTGTAATTGTGCAGTAAATAGGTAGAAAACGTAAACAATTCCAAAAAACACAGCAGTAAATGATTAGTTGAGAAGTGAAATTAAAAAATGATATATAGCTTTCCATATAAAAAAATGTATATTTCCTTATGCAATCACTCTTTAAATGTCTGGTGTCAAAATGACCCCAAAGACCTTAAGTGTTGTCCTTTTTTAAGAGTGATTAAGGGTTAAGTACTGTGTAATAATTCAGGGGTGGGAATCTCTAGGCACCTCACGGTTGGAATTGAATTACGATTCAGAGGGCTTCTGATTGAATGCTAAATCGATTATCTGAATATTTTTTGTGTGTGACTATAAATACTTTGCTTTAAAAGTAAAAAGTAATGACCCATGAAGAATTAATAATACATTTTATTAACATTGCAAAGAACCAACAGGAAAATAAATGTGTGCCTGAACTAGCAGCATACTTGTTATCCATAGTTTTTTTTCTCTCCTCAAGTTGATGGGGACCAGCAACTGTTTGGTTACCCACATTCAAAAAAAAATAATCTTCTTTTGTGTTCAGCACAAGAAGAGAAATTAATACAGGTTTGGACAAAATTAGAGTAAATAATGACAGATTTTTTTTTGTGAACTATCCCTTTAAGGACGAGCGGCAGTACTATTTATAGACCAGCAAGCGACTTGTACTTAAATGCGTTTAATATAGACGCATATTACACCAGATTTTCTCTCAAATGTTTGCTTTCACTTTAGACATAGCCAATTCTGTTTATGTAAACATTGTATGTATTTAACAGTATTAGCAGAAGACTCGAAAGATAACTTAGTCCAGTGTTCAGGCGCTGTTTGACAGTGCCTTTGAGCGTCGGGAGGGCAAGGCTTATGCAAATAATGAACTTTTGTGAATTGCAGTGTCCCGGCGTACTATTCATTAACCGTGTGATGTGTAGGCTACGTCGCGTTGTACAGTTGAGACAGATGCGCCAGAACTGAACTGATAGAATGCACTGTAACACGATACTACGATATTTCTTCAAAAGCAGATAGTGGAGACATTTGAATCGTCCACGATCAAAAATCGGTGCTCTCGCACACCCCTCCACACGTCAGCTTTCAATGAGGAGGGTGTTTGGATTCGGCGCTCAGTCATCACGTCTGCGTCTCTGTTATGTGCACGCCACTGACGGTCCGGCCACTGCACTTCTGCGCTTCAGAGTTCCGTCTTTCACGTTGCATCAATATTATTATAAATATATATACATTTATATATATATATATATATATATATTTTTTTTTTGAAAATCGATTTTTGACATTTGTGAATCGATTCAGAATCGTCCACGTCCGCATCGCGATGCATCTAAGAATCGAATTTTTCCCCCACCCCTAGTAATAATAGTTACCTACATGTACTTACTATAGACCATTTTGCATAATGTAAACACACTGGTCCAGAAGCACTTCCTGTTTCAGTTTTTTAACACTACATAAAAGCTGGGATAAAATACAACCAACAGAACATATAAACTGAATCTAAAAGTTAAACAAACATCTTTAAGATGTTTTCTTTCCATGTGAAATAAAGAAAACAGTTACAAACTGAAACAGGAAGTGTTTGTGGATCAGTGTAGTTTACATCTTGCAAAATGGGGTTAGGATTGGGGTTCGGTTGAGGGTTTTTTAGTCTCTAAAGTATAATTATTACTACAGTAACTGTGACATGTAACAAGGACACGATAAAATAAATTGTTTTTTTGGAATCTGTTTTTACTTGTGTTCTGTTAAAACCGAATACTTAAAAGTAAAGTAATACTTTTGACATTACAGTTTCATATAGAATTTAAAGTACCCAGTGCATACATTATATGAAATAATTTCTCCTTTATTTAATACTAAAAATATTATTTTTCTTTATACTAATGTGACTGAAAGACAAGGGTGTGTAATGATGTTCGACTTGTCAAGTCTGTTTTCCAAAGATGGCTCCGCCTGTATTTAGGGACTCTAATTATGTTACTGTGTTAGTGTGGGGCTATTTTGAGCCATGTTAGTGGTATAAACTAGCGATTTATTTTACTTATTAAATGCCCCCATATACTAGCATTATACGCTAAACAGTTTTAAAAATAAAACTCTTTACATTCAATTATCACGAAAACAAATCTCAGAGAACGGTTGACTAGGTACCGATGTGTAATTTGACCAAAGTTTCATTTTGCGCGGAGGTCTCCTTTAATCCATCGGAGGAGTAGAGGAGCTAAACAACAATTAGACACTCGACCTGAACTATCATAGTAACACAATTGCTTTCACTTATTGATGACATCACAGTCATAGCCTCAGGCACAGATTTCGCCATAGTCATTGCCTGTGTTGCGTAGCGTATGTGAATGTGGGGGCGATAGGGATCCTTTGGGTAGTGGCGTGTTTGTTTTGGTGTTTACCAGAATTCTCTCACTGCACCTTTAAATGTAGACGTTTAATTGAGTAAGTTTCTGAAACAGAGTACCTGTGCTTTAACTCGTGTACAATTTCTCAGTACTTTTTACACCCATGGATGTGAGCACAGAGTGAAAAGAAGTGAACAAGTGAAAAACCTGCTGTTGAATGTGAATTTGTGACAACCGCTGCACTTTAGTGGTCAACTCTGGAACCGCTGTAAAAACAAGATGAGAAGGGGGAAGCACAGTTTTGTTAACAATACATCCAGATAACCTCAAAATATAAGAAAAGAGTTACTTAAATATTTGACAAACATAGCAATGGTCAGTGTTTTACCTTTAATGTGGTTGCTGTCCAGAAGAGGCTGCAGATTGTGCACCTGCTCCAATAATGTGGCCTGGGAACGCAAAAACTCTTCCTCTGTAGATAAAGGAGGAGGAGATTAATACATTGTTGAAATAATTAAATCTGTACAAAAACATATGGGCCTGGTTTCACAGACAGGGTTAGGCCTTTTAAAGCAACACCAAGTAACTTTTCCTCTGCGGTCACCCTACAGGTTGGAAGCGCCAATTGACCTACGGCTAAGCCACGCCCCCTCCACTGACTCGGACACAGTCAACATTCGGGGACGGGCGCTATAGACCTTATTCAGAGCAGCGCCATGACAGGTATGAAAGTGAGGCTGTGAGGGATAGACTTAACATGTTTCCAATGGCATCCACTGTAAAAAGCTGAATAAAGCTCCTAGATTATTTACAATTTTCCACAGCTTACATTGTCAGGAGTTTTTTGTCAACGGAAATTTCTTGGAAAGATATTTTTTTAGTGTTTCATGAGCAGAACAAAACGAAAACACATTAAATAACTAGGGCTGTGAATCTTTGGGTAGACAGCGAATCGATTCACGATTTCATAGGTTTTCGATTCGAATTCAAGAACGATTTGTGCAAATTCAGAACGATTTAATTCGAATTCACATCCAAATTCGATGCGATTCGATTAATACGATTCTTAATTTTTTATATGCATTATAACAGTACAGCCCATTGAAGAGATGCAAGTCTATCCCTCACAGCCTCGCTTTCATTCTCATTAAAAATCAAAGATGGCGCTGCCGTGAATAAGGCGTATGGCAGCTGTCACACTAGGAGACATGTCACTGGAGGAAATTGGTGATTTTTGGAGACAGAAAGATTATATATCATCTCGAAGTCACCTCAAGGGCCTTAACTATGCATTGGAGGGTTATATTAATAATTTTATTGTTGAGAAGGTCAATGAAAAGCTTCAGCTCCAGGCAAAAATTAGGGGTGCACGATATATCGAATCAATATCGTTATCGCGATATCACGTTGCTCGATACACATATCGAAAGTCTCGCGATATTTATGCAATATTTTGTTTATGATGCGTCCGGTCTGACATGCACCGTTGCATTTCCCCGACTCATTTCCTGATTCTCCTTCTCCATAAACAACATGATATCAAGGAGAGGTTTAACTTTTCATGCTATTGATTTCCCACAGTGGTCAGAAAGAACAGGGGAGACACTTTGTTTTTCTCAATATAGAGTCGCTATCCGCGCTCCAAAGCTAATCGCAGTCACTCTCTCACTTCTCCCTTGCTCTACTACCACACAGTCCAACACACACACACACTTGACGGCTCGACACGCACACCAGCGTACAAGGATAAACATCAGGCCACCTGGCAACTTCATGCGTTTTCACTGATCGGATAGATATCTGATTTTCTAAATATGATCTTCATTCACGCGCTATATGCAGATTTAATGGAGTGCACCGCACGTCACCGAAAGCAACAGTTATGAGCTGCATTTTACGATCATCAGGTAAAATAAGATCAGTTTGTTTATTTACTTTTAATGAAGATAACTGTGTGAAAAGAGTCTACGACTTACTTTCACTTTGATTTGCGATAGTTTGCGCGTTGGTTAGATGAAGATGCTCAGCTGCGGTGATGCGTGTTCCAGTCGCGCGCGTCGTCATATCTGGCCATAACATGACATGTAGCCTGTAACGTCCTCAATTTTAGCGTTTTTGGAAGGAGTACATTTTACATATGTAGTTTCAACAACGAGATGCATTTACGTTTGTTCAGTTTCGACTGAAATGTGTCCCAGACCTCCTCCTGAAGTGGTTTGAGCGGTTAGATTCAATACCTCACGAATGCATTTCAGAGGGCATTTACACATGGTCTTTTCACGATCAGATAGCTATCCGGTCAAAGAAAGCGCATGTAGTGGGGTTTATGTTGCATATAGTGTGTTCTGTTGACTTGCTATTTATTTATTGTCTTTTACACTGTAGTGTACACAACTAGTTAAACATGTCCTGTTCTGGAGACATGGTTATTATTTATTCATTCATGCTGCACCAGTCCTATATGACTGTCAGTTGAAATAAACCTTATGTATGAGGTTGTAAGAACTTGTTTTATTAATCGTTTTCGCTTTAACTTTTGTATTTTTACATCCGTTTCAAAATATCGAAATTAATATCGATATCGCAATATTCATTATCGATATTCGCAATATCACATCGTGCACCCCTAGCAAAAATGTACAGGTCACAGTGTAAATGTGAACCGCATATCGTTACCAACACCGTTTGGTGCTACAGTGTTTACATCAATCATTCAGCACAACATTGTTAACATTTGTTATCTCGGTTATTCAAACATATGTTAATGAAGCAAAGTGACATGATGTACAACGCAGCTAAAAGCTAACGTTAACATTTACTAATGTTAGGCTAACGTTAGCCAAACATTACGTTAGAGAGCTTAAAGATGTTCAAATAGGTTGTTGACTTAATATAGCACAGAAGTAGACATCCTTGTTTAATTTATCCACGTTTAGTTGGTGTTGTCGTCTACCGCATCACTTAATCCAGAGAAGACACTTATCTCGGTTGAGATGTGACTTGGGAAAGGGTAAAAAAAAAAAAACACCGTCACCCAGCCTCTTAGGAACCTAGTGTCGGAGCTGCATGTACCCCATACACACCGTTTGACCATTTTAAACTTCAAATGACAAGAACAAATAAATGAAGTCTGACTAACTGCAATGTATTTCAATGGACGTGGAAGCAGAGAATGTCCGAGTGTTTTGGGTTAGCTGCGCATCTGCGATTGGCTCGTAGCGTTTGAGGGCGTGGCTAAGCCATAGGTCAATTGGGAATCACATGGGTAAAAAAATGCACTAACCTGCTAGAATAAACTCCAATTTCATTGCATCTGGCACAGCAATGAAGTCTGTGAACTGGGGGTCCAAATATTTCAGCAAATCTTCAACTGATAAAACAAATGGTGATGGAACATATTAACACATACAATATTTTGATCACAAATGTTATTGATTAATTGGGAGGCTCTCACTTTTCTTGTGAAGGATCTTGACACGCTCTCTCTTGTTTGCTGTGTTTGCAAGAGCACTACTGATCCTTGTGAGTGATTCGGCACACTGGAGGAAGGAAAGACAGATTAGAAATCCAGCAAAAGGTTAATCAGGTTATATATGAAGAGTTACAACTGGACATGTACTTTCCCAACTTTTCCCAACCCGAATAAACTGTTAGGCCTAACCAATCAAATTTTGCATACATTGTTTTGTTTTGAATCATCCTGCAGCATCACAAATTATTTATTCAAGTATGATTATTCCATGTAATCTTGAAATTAGAATGAACTCGTGAAAACTGTCATTTTAATAATTGTAATAGAATTCAGAAAATGCTGTGCAAAAAAGTTCAACATTTTGCTATTGTTTCCATCATATCCTCGTTAGCTGCATTCATTTTCATGGCAACTTTAAAAGGTATTATATGTGAATGTTAAGCTACATTAAATCCAGTGTGTCTTAGATCAAGGGTTTTCTATCTTTCAAATGCCAAAGACCCCCAACTATTATCATCTTTGTGTGAGGGCCCCCCTCCCTACATTTGTTTTAAATCAGCTATATATTTCCATGTATAAAGACCCAAAATGTATATTAAAATATGTTTTAAAAATCTGTAAGACTCTTTTTTTCACTATACTGTACGTGTTAGAAACTTAATTATTTATTAAAATAACTTTTTAAATCATGTATATATTATTTTAACAATTATTTGTTTAAATCAACTTCAGTTCGTTCATTTAATCTTATTTATTGATTTTTTTCATAGGTTTAAGTGTTATTTGTCTGCTGCCACGCCCGCAAAATGAACAGCTCTGAGTAATGCATCACAACTCTACCAAATGCCAGCATGATATTTCTGACAAATGCACATTAAAACCGTATAATTGTCAGCAAGAATGAATGATATTATGTCGTGAATATGATCTGTCAAATCCACAACAATAAACACTCGCAGCTGACACTGACGGACTGACGCACACACACACACACACACACACACACACACACACACACACACACACACACACACACACACACACACACACACACACACACACACACACACACACACACACACACACAGCGGTTATAGGGCTTTAGGCGTGTCTGAGGCGAATCACCTTCACTGGCTTATTGTTTTTTCCTCCTCTTTCCCCATGAACGCGTTTTTCGAGAACTTGAAGTCGAGCGTCCAGATCGTCCAGATTGTTTTTCCCTTCCATTTTGTTGTTGGGTACTTGATAGCAAGCACTTCTCTAAACCGGAAATGACGCAACGGAACGGACACGGACAGCCTCTTCTTCTGCGCAGTCCGCCACCACACGTTTCCCAGTAGAAGATGTCTAAAGTTTAACAAACACTATGCGCAAAGACAACATTAGAGTCACTAAATATTCAACATAAAATCAAAATCGACAATTCATGTTATTTTATGGACCACATTGGGGCTTGACCGGCCCCGCCATCGTTCGTTGCGTTTGATTTGTTCATTGTTGCCATCGTAGCGTTTACTAGGCATATTTCTAAATGAAAAAAAGTTATATTTAAACATTTAATTAAAAAAAAAATTATGCAATTATAATTGTTGTGTAAATTCATGCCACGTGCCAAAGCCCAACAGCAGTAGTCTATGTGTACAACCATTTTTTTGATACTGAATTCATTTCATTGGTAATAGTGGGTAATAGCATACAGTGTCTTTTTATTCTGATTTATTGATTAAATTTATTGTATCTCTTTCCTCTCAGCCAGTCATGCCTACATGTTTCTCTAAAGGCAGTACAGTAACATTGAGCTTTTATACATCACAGATAACCTTAGGCCTAAGCTTCCCTGTGAGGTAACAAACATGTTGCTTTGAGCATATGTCATACGATTATCTGTCAGAATTCTCTTCCATATTAAGACCTATCCTTGTAGTTTTCATTTGGTTATAAACATTTGCATCAGTGGAAACTTTATGCTGAGTGAACATGTTACATTGCCCACAAGCAATAGCTTTCCCCTGACATGTGTTATCTCTTCTCATGCATTCAAACTCATGCTTTTGAAACTCCATTAAGATGACACACTGATTATGAATATTAATAAAGAACAATAATACAGATACATAATATTAATAATAAAATTATATTAAAATATGAAATTTTAGTCTTAATTTATTTATGTATTTATGTTATTTCTAGAAGTGCAGTTTTGCACTTTGCAAGACAGGTTCATCTCAGTGGTCAGTTTTTGAAACAGACATCACAATGTCTTGAATAATACTGTAAACTAACACTTTTTTACCTCATCTGTTACATCTACATCAAGATATACCGTAAATCAAACTGTCTGGCAATGAATAGAGTAGGCTATTTCAGGATCACTGTATCATGATAGCATCAATGATGGACAAAATTTTATTGTGGTCGTGAGTACACCAGAGTCCTGTGCAATTAGTCTTGCCTCACCAAATGCCGCAAAGTGTCCTTCTTTTTGGTGTTGTGGAAATCTCCTACTCCTGGATGACTCACTCACTGCAATACCTTCTCGGTTGGACGTATGCTTGGCTCTCTTTCCGAGTAAGACGAGTCAAGTCTCTGAGCCCAGCAGTTCTGGTCCCGCGGTCTCAGATGGACTTTGCTGAGGGGCTTGAACGGGTTTCCCTTGCTTCTCCACAGCGACTAAAATGCATAATAGCGGGTGTAAACAGAGCCTTAGAGCCTGTTGTTGTTTCTTGGCAAACACCCTTAGCATGATTATGCTCTTTGGTAAACTGTAGAGCTGACAGATCAGTTTTGTGACTGATGTTTTTAACGCTGCTCTAGTTGGCTGCGAGGTTGAGCTGGGCTGGTAGACGAAAATAAAAGTGTTGCCCTTCTTAGTTTTGTTCTAGAAGTTGATATTTTATTTTGCTCCCGGGCGGCCCAATTTCTCCCATTCTATAGGGGCCAAGTCTCCAGGGGCTACAGCCTTGCTACCAACTCATTTTCATCTTTAATAGGACATTGATTGCTAGAGCAGCAAATTAATGAAATAAACAAATTAAACGTTATTGTATGCAGGGGGGCATTACATTTTGAAAAGGTGATTATTAAAGTAAATTTAGTGTTAAATTGCTAATAAATTGTACCAAATTAATGAGCTAAATGATTAAAATTAGTATGCTGGGATGTACTTGTGGATGGAACATTTTAGACAAAAATGGCTACTCTCTGATCACTGTTATTAGCATTCAAGAATTAAAGGGATAGTTCACTTTGAAATTAATTTTTGGTATGTTTTAGCTTACCTCAAGGGCATCCAAGATGTAGGTGTCTTTGTTTCCACAGTTTTTTCAATTTTGATATTTTTCGGTCAAACCGTTTCTTGTCTGTCAGTCATATAATGGAGGTCTATGGTCACCACCTCAGAAGAGCATGCACAGGAAAAGTCCAAATTAAACATGATTTAATGACTTCGAAAATGTAAGTACACATTGATGGCCTAAGACACGAAACGAACGGTTTGTATGAGAAGACGGAACAGTTTTATATCGTTTTCACCTCTTGTTTACAATGCGCCCTCAGATCACTTGGACGTGGCTGTGATCACAAGAGGTAAAAGCGAATATGAAATACTGTTCGTTTTCTGCAGCACAAACCGCTCATTTCGTGTCTTAGGCCATGCAATGTGTACTTACATTCATGAGTCATTAAATCATGTTTAATTGGACTTCTCTGTGCATGCTCTTTGAGGTGGTGACCATAGACCTGCATTATATGACTGACAGACATGACCATTTTCCAGCCTAAATATGAAAATTGAAAAAACTACTGCGAAAACAAAGACACCTACATTTTGGATGCCCTTGAGGTAAGCTAAAATATACCAAAACATTTTTTCAAAATGAACTCTCCCTTAACTATAACCACAGTTTTCTCTGCCTGTTTGATGTGAGGGTGGATATGTAATTTCCTAATTAATTTGGCAAGCTCAAAAACACAACAGTTTTTTTTTAATCAATTCAAAAGATGTTTATCACATGCCCAAATTAAACAGCAGGCCAATCCAATAGGCCTACTTATATTGGATTAGCTACAGATGCATCAGATATATGCACTTCACATAAAAGTATCATCAATGATTGTCAAGTCACTAGTGTTTTATCAAACCTCACATCATCAAAAATTGAGGGCAGAGTAGAGAGATTGAAGGTTTGAAAATCAAGAGGGTTGCACCTGTTTCTGCGCATGCGCAGTTGAGCAGTCGCTCCCTCATTGCTGTGTGTGAGAGTCTCAGGGAGCGACCCGAGAGCCGCAGTGATGCCAGTAACCCTGTAGGATGCTCTACACACCGATGCTTTTACTGCCGTGTGTTTCAGTTACAGGCCTTTGAGCAGATCCGGATAAATCCGGGAAGAGGGTGTTCTTCCAGCACGGAATAACGGGAGCGCGCGACCTTGCGCTGAATGTCATCAGAAAGAGATTTTAATCTCGCTACGGTAACGGAAATCATCATTACTGTATTCGGTAACGACGCTAAATGTCAGTTTAATGTTGAAGTCTGTGATGTTCGGGGTATTATAGGGGTATACGAGAGAATAGACTGTAAACGCAGGGATATTTATGCGTTTGCCGCATCGAAACGTTTGCGCGATTGATCCCTGAATGTTTGCCTCTCATCTTCCGTTAACCTGTCGTCATTCAGAGGAACTAACGATTAAAGGCTTCTTCTAATGGTGATTTGGGAGAGGCTTGTGGGGTTTGACGACATATTTGACCGAAACCTTCATAGGCCTTCAAATACAGCTGTTCAATCGGATGCAAGTGTATTCTCTTCATGAATAATGTGTCATTTATTACCATCGTAATTCAGATCGTGCTGAGCAGATCTGTGGTGCTGACACGTGCTGTTCTAGTCTTTGTGCTGATGCTGAATTACACCCCACCTCCTCCCCATCATAATAAAGCCTTTCCCATCCCCACCATCACTGTAATAAAACCTTTCCCAAACTGTATCAAAGCATGGCTTTCCATTGTGTGCTTGATTTTACCATTGCACCAACTTATTTTTCTTATGTGTTCTCAGACCATCCAGATTTGAGTCTCAGCGATGGATATTTTAAAGCATATAATCAACGACACTGTAGAATCTACAGAATGGAGTCTCACTATTGCAGGTAACCGGTCTCGAACTTCAGTGATCCGAGTCTAATGCACGATATCCATGTGAATAAATAAAGCCGGGAGCAAGGAAAGGCCCTGTTATTAGATTTTGACACAGCGACTGCAGATTTCACTTTTGATGAACAAGAACGGGCTTTAACGAATGTAAATGTTAGGAATTATAGGCTACAATGCTTGCAATTTTCGATCGCAGTTGAAGTAGAATGAGATACGATACTTGTCAAAAGTTTGGAAACATCCCAATTAATTCATGTTTTTTAAACGTTTTGCTATATTTAGCTTACCTCAAGGGCATCCAAGATGTAGGTGTCTTTGTTTCCGCAGTGATTTCAATTTTGATATTTTTAGGTCAAACCGTTCGTGTCTGTCAGTCATATAGATGGAGGTCTATGGTCACCACCTCAAAGAGCATGCACAGAGAAGTCCAAATTAAACATGATTTAATGACTCGTAAATATAAGTACACATTGATGGCCTAAGGCACGAAACGAGCAGCGCTTGAGCGGACCGAAGCGCCCGCGGCCTCAGATCACTTAGATGTGGCTGTGTTTACAAGAGGTAAAAACAATATAGATATCTGTTCGTTTTCTCACACAAACCGCTCGTCTCGTGTCTTAGGCCATCAATGTGTACTTACATTTACGAGTCATTAAATCATGTTTAATTTGGACTTCTCTGTGCATGCTCTTTGAGGTGGTGACCATAGACCTCCATTATATGACTGACAGACACGAACGGTTTGACCTAAAAATATCAAAAAATTAATTTCAAAGTGAACTATCCCTTTAAGTCTCTTCTGCTCACTAAGGCTGCATTTATTTACGGTAATATAAAATATAGTTAAAACAGTAATATTGTAAAATATTATTATTACAATTTAAAATAACTCTTTTCTATTTTTTCTTTTGTAATTAATTTCTGTGATGCAAAGCTGAATTTTCAGCATCATTACTCCAGTCTTCAGTGTCACATGATCCTTTTCTAATATGATGATTTGCCAGGAAATAGGAAAAACTTATGCAAGTGCATTATATAGACATTTGTAGATTACAGATAAAGCCCCAATAAAGGGATCTCGTGTCTGTCTGTAGACAAGCGTGTGCAGAAATGGCCCTTGATGGACTCTCCGCTGCCCACGCTGGCCATCAGCTCCTCCTACCTGCTCTTCCTCTGGCTGGGACCCAAGTACATGCAGGGCCAGGGAAGCCTTCCAGCTGAGGAAGACCCTCATCGTCTACAACTTCAGC
This sequence comes from Hybognathus amarus, assembly GCA_030378365.1. Classification (NCBI taxonomy): domain Eukaryota; kingdom Metazoa; phylum Chordata; class Actinopteri; order Cypriniformes; family Leuciscidae; genus Hybognathus; species Hybognathus amarus. The sequence goes on along the minus strand of JAQIUQ010000265.1, from coordinate 337,643 downwards.
ATGGTCATCCTCAACTTCTTCATTTTCAGAAGAGGTGAGTTCACCCAAAACTCTCATGCATACATATTTATTGCATTTATCCCTTTCAAAAATGATTATCTAGTCATTTTATTCAGTTTCAGTCCATATCTGCCTAAACACACCTCGTTTATTAGAAACTGCATATTCATCAGCGCCGAATAACTGCAGTACAGTGGTGCTTGTGCTGCCTGTTAATGTGCTATTCTTGTACCATTACTGCTATATTTAGCAGTAAATTCATTGTAACTACCATCTCTCTGGGTGTTTATGATTCAGCAACATCAACTTCATTTGGACAGAATACATGATGCTCAGACGTCAGGTTTGAGAAATTAATTAAATCAGCCAACATTGATTGAAATGTGAAATTTGTCATTTGCTGATGAGATTCTATTTAATCTTACTTTATATTATTTTGGTTTATTGCTCATTATTTTTTTGCAAACTCCCATTTTATTACCATACACCATATGTTTATTAGCATAGACCATAATGTCTTTTGCTGCATCCTTTTTCGCCTACTTCTACTATGCACTATAAGTACATGCTGTTTTTGTGAAGAAAAAGTACACGCTTTTAACTGTGTAGCAGAAGAGCAGGCAAGATTAAATTGGGTTAAAATACTTTGTCATAATTGCGTCTTTAACAGAGAACTCTGTCGCGTTTTTACGTGCATCCTGTCACCGTTTAAATTTCCCTGTCAATCATCGTGTCACAATTAAAATTCAATTTAATTTCCAATGTAATAGAGAGAAAAGTAGTAGCACGTTGATCATGAGTCTTTCATGCGAAGACTCTCCTCATGTTTTTGCATAATGGTGCATTTAAAAGTTAATGAACAAATGTATCTTTTATAAAAGTTCACAATGCCTTTGCAGGTGAAATATAATGTTGATATCATTGAATAAATGTATTTTTGCCAGGTTAGTAGACCGTTTATTAATCAATCAACTACAAACTACAAACATGGCGTATATGCAAGTCAGTTAAGTAAGAGAGGTTTAGATAAAGGGTTATCTAAACCTCTCTACTTAAAGGAGAACTCCGGTGCAAAATGAACCTTTGGTCTAATTACACATTGTTACCTAGTCAACCGTTATCTGAGATTTGTTTTCATGATTGCCGAATGTAAACAGTTGTATCTATAAAAACAATTTAGCATATAATGCTAGTATAACGCTAGTATATTGGGCATAGAGTAATGAATGACAAATAAAAATCGTTTGTTATTACCACTAACAAGGCTCAAAATAGCCCCACAGTAACACAGTAGCATAATAAGAGTCCCTACATTCAAACCGAAGCATTGAGAACTTTGTCAGTGTCCATACAGTTTAATAAGAAGATATTTTATACACACAGTCAACTTCGCGAATACAGGAAGAAGCCATCTTTGAAATATAGTCTCTACCAGTTCGATCTACGAACGCCGATCCAAGTGCGCTCGTGAGATGTGAATAAGGTGATAAGGTGAGCGCGACCAGTAGGCAACATGTACATATTGAAGACAAGAAAATGGTTCGTGTTTGTGTTTCTTCCGGAAACAACGGACTATATGAGATTCTGCACAGTTCAGCGCACTTGGATCGGCGTTCGTAGATCGACTAGTAGAGACTATATTTCAAAGATGGCTTCTTCCTGTATTCGCGAAGTTGACTGTGTGTATAAAATATCTTCTTATTAAACTGTATGGACACTGACAAAGTTCTCAATGCTTCGGTTTGAATGTAGGGACCCTTATTATGCTATCGTGTTACTGTGGGGCTATTTTGAGCCTTGTTAGTGGTAATAACAAGCGATTTTTATTTGTCATTACTCTATGCCCTATATACTAGCGTTATGCTAGCATTATAGGCTAAACTGTTTTTATAGATAAAACTATTTACATTCGGCAATCATGAAAACAAATCTCAGATAACGGTTGACTAGGTAACAATGTGTAATTAGACCAAAGGTTCATTTTGCGCCGGAGTTGTCCTTTAACTGACTTGCATATCCGCCATGTTTGTATTTTTTTGTTTACAATTTTTATTTATTCATGTTTGTAGTTCTTTTCGAAACCTTGTCCAACGTGCAGTGGATTGTGGGCATTATTAGCCGCTAGAGTGATCCGTTCTTCGGATTCTTAATGTTACAAAAGCACAATTATTTGTTTTTATTGTGCGTACAATGAGTTAAAGGGATACTTCACCTCTGGAAAGATTAATGTTTATTTAAAATGGGTCATTTGTGTAGAAGAAATGTGAAATTATTTTTGAATTTGGAGTTTTCTAGACTGAGAAAAGCCAGAAAATGTATTTTTGGCTTATGTGGATGAAAGACAACAACTCCCAGAATGCACTTCCTTCGCTGCCTTAGGAGGCCACGCCCACCAGTAACAGAGCGCAGTAGTTAAACAGCAAGTCTAGCTTTCTCCACAGAACAAGAGCCTGCTAGCTTAGCTTCCAAAAAAGATGGCCGACACTATGTGTTCATTCTGTGAGTGAGATTCGCCTCTATGGGCGGGTTGAGAACATGCGGGACAGACATGTGATAAATAAAATAAAGCAACCTTATTTCTGCAGCGACTTTCACTTTTACGTTTTACGTGGCGTAAGATATTCACATAAATTACGCGAAATACGATCAGATCAGTCAGACTGAAATGGATATCCAGAAATTCAATTTGAATAGGATTTCAAACCACATATCAATGTAGCTCTTTGTAAAAATCTGCCTTTTGCCGTTCACACTTGCTAAATCTGATCGGATCTGCCTTGACAGTCTGAACGAGGCTTAATTGTAAATAGTAGACCATCTGGGTATCTTTGCAATACTCATTTAATCCTACGATTTGGGACACACCAGTTGTAAGTTACAATTTAAGATGGATGGGATGCGATTTGGGATGCAGCGTTAGTTTTTCATAATAGATCTAGTAACTTTTGCTAGTGCTAGATCTGAATTCACTCTCTTATGCATGATGTGAAGAAACGAATGAATAGGAATTGTCCTTTATACCAATCGCAGCTCAGATCACATTCAGTGCAATTCCCTCTAATGAAATAGTCCAGATGTCAGTTATTATATGTTCTGTTCCAGCTCTTCCTTGCAGCGCGGGCGGCCAACTACAGCTACATCTGCCAGCCCGTCGACTACTCGGATGATCCCAATGAAGTGAGGGTGAGTGTGCTTCCCACATAGGATCACAATGTAACCCGGCACTCGGCACTGAAACTGGACACGTAATTCTGCTCTCCAGTTACTCGGCTGAAGAGTGTTTCCGGAAGTGGGACAACCCGGGAGTTCGGTTTCACTCGCAGTATTACATTCACAAACACCATCTGATTTCTATTTATTTGTTTTTGGCTAGGTCATGCACCATTTAAAATGCAAATGTAGTTTTTATTCATCTTAATTTTCAGTATAAATTAAAGGAGTAGTTCACTTAAAAAAAACAACTTTTGCTGATAATTTATTCACCCCCATGTCATCCAAGATGTCCATGTCTTTCTTTCTTCAGTCGAAAAGAAATTAAGGTTTTTGATGAAAACATTTTGGTGTAAAATTGTAAAAAATCTAGACGAACTGTCTTGGCTAGTTTGAAAAAAAAAATAATTCAATTAATGTAGTTACTGCTTTGTAACTCAAAAATAACACTAAACAAAGAGAGAACCAAACTGAGGGTTTTAATACACAGAATAATGAGAACTGAAGAAGAAACAGGTGACAAACTTAAATCCGCAACCATGGGAACAAATGAGAACATAGTTAGAAACCCTGAGGCGTCACAATCTGCTTCTGAGCTCGTGAATCAGTATAAGGGGTTCATGAATTCGGGCCTGGACGGTAAAGGGACACTGATGACTCTATGTACAACATCACTACTGGTGTTTATGAACAACAGCAGAACTGAAATCTTTCTGACATTACTTGACAACAGTGTTGGGGAAGCTACTCTGAAACTGTAGTTTGACAAGCTACTCGTAAGTTAAAGTAGTTTAACTACAGTCAAGCTACCCGTTTAGAAAAGTAGTTAGCTACACTACAAGTTACAATCAAAAAGTAGTGCTTTTTGGAACAACGTATATTATAAATAACTGAATAAAGTGTCTGAGGAATGTTTTAAGTAAAATATTTAGTGTTTAAAACAAGGCAATGCAATTACGATTTCAAAGAGTATTGTTTTATTACACACAACACTAAAATATCTCTGACTGTTTGTCAAAAGTGCAACAAATAGCCTACAACATTGCAAGAATGAAATATACATCCAACGTAAATTGCATGTAGAACATTTTCTCAAAAATACTGATTGAACTTGGACAAATAAGGCCATGGGTAATTAACGTTAGCTGTTTCTCCATCCTCCAAATCTGCCGTCACTTCTTGCTATATAATCATAATATGGGTGTGTCAACCTACTTCTGTACGTCAGTGAACCGTAAGCTGCAAGATGCGTGATTAAACAACAGGTGGCGGTAATGGCAAAAAATGAGTTTGTAATCTAACAAGAAGAAGAATATCCTTGCATCGCGCAGATCTCGCAGGCTCAACAATGTAGCAATGTAGCTTTTGCTCGCGCTACACCGCTACTTGCTGCAAAAAGTAGTTAGCTACTGGAAAAGCTACACTGTTTAAAAAGCAACTGAGCTACTGCCAAGCTACTGAAAAATGTAGTTAACCCTCAGGTGCTCTTCGGTCATTTCTGACCGAAAAGGTTTCTGTTTTGAAATTGTAAAAATCACAGCTTCATTGGAATGTTACGAAACCTGGTGACTTTTATGGCATTGGGTATGTGAACACACAAAAAAAATTGAGGTCATGATCCGAGCAGGCTAAGTGGTCGTAAAAAAATAGTCACACTTGTGCTCTTCGGTCAAAAATGACCGACCATAGGAAATAAATGGGAAATCGACAAAAACACAAAAACTTTGAGAATTTTTGTGTGTACAATCTACAAATCGGCCACGATGCAGAAAAAAAGTGCTCAGCATTGAAGGGGTGACACTCTAAAACGTCAAGAGTGCAAAACAGACATACCCACCCACACTCACACACACACACACACACACAGACACTTTTATACACAAAAACACCAATAAATTGTGATTAAAGAAATCTGTTTTGAATATTTAAAAATCACAGATTCATCAGAAAATTACAAAACTTGGTGACTTTTATGGCAATAGGTATGTGAACACAAAAATTTGAGGTCATGATTCGAGCAATTTAAGTGGTAAAACATTTTTTTATTTATTATTTTCTATGGCAAAAATGGACCATAAATATTGCATAAATATTAATAAGTAACATCAAATTGGCTCAAAATACAAAATTAAAAAGAAAAAATATTATTGAACAAAAATAAATTGCATTGGTTTTACTGGGATGGAGAAAGTTTCATTTTTAGGTGTCCGGTCACTTTTGACCGGGAAGATAACAAGTGTGACTCCGAAACGAAGAGCACTTGGAGGGCTAGTGGTTACACCATGATTCTACGCTTTTTCTCTATACTGTAACCAGATGGTGCTAATTTTCTTCAAAAAATATTTTTTTTCTGAAGGCCTAGACTCTATATTATACTAAAATACTGCATTAATATTTTTTTGAAAAAAATAATATATATTTAGAAAATATATATATTTTTCTATGGCAAAAATAGACCATAAATATTGCATAAATATTAATACATTTAATCAAATTGTCTCAAAATACTAAATTAAAAAGAATAAATATTATTGAACAAAAATAAATTGCATTGGTTTTACTGGGATGGGATAACATTTTCAGGTGTCCGGTCACTTTTGACCGGGAAGATAACAAGTGTGACTCCGAAACGAAGAGCACCTGAGGGTTAAGTTCAGTAGCTACGCTACTTGTAGTGAACTACTCCCCAACACTGCTTGACAAGTTCATTATGATAAAGACTTGCTTGTTTCATGTCCGTGCAACATTTCAGCCCCAAATAAATTATAAATGTTAGCTAGATACTGTTTAGTCCCTGTTTTACAATGTATGTGAAATATATTAAAATAATGGTTTGTGTTTTGAGACGTAAGCCTCGTCTGATATAATACTCGAGTAAAGACACATGTTCTCTTTTGATGGCAGGTGGCAGCGGCCTTGTGGTGGTACTTTATTTCTAAAGGTGTGGAGTATCTCGACACTGTGTTTTTCATCTTACGGAAGAAGTTCAACCAAATCAGCTTCCTGCATGTCTATCACCACTGCACCATGTTCACTCTGTGGTGGATTGGCATCAAATGGGTCGCCGTGGACAGTGTAAGTATTTAATGTGCCGACACCAAACGCAGAAATCGAAAAATCACTCAAATTTCACACAGGCAACACAAATGAGACATACAGACCATGTCTGTCAAGCTCAGAAAAGGACGACACCATAGAAGTCGTTCATTCTGTATGATTCATGCGCTATTACAACAAATCTGTCTGAATAACAGTTAAAATCTGACATTGTACTGGTAATCTTCCACTAGTATGAAATGGACTGACGTGCATCTGTCTGTTTTGCAGCATTCTTCGGGCTCATATGAAACGCAGCCATCCATGTCTTGATGTACTTGTATTATGGGCTGGCCGCATTTGGTCCAAAAATACAGAAATATCTGTGGTGGAAAAAATATCTGACGATCATCCAAATGGTATGTGTTCACATTTACAAGAAAAGTGCCGCTTTTGAGACTGATGTGGAATACAAGGTTGGTTCTTCAGTTAGGGGAACTTTAGAAAAAAAACTTTGATTCTATTTTATCCTAATTTTTAACATAAAATTCCATAATTTGCTTGAGTATTCTTTACTTCAGGATAATTATTGTATAGATTATTAGATTAGATTACAATAGATTATTGTAACTTCCCCTTTATAATATAAAACAGTCTTATATGGAAATTATTCTTTCTTTGCAATTTTCATAGATATTCATAGAAATGCAGTTTCCGCTATCTTTACCATCACACTATTAAGCATTTAATACAATCTCAGTATTTCACAAACACTTAAGTCGAGTAACTGTTCAAACATCAGAAATGCCATTCATTTTTACTCTTAGTCAACATGTGACTAATGACTTATTCCAGGACATGTGACAAATGTTTTAATGTAGATGAGAACTAGGGCTGCAACAAACGATTATTTTGATAATCGATTAATCTAACAATTATTAAAGCGATTAATTGACTAACCATTGATTATTTTGTCAGCTAATCAGTACGTTTGGAACAATTATTCAGCTTTTTCAATTAGTTAAAACATTGAGTTATACATATTCTTACTATAATATATAAATATATAAAAAAAATCAGTTCAGGTTTTGAAATAGTTGTTTTAATGAACTTTGAGCAAACCAAACAGGTTATTCTCTTTAAGTTTTCAGATTTTGGTCCAACTTGAATCACACACAAATGCTGTCTAAGTATTGAAACTAGATAACCTAACTATTGTATTCAGTAAGGGTGAAGTAAATTATTTTAAAGACTAAAATTGTTATAATGTTACAAGATTTCTAATTCAAATAAATAGGGATGCACCGATACCACTTTTTGGAAAACGAGTACGAGATTACAATTTATTTCAGTACTCGCCGATACCGATATTTGAGTACTTAATAAAAAAACATGATTTAAAAATCAGTTTTAACTATTTTTCCAATTTATTTAATTATATTTTATTTCATTATATATATATATATATATATATATATATATATATATATTCTTTTTTTTTCCAAATAGTTAAATAAAAAAATTCAATTCAATCACTTATTTATGATGGTACATTTATGAAAGCATTGAAGGCTACATGCTGTTTATACGAAAATATTGATGATATTGAGAAATATTGCTTATAAAAAAATCAAGAGAAAAAGCAACCTTATGCACACATTATTAGTAGTAGCAATTTTGATTAATAGAGACGTAGTTAAATCTATTGTACAGTAGCCTAATATAATTATTTCTGTCAATTTCTTACCAAACTTTTATTTTGACGGGTTGCCGTGAAGACCTTTGAGTTTCTGTGCGTGTCTGATACATAGACATTGGGCGTTTCTCAATGTCAAAGGGAAGTATCCTTGACATTGAGAAACACCTAGTAAAAGAAATGATATGACGATCGTTTTTCTCAAATGAAACGGTAAAATACCTACCGTTACTCATCAAGTGACTCTCGGAGATGAAATCATGAATCATGTCATCATATCGTGAGGCAGCAGAGACGGAGAACAGCGCGAGCGTCACTCGAGCTTCAGTGTGTGTGTGAGGTAGCTAACGTTAAATGAAACCGCGCGTCTGCACTGTTCATTCACACAGAGACAAGCAGAACATGCAGGTTTCATATTTAAACAGTCGTTTGGCAGTTTAATATACACAGACACACATCAGCAGCGCCGCGGTCGCCATGTCTCAGCGCTTTCATGATGATGACGCAACTTCACGCCCTTCGTGCATGCATGTGCAAACGGAACTGGGTTTGATCAGGTATTCGGTACCACCGGGACTTGGTACCGTGACGTTTACATTTTTTAGTACCGACTTGGTCCACGCGGCTGACAGGTCTCGCCTCGCCTTCTCCCCGCTCTGAGCTGCAGCCGGGGCCTGGGGCGGGCACTCGGCGCCTGTGATTAACCCATTTCTCAGACCGTGGTATCGGTCTCCGGTATCGGGGACTTTTAACGAGTACGAGTACTTTAAAAATGTGGTATCGAGGCCGTAATACCCGATACCGGTATCGGTATCGGTGCATCCCTACAAATAAATGCTGTTTTTTTTTAAGCAGCACAACTGTTTCTTGCGCATCAAATCATATTCACATATAACATGGCTGGGAGCATCAGACCAGTTGTACCAATGAGTAATTAAAGACACTTTTATTTGATTTTAGTCAAAATACAATCACACAAATATGATTTAATTGCATATAATATTTGGCCAATAGGTGGCACTGGTACATAATTGATGTTGTGTGGGGAGTGTGAAGATAATATTACACATACAAAGTTTGGTGTCAATATGCTGAAGCTTTGCAGAGTTACAGCCTCAGAATAAGCTTTTCACCATGCCATCAAATGTGTTGATGCTTTATTTGAGAATGGTTCAGTCAATCCAAAAGCCTATTATAATTTTTTGCCAGCATAGTCCGAAGATGATCTAAGCCGAATTTGGTGAAAATTCGACCAACGCTCTAGGAGTTCGAAAAGTAGGTTTTCAAAGAAATTCAAAATGGCGGACAACAAGTTTGACTGAATATGACATAGTTGGTATCATTGTTCTTAGTATGTCTCAAGAAATCTATCAACAGTTTCATTAAATTGGGCAAAAGTAATCAAAAGTTATTAGCATTTTTAATTTTAGCAAATATTAGCAAATTGCATTATACATTTTAACCAGAAGGTGGCACTGTTCTGAAACTTTTTTTAAGTTCAGATTTTTCAACTCGGGCGGCAGACGCAATTCGCATCAAACGCGTGAATGCACAAATAGCACTAACTAAATAATTTGCTCGCAACGCACCAGACGCTCAATTTGCGCGAACTTGATGCGCAAATGAGGCGTATTCGTGTCTCACCGCGCCGCGCTCTACGCCTCATTCGCGCCGCAGGAATTTTTACGGGCGTAACGCGTCTTTGCATTGACTTAACATTGAAATCATTTGCGCATGACATGCTATTCACGTCCGGTGTGAACGCACCATAAGAGACCAAACCCAAACTTTGAACATTTTTCAAAACTGCCCAATCTTGACTAAACCAATGATCAGGCTCTGGGAACTTACGAGTTATCTTGTATCTTTTAATTTCTTCCACAGATCCAGTTTCACGTCACCATTGGCCACACGGCCTTGTCGCTGTACTCTGACTGCCCGTTCCCGAAGTGGATGCACTGGTGTCTGATTGGATACGCCCTCACCTTCATCATCCTCTTTGGCAATTTCTATTACCAGACGTACCGTCGGCAGCCCCGCCGCGAGACCACGTCCAAATCCGGCAAAGCCCTTCATAACGGAGCCTCTAATGGAGCCCTGACGTCTAGTAATGGAGAACGCTGCCAAGATGGACGAGAAGCCGGCGGCGGCTGAGAGCGGGAGGAGAAAGCGGAAGGGCAGAGCAAAGCGCGAGTAAAACGGAGGAGAGGGAAGCTGACACAAGAGGCCGCTCCGAAAGATTGTTCAGCAAATTGTTACGACCAAACAGTATGGCCACTCTCGAGAAATACAAGCTTATATGTAGAGAGACGGAACAATATGACATCTTTCCACATCGCCCTCCTTAAGTTTAATACATTATTCTATGTATCTGCCTTTTTTACATCAGTTCAAATGCCAGAAAAGACCCGTGTTTCATCAGTGTACAACGAAAGAAAGGGTTTTTTAATCATCTGTTATAGTGGGGTCCAAAAGTTCTTCTATTTTGCAACATAAAATGTTTCTTCACTAACTATTATCAGGATGATCATGAGATGAACTGATCTAGATCCTGACGTCGATGTTCTCCAGCATGATTTGCATCTTGAGCTTCAATGGAAGAAGAAAATCGCTCGAGAAAAGTCGCTTATTTGATTAGTCAAAAAGGAATTGTGCATATTTCAACTTCATTTTACAGACTTTTGGACCCCCACTTTATATCATTATTTGTGAAACATATTCATGAGTTTGTTTATTTAAAACTTTTGTATTTCATGTAAGTTGCGTGTTGTTTAGCTGTTGGCAGGATATATTGCCAACAGTACTGTACTTTTAAACATAGATCATGTTGCACTGCATATTTCAGCTTCGATCAAAATTAGGGATGCAACTTTACCAAGACCATATACTGATAATATACAGTAGTGGGCAAAAGTGATGTCCGGCCTTGGGAAATTGACATCTTCACCCTTTATTAAAATATTGTTAAAATACTGTTCAAGATTTTGTGATAATTTTATATAGTTGTGCTCTAAATCAATTGTTTTGTTTGTGATAACGCAATGAAACATGCCAAATTGTGCGGATATAATTTTTGGCCAGCCAGGCTGTCATACAAATAAATTATGAACATGCAAAAACCAACAGAATATTAATAACTGATTATATTGTAGTCAATGTATGATTTTTCCTGTGACCATTTTTGTGAACTAAGCATTTTTTTGTGTATTTTAAAATAGCTACTGTAGTTGTAGTTAGCTGTTTTTTGCCAAATAATTTTGTTTGATAAATACCTTAACAAAGTTTAGTGTTTTGTTCTTTCTTCATATTTAGTTTTATTTAAAATATATTAAATATTTTCCCCATATTTTTAAGGTTTGACTGAACCTGAAGGGTCTCTAAAAACAAATATCCCCTCTGGACATCACTTTTAGCTACTACTGTATCCTATATATATTCTGTTGTCTATTGTCTTAAAAACAGTGTTCACAATCAGATCTCTCATCTAGGAAGTGAAATCAGACATTGTAACATCTAACATAGGAAAGATAAAATAACAGTTCTGTGCTTTTGTTGCCTGGTGTAAAAAAAATCAACTGAATGAAAAGGATAAAATATCACCTTCTGTTATCAGCCAATTCAGAACAATACTGATAAAAAATAAATGATAATGGCTCAGACGGATATATCATGCATCCTTATTTAAGGATACATCATCCTTATTGATATCACAGGGTTACCATCAAAAATCTCACAGGATAAGATAGCTTTTAGTTTTCATTACATCACATACATTACAAATGGGATTGGGAAATATGTTTGTAGCTGCAATATTGCATTGTGCGTTAATAAAGTCTTGAGCTCCCTGTCATAGTTTTTTTTTTAATAGTTCCTAAATTCCTAAAATATATCATGTGTTTTGTCTTGAATTTTTTATAATGTTGTAAATTCGGTGCAATTTTGTACATTGTGCTTTTGAAAACGCAATTATCATCATCTACTCGTTTTCTTTTTTTTTTTTTTCAAATGACAGATATACATTGCTGTGTAAAATAAATGGAAATGCATAGTCAATCTTATATGGCGTTTCATTTCCCTAAAGCCTCTCGCTCTTTTGCCATTGTCACGCCTTCATGCGCCTTCACAGGACATAAGATGGTGATGGCGCAGTGGATAAGACACATGCCTTTGGTGTGAGAGACCTGGGTTTGAATCCACTCTGAGACACCAATGTGTCTCTGAGCAAGACACTTAACCCCTAGTTGCTCCAGTGGTGTGCGACCTCTGACATGTATAGCAATTGCAAGTTGCTTTGGATAAAAGCGTCAGCTAAATTAATAAAATGTAAATGTAAGTCCCTGGCATGACATTTAAAGCAGTGTCATTCCCTTATGGTTCCCATTTGGTTATTTTTTGGAAACCAAACAAGTACATTCTAGGAACGTTCTCTGTAGGTTATTTTTAGGTTCTGTTTTATAACCTAAAGGGAACATTCCCATAAAGTTTCCAGAACATTCCCCTGACCTTAAGGGAACGTTATATTTACATTAAAAAAACGTTCCTGGATCACCAATAGGGAACATTCTGGGAACCAAAAACTAACGTTCCCAGAACATAAAATTGTTAGCTGGGCTGTCGTGCAACATCTGGTGATTAACATTTTTCAGATTTTTGTGTATTATGACTACTTGCGTAGACAATGGAATATCTGTTCTTTTAAAAAGTAATAATAAGATTTTTATTCAACTTCGGAACACAAATGAAGATATTTTTATTGAAATCTGATCAATACTCTGAGTTTGGTGAACGAGTGGGTGGAGTTGCAGGGTCTGACACTGGTGGAATGGTTGAATACGTGGCATGGACGGGAGAAAGGAAGGTCAGTGAGGCTTTAACAGGAACACATGGAAGATGGGTAAAACTCTGCATTGTGAAGTTAAGTTGAGACGGTGAGTGACTGGGTTGATCTGCATTTGAACGGTAAATGGTCCAATGTATCTGGAACTCAGCTTGCGGCAGGACAGCCGGAGGCGCAGTCCCGTTTAGAGCCAGACCTTTTGATCACGTTGGTAGATGGGTGTTTCATCTCTGCATAAGTCTTGTGCCTCCTTAGTGCACTTTGCAGTTGGACATGAGCTTATGAGTCCCAGACCCTCTCACACTCCTGGAACCAGTGTTTGACAGCTTGAACCTGCTTTATTGATCTCCTGACCAGGAAAAAATGGGCGGTTGAAAGCCGGGTATGCACTTAAAGGGTGTTAAGCCAGTGGTAAGTTGGTGCAGAGAGTTTTGAGCATGCTACGCCCAGGAAAGGTACCGGCTCCAGCTGTGTTGGAGGCAATGGCAATAAGATCTCAGGAAGCATCCTACCGAGTCCTGTATCTTCCGCTCTGTCTGCCTGTTCAATTATGGATGATAGCCGGATGTTAAACTCCTTGACACACCTAGGAGATGGAAGAATGTCCTCCATACTCTGGAGATGAACACTCTTCATTTCTATACTCTTCCTTTAGCCAGGGTGGCACCAGGCAGTAATTCTATTACACAATCACATGGCTGATTTTGTGATCCTGGAACGCCCCTCCTCATGAATCTTGACCTGGTGGTGTTTCTCTGGACAACAGTGGTTGCTTGTAAGAGCACATTGGAATAAGCTGCTGGTTTGATTCGGATAGGAAGTTTTAAACAGGAATTAAAGAAGTCCTCACGCTATGAGAGGATGTCGCCAGTAGTCCAGGAGACATGAGGAGCATGTTGTTGTAACCAGGGGCATCCAAGGATCCAAGGCAGCAACGATATTGATTCAGAGTGGGTTACTCCGATGCGTAGTTTGAGGGACGGAGTACAGTGAGATATTCAGCCTTTTCCAAGCAGTCAGTCGTACAGGACACTCAGACATCAAATGAATGTCCCTCGGCCCTGCAAAAGAGGCATAGATGTTGTTGAATTGCTCTTTTTCTCTGTAGGTGATAGATGAAATTAATTCACTTGCATGGGTTTGGGAACTGGTGCTGGAGGTGTGGTGGTATCAGTGGAAAAACCAATACGGATGGATCTTTGAATGTGGCTTAACAAACCAAAGCAGTCATCGTAGATGGCAAGATGAGTCCACAAAGAAGATGACAATCCTTGTCGGTAAGCAGTGATAAAAATAGTTTCATTGCATCCATTTGCAGTGACGAGCGTATGAAAGCACACTCAGCCACCAAAGATTTGCCTTGTTTTTGACAGAACAGCTGATCATGAACTGATAGCGAACTTGCCTTTTGATCAAATACCTCTTTAAAGGGAGTGATGAAGGCTTCCAGAGCGTTTGTCAGAGTGCCCGCTTGTTCCTAAAATAGTTTAGGCTACTGGAGAGTGTGGCCGGATAGCTAAGAAATGATGAATGCGATCTTTGCCATATCTGTGCAAAATAAATTGCGACTCGGACTCAACCCTTCAAAGACTCAGTCTCGACTCTGACTCAAGCCTTCAAAGACTCGGCCTCGAACTTGGACTCAACCCTTCAAAGACTCGGCCTCAACTCGGACTCAACCCTTCAAAGACTCTGTCTCGACTTCGGACTCAACCCTTCAAAGACTCGGCCTCGACTCCGGACTCAACCCTTCAAAGACTCGGTCTCGAGCTCGGACTCAACCCTTCAAAGACTCGGTCTCCAACTCGGACTCAACCCTTCAAAGACTCGGCCTCGACTCCGGACTCAACCCTTCAAAGACTCGGCCTGGATCTCGGACTCAACCCTTCAAAGACTCGGCCTCGCACTCTCGGACTCAACCCTTCAAAGACTCGGCCTCCAACTCGGACTCAACCCTTCAAAGACTCGGTCTCTGACTCAGACTCGACTGTATTTGAAAACCAACGGACTCTGTCTCGACTCAGACTCGACCCTTCATAGACATGGCATAGGCAGTCTAGTCCCCATCACTACAGGTTGGTATCACAGAGTTGTGAAATGCACTTGAATGACTTAACTTGATGATAAAAGTTCTTTGTCCTTTCAGGATGACCCGGGACTCGATACAAGGGGTTGGAGACAGCACATGAAGATGGCGATGGTAATGGTAAGATAGACACCTAGATGTGGGTGAGTGTGGGTATATGCAAGTCCCAGGTGATTAGTGACAGGTGCGGGGAATCAGTTTTCTGGTGATTTTGAACAAGTGGGCTGAGTTGCAGGGTCTGACGCTGGTGGAATGGCTGAATATGTGACACAGGGGCGGTTCTACAGGGGCAAGGGGGGGCAGGTGCCCCCCCACTCTAGAGCCTTGCCCCCCCAGCTGCCCCCCTAACTTTGATGATCCGAAAAAATTTACTTGTAAAAACAACATGCCACTCCACACGCTTCTCAAAATAGTGAAATAAACAATACATTTACCAAAAGTGATTAATTTAATTTTTCATTTTTAAATGTAGCCTATTATTAGCCCCTCCCCTGATTCAACGTGCAGCAGAGCGGCGTTCTCTCAGTCTGGCTCTCACACACCCACACACAGACACAGCGAGTTTGCTTTGCTGTGGGGCGGTGGAGTGGCCCTGGCAGCCCGACTGGAGAGACTGAGCTGCCCCAGAGCTTCTGAAGGTGAAGTGAGTTTCCCCAGGTGTAGTTTAAACACACGTTTAACTTAGTTACATTTGTAATTGTATGCTAAAGACGATTCAGCATCACAGCAAAAACAGCGAGTCTATTACGTTAGCCAAAATCATCGGTCAAATCGCTCCCTCAGGATTTTTAAGAGCACTCTTCCCTTTGATTATCTAATTTCGATTTTTGTAAAGACAAGAACAGCTTAATAAAAAATAAAATATTGTTTGTATCCATAACGTTAACTGATGGTCGCACACATCAGCAGTTAGGAGAACGATCATTTGATTAGCTTTTCGGTTGCGCACCTAAATGGCCAAATTAATACATAAATGTATAAAAATGCCAAGTATTCATGTAAACACAGTAGATGTAAGTACTGTGAGTATGAGAAACTATGCTCAGTTGATAACCTCACTGTGTGAAAGCCCTTCACGATTAATATTGAAACTTTGTTTGCTAAATATTTTTTTGTTTTTAGTTGTCTATGGACCTAATAATTACCCTAAAACTGTTGAAATTTTATTTGAAAAAAAAGCATGCCTTTAATAATATTATTATATACTACTTTTACTGAGACTCTTTTGAAAAAATGCATTAGGCCTAACCATACATTTTTTTAAAAAAATGTCTCTTTGGTCAAAAAAGGTACCCGACCCCTGAGCTAAGCAGTTCTATAAATCCAATTCCTCTCAGATATCACTCAATGAAACCAGGTTATAGCTGGGGAAATAACAAATACAATAGGATTAAGTAGTCTAAACATACAGTAACTGGTGTGTGCATGTGATAAATATTCAGGGCCCGAGCACCGATGGTGAGAGGACCCTCTTGGAATTGCTCTGTTTATTATTATTATTATTCTCCAAGATGAATCGTACTTTTGAGGGCCTAATTCTGATTTTATATTTGTTATAAGCTACTTAGTAGCTACTTGGCCCTACAGAGTAATGTAATAGAAGGATAACCAGAGATTTCACATATTGACTTCTGCAGGCAAGAGTAGTTGAAGAAAGTAGCTGGAGCCTAACCATGAAAAGAAAAAATATTTTTTGCAACAAAAAAAAATCCAAAAAATCAAAAGTAGTACACAGGAGGAAGAGCGTGAGAGAAATGAAAGGCAGTAAACTGTAGAGACCAGGAGGGTAATTTGTGGACTGTAATTATACCTTCTTAATTATAATAAGAACTGGAGTATTGTCAGCTGTTTTATACCTGTCCTCTGCATCTTGGACACAAATATTTTAATTTTTAAAATAACTTTTCATTTAGCTTTTTATGCTTTTACTTTTTTTTTAAATGCACAATTTTGTTTGAACACTGCACTGGGCTTATTCCTGTTGTGAATTAAAAACCTTTGTAGTGTGTAAGGGCACGATTAAACAATATCTACTATAGTTTAAAAGTGTTTTTATGTTTGTCTTGTTAAAGCAATTCACATATAGGGATTGCCATATACCATCTACCCCTGCCACCCTGCCAAGACCTCTTGCCACCCCTTTGCCCCCCCATGTAAAATTTTCTAGATCCGCCACTGATGTGACATGAACCCACTGTAAAAAATGATTGTGATTTTAATGGTAAAAATGCTAGAGTGCAAAACTGTTAATTGGCTAACAGAAAGTTTCCTTACTATTTACGTTAAATAACTGTGATAGAGCTAATGGTATATTTAATGTAATTTTACTGTAAAATATAGATTTATATGTAAAATAAAGCCTGTGGTAAACATAAATTGACTATACTTGAATTTTTTTTTTCTACAATGTTACACCTATAGCAAAAATGCACATTTTGAAGCAGTTATTCATTTTTGAAAATGTGTGTTTTAATATGTAACTATAAGGCAGTTTGGGGTGTGAGTTTGTGCAGTGTTGTAGAACAAAACATCAAATTATTGTCAAGTTATGTTTACCACAGGCTTTATGTTTTACATATAAATCGGAAAAAAAACAACAAAAAAAAAACATTATAAAACCCAATAGAAAAATCTCAGGTACCAGCGGCGAATTGGTATTAGTATTAGTAATAGATCTCATGTGAGTGACAGGTTGCCCCGCCCTTATGCCAGTAAACACGTCATCAAAAAATAAAAAAAAAATAAAAAAGATTTGTCAATTTTGATTTAAAGGTGACTTGGTAAAAAGCTAACAATTTTATTACAAATGATTAAAAAAATGAAAAACAAAAGCTGTTACAATGTGTTCTTTTCTCTCTTTTCTGTCTTGTGGCTTAGTTCTGTAATATATGTGATTTTTTCTTTTCTTTTCCTTTCCCAGTGGAGACCTCTTCTGTTCATCTTGCTCCATCTGTTCTGCTTCCGGTGTGATTTCCAGAGGCACATCATACTCCACCTCCTCAGTCATTCACAGACCAGCTGGGTCTCAGAGGACCAATCAGAGTTCAGCGCGCTGCCTCTCCTCCTCCTCAGCAAAGACAAAGGTTTCCATGGTAACGGTACACACCAGTTTTAAATGCAGGCTTGTCTCTCTGACTGATGGGATTTACCATCTGCTCTTCTAACATCATGTATTCCTAATGAACGTGTGATTCATTTATACTACACATTTAGTTTCTACTGGTATCTAAAGAAAGGGGATTATGACTGTGAAAATAGGAGTGCCATGTGACGAAGTGCACAAAACACAAACATGCTTTTTACAAGATAAAATATAAGAATTTGTTCAAATTAATTTTTTTTTATATTTGTAATGTGCTGATGGTATATTTTACTACACATTTATATATTTACAGGACTATATGCATATTCATATCACCAATTATATATGGAATCACCATCATCTTGAATTAAACATTTTTATTTTCTTGATATTATTCTCTTGATTAGGCAAAATGTTATTTATTTGCACTCATAGACTAAAGATCCTTTGTCTTTAAGAAGGTTTAAAATCATGCAGATTTTTTCTCTAAAATCCCTTTTCCAAAAAAGCACTGTTTCATAAAATGATTTACTGCAGGAAAGTAAACCAAACATTTCTGTGTAACAATTCTTGTGATGTATAAAGTCTCGCTCTCCAAAATCAATAAGAAGTGTTTCCTCATGTGACTGAGGACGGAGACAGGCTTCCTCTGTTCTGTTGAAAGGCTTCTTCCCTCTGGCAGGACGCAGCGGCTTCAACTCTTTGCTCCGATTCTCCACGGATGCCACAGTAATGCAATCCTCTTCCTGTCTGTTTTTTTATTCCTCCTATCAGAGAGGTGAAGTTCAGCCACTCACAAATTCCTAGACTACAAAAACAGTAAAGAATGCAGAAAACAAGGGAGAATAAAAGCTCACAGAGATCAACATATGCACCATATAAAGTACACTGCAAGTACACTACCAATTTTTTATAAATACATGCTGTTATTTTGAACTTTCTGTTCGTCAAAGAATCCTGAAAAAATGCATGACAGTTTAAACAAAAATATGAAGCAGCACAGCTGTTTTCAACAATGATAATGAGCATGAAATCTGCATATTGGAATGATTTCTAAGAATGATTAGAAAGGATTATGGATTATCTCATCTGCATTTATTTATTTTGCTCATGATAACCTACCTGTAGACATATTAAAGGCTCAGGAAAGACGAATGCTCAAGAAGAAACATGAAACATACAATAAAACAGGAGCGAAGCGGTAGCCCCTCAAGGACAACTGCCGCATATAAAAATATTAAAACAACATAAAGTCCAGGCCTGTGTTACGGGTGTGTGGTGACCACAAAGCACGAGGAGACAAGGAGAACCGGGCAACAGGAATTTACAAATAAAACAAAGGAGAAACAGTAACCACACTATGCATAAACGAAACGGACCAGGAGTGAGGAGAACACAGGGTTTAAGGCCCTGTTTACACGAGAACGATTCCGGGTGAAAACGTAAAAATATTTTTTCGGATGTGCCGTCGTTTTTTTGCGGCGACAACGTTTTGGGACTTGTAAACGCATAAAAAGTGAAACCACCCTCCAGAGTGGAAATCTGAAAAACGCTCCACTGCCGCGCTCCCATGTAAAGGGTAAAAATGGAAAAGTCTGCTTGACAGTGATGGTTGTGCGCAGGCGCGTGGACTTGGTGTTGTTGTAGTATGCACTCTTAAGGCCAATTTATACTTCTGCGTAGGGTGCGCGCAGTAGGTACGGCGTAGCATGCGCAGAGACGCGTCCCATACCGCGAACCCTTCGCCGTAGCCTGACGCGCACCTCCTCAAAAATGTAACTACACATCGCGGCGACACGGACCGCAAGATCGGTGATTGGTCGGCTTGGTAGCATCGCATTTCCTCATACGCATTTCCACACGTTCCTTCTCACGCATTTTCACGCGTACCATCTCCTCCGACGTCTTCTCTCATTTCTGCCTTTCAGTTTTAGGAATTTTTACTAAAATGAACTGTTTTTCCACCTCAATAAGCTCCAACTCCAACATGATCCACTCTCTTTCAGGCTTGTAGTAACCTAGCCGCAACTCAGAGGAATCTAAACAGTGGAACATTAAAACCCTCCGCCGCCAACTAGCATTTCGGAGCAGTACTGCAGAGCAACCAAGACCTGAACGCAGAAGTATAAATGCTCACAACGGCGTTGCCTACGTGTGTAGCCAACGTCGTACACTACGGCGTACCCTCGACGCAGAAGTATAAATTGGCCTTTAGCCGCGTGTAGTGCATACTACATTGAATTTCACAGACTTTTGCGTAACCATCTGCACGCGGATTTCACACCCAAAACGCTCGTCTAAACGCAGAATAAAAAGTGATGACGCAACGCCACTTTCGCGTTTTCTCTTCAGAATCGTTTCCGTGTAAACATAGCCTAAATACACTATGAACAGACTAGGGGAACAAGGCACAGCTGGGGCAAATTAACCTAACAGAGGTGAAGGGACTGAACACAAACGAGGAGCGGGAAAATAGAAACAGGACTGAACCAAATACACAAAGAATGGGGGGACCACAGGACACACATGTAACAGCCTGGTCCTCTCTCGTCTTGCACAGTCGTCACTCCTCCGTTTATCCTTCCGGATCTCCTCCGTGGGACTGGAGACAGGTGTGGTGTGCAGGTGATGCTCATTAGCATTCTCGCGCCACCAGCCTCGCTCCGTTCCCACAGCTCTCGGTTCCACCCTGCTTGCCACACTACCAGTATTGGTATATTCATTGAATTTTAGCCAGCTTGCCAAACCAACTGCTTTTAAAGATGAGACTACCAGACATGAAAGAGGGTACTTGGAGAGATGCCATCCTCAGATGTCTGCAGTGTACCCACCCGAATTGATGACATCACTTATGGCCACTGCAGACCCAAGGCCCACGTCCATCACATCGCAGAATCCAGAGCTCAGCCAGTCATCACCCCCATTCACGGAAGTTAAGCCAGAGCCCACTGCGGATGAAGGATTTGAGCCTGCCGCAATGAACAAGCCAGAGCCTACAATGAGGACTGGAAAAAAAAATGGGTTTGGACGTAGTCTCCTTCACCCATAGGTTTCTGAAGATCATTTTTCAAGGCCAAGGTGGACAGAGCCGGCCGTGACCATCTTGGCAGCGCGTCACCGAGTGTCACTCCTGAATAAAGGAAAATGAGCAAAGAGACGGGATTAGCTGAGGTGATGTGACAGCTAACAGACAGCATACAAACGCCTAGTAGTGACTCTCACAGATACTCACAGTTGTCATGAAGGTCAAAATTAGCTATACAGACCAAAAACTATTTTGTATCAGACTGTAAACGTTTTTTTTTCTGCTGTAAAGTTGGGCATTTTGGTGGTGGTGATGGTGCAGTGGATACGGCACATGCCTTTGGTGTGAGAGACCTGGGTTTGAATCCACTGTGAGAAACCAATGTGTCCCTGAGCAAGACACTTAAAGGATTAGTTTTTTCACTTTTGAAAAAACTTTTGCTGATAATTTACTCACCCCCATGTCATCCAAGATGTCCATGTCTTTCTTTCCTCAGTCGAAAATAAATTAAGGTTTTTGATGAAAACATTCCAGGATTTTTCTCCATATAATGGACTTCCATGGGAACCAGACGGTCCAAGCTCCAAAAGATCGTTAATAACAGTTTCAGATGCAGCTTCAAATGTCTTTAAACGACACCAGACGATGAATAAGGGTCTTATCATGCGAAACGAATGTAATTAATGTAATTATTAATTATGGAAAATAATTATTTTGAGGATTTGGATATGGATATTTTGCTGAATCTGTGTTTTCTCCTGTCAAGTCTTCTGTGTTTTCATTACCGCTGGTCCTGCCCACCAAAAAGCCTATTTTGACGGCCAGTAACAAGAATGCATCATTGTCACTGATTCCCCCCAGCCTCCATCTCCCACCTGGAGAGATTCCTCTTCCTGATTCCGCCAGTCCGTCAGCCTCACTTCCGCTGGTTCCCTACAGCTCCTCGACTTCTCCTCAAACGTAGTTTTGTGGATCTACCTCGGGTCTTTCGGTCTCCAGCTCGCCCGTGTCATGTGACTCCCATGGCTCCACCTCCAGATTCGGAGCCCATCACTCCATGCCTTGGCTCCTCCCTCCCTCGGCTCCACCAGATACCATCGTCCTCACAGCTCCACCGGGCTCCCTCATTCCTCCGGCTTCGCCATGGTCAGACGCCACTTTGCCTGTCCCACAGACTTACAGGCCTTTAGCAACTCTTCGTCCCTCCACCCCTTCGGCTCCAGGGGCTCTGCCTTATCACTCGGACACTCAGGGGGCTCTGCTGTTCAGACTCCCATCATCGACTCCACTGTGGGCTATCATCCGGGCGTACTATGACTGTTATGCTCAGTTTTGGTTTAATTTTTATTGTGATTCAGTTTCTGTTTTGCCTGCCTTAGTATACCTTTGTTCTCAGTTTCCCGCTACTAGTTTGCTATCATAGGTATCATTAATTAGATCACACCTATTTGTATTCTGTTTGTTATCTTGTGTATTTAAACTCTCCAGTTCCTTCAGTTCATTGTCCGGTTTAGACACACTGTTTCGTTGCGTTTTATCTGTGCGGATTATCTGAGTTATCTTTGTTTACTGTAAATAAACAAACCTATTATTTTTACCTTTTTTGTCAACTTTTTCATCTTTGGACCAACAATAGACCCCTTTTCAGTTGGTAAACATGGTGACGTTTTTTTGTGGGGGCGGAGCTTAGGTGGAGGCAGAACAATCCCTCTGGCCGCTTCACTAACGCTAGCTAGCAAGTATTGTTAGCTTGTTTTTTAACAATGACTGGAGAAAATACCGATTTTATCTTAATGTGCAAGGTCACTCAGTATCCTAACACAGTCTCATCCCAATTCGTCATATAACTGACGTCTTGGGACGTCTTTTGACCATTCGTCAATATATGCCTTTTTAGGGCCCCCTTAAACGTCAGTAGATGACGATCCCGGGTCGTCATACAACTGACGCTTTACCTTTAACGTCAGTTAGGTGACGGGTTGGGTTTAGGGTTAGGTTTAGGTCTGGGGTAGAGTTAGGATCCCATAACGTCATCTACTGACGTTTAAGGGGGCCCTAAAAAGGCGTATATTGACGTATGGTCAAAAGACGTCCCAAAACGTCAGTTATATGACGAATTGGGATGAGACTGCGCTGAGTGTCCAGGACCGCGATTGTTATTTCCAAAAGTTATTTTTAACGGACAGAACCAGATTGGCCGACCCGTAGCCGCCTACACGCTCACTCAATGCATGGATGATCTGACAGGATTAACATTACATTACCTCGGTTGAGTGGCCTGACTTCTACACCTACCTTATAGAGAAACCGATCGTAAAGAGAAACTGAGGGCATATAAATCTTCAGATATGGCCCTGTGCAAGACTTGTGTGTCCGATCCGCAGTTCTGCCCGAGACCAGCACCGGAGACGACGACAATGTAAAGAGTGACATTACGAGGTGCGATTTTAATGATGTGAATATTCTCTAGAAATAAAAATTCCAGATACAGCATATTCATTTTTCATCAATTCTTGCACCAAACAACACAACAAGATGACATTTAATAATAGTAACAATTATTTAGGCTCCTTATTATGTAGCCGAATCTGTGCTGGTTTGTATTGGCCGCCTCCAGTTTTCACTTTGTTTTGCCTCCAGCTAGCGCCGTGACGTAACTGTGACATCGGCACAAAAGGGGTCTATAGAAAGCAGTTATTTTAATTTGTAGTAATCTTACGGTTCTTGCTGTATATCTTATCAAATAAATGCCTTGGAAACTTTTGTACATATGTAATGTAATGTACATATGCAGAGGATGACATTGTGGGTGGTTGCTCTAAAGTCAAAAGAATCAACCCCCATGTCTCTTTAATATTATGGTCTCTGCTCAAGTCACTCAGTCAATCAATGGGATTTTTATACCTTTTATTGTCCACCTAGTGGATGATGGATGATTATTTCCACAATGAAGTTTAAAACTCAAGTTTAGGGGTTTAGTTTCAATCCATATGAGTGATTTGCGCTCAAATTAAACAAGCGAGTCTGTCATAATTGGTACACATCATCATTGTAGATCCCCAGCTGCCATTACACTGAATAGATTAATCTCAGGCAATCTCTAATGGCAGCAATTAGAGACCGTCCTTTACGTTACCCAGCTGCTACATGCCCTGTCATTCAGCTACCAGCTGCCCAGAGAGGTCACATGTGACCATCCCCGTCCCTCCACGGCACACACACTTTATTACAAGCCTCAATCAAAGCATCTTGTGTGGAACAAATGCACTGACCGTAATGCTTTTTGCTAGTGCGTCATGGATACATATAAACAATGAGTCACTAAGACAAAAGGCAAAGAGTAGTAATCACACATTTTGCCAAAATTGAGAACCAGGTCTTATGATCCGTCCTGTGATTGATGGGTTTGACTCCACTGAGATCAGATTCAGAGAAAACGCATCAAAATTCTGTTCAAATTCATTCAAACCATTAAAAGCCTTTGTAGGGCAGTATGACTGGGCAAGAAAGGAAGATGACAGACATAATGCCAGTGTGTGTCTGGATGTGATGGAGTCCCAGATGGTGTGTGACTGCAGATGCACTGGGGTGGAGCTTGGTGTATTGATCATGTCAGTCTAGAGGAGAGAACAGAATCCTGACCTCACACAAGATCCAAAAACATAAATACTAATTATGAAACGTTTTATAGAAGTTACTGGATATAAAAATTAAGATGTATAGATAGATAGATAGATAGATAGATAGATAGATAGATAGATAGATAGATAGATAGATGATAGATAGATAGATAGATAGATAGATAGATATAGATAGATAGATAGATAGATAGATAGATAGATAGATAGATAGATAGATAGATAGATAGATAGATAGATAGATAGATAGATAGATAGATAGATAGATAGATAGATAGATAGATAGATAGATAGACGTCTCTGTTTGCTCTACGTGCTCAAACGTCTCTGACGGTGTTCAAGTCTCCGCCTAGCAGTGACGTCACCTCGTGAATATTGATCCATTTCAATGGTGGGTTTAGGACGCTGTACACACTGCCATTATTTTAACCCCGCGCCATGAAGATGAGAAGATGAGATCCTAAAAGGTAAGAATTGTGTTCATCTGTTACTGTGGGATGTTTAAATATGTTTTCTTTAGATCTGTTGCTCGAGCGGGTACAAAGAATGGCTTAAACGATTCATTCACCTTGGAAAGGTTACAAGATAATAACTCATCATCGTTACGTCAATATATACGAATCAGTAGCCTATAAGAATGACAAAAACAAAGTCCTGTTTTACATGGACACGAGCCGGTAGAATCTGTATCGATTAATGGATGTAAGGACCCGGTGTTTTAGCAGTGTTTCTGCACATAATAATCCATGATGCTTCTCATATTAATCTCAGCTGCTGGCACATGATCGATGTCTTTATTATTTTGTGTTTCTTTTTGTATTCCCATCCACACGAGTCGTCATGATATCACTCGGGCCCACACGAAAAATACTCGGTGCAGTCAACGGAAATAGGCTAATTTTTTATCTAAAAGCCGGGTATGCTACCTCAAATGTTCTATTACCAGAGACTAGATGTAAAAGAATAGGCCAATTTGCTGCATGAGCCCCACCATGATGATGACAACATCTGATCTGCCATTATAACATCCTCTCGCTTCAAACCAATCAATCAGATCGACACCCTTTTAGCCTCATTGTTTTTATTCAAGTCAGAAATATTGTTCAATTGCATTAGACAGAAAGCATAAGATATACATCCTTTATTTTTTTTAAGAGCCAACCATCAATAAAATATTAAAGCTGTTTTCCCTCCTCACAGCTGCAGGAAGAAATGGATCTTGCACACGTGAACTCGCACAGATGACAGAATGGACTCTGTGGAAAGCATGAAGCAACAGCAGCGCGCGTCCTCGCCAGCCAGGTTCAAAGACTCGCCGACAAAAGCGGCGTCCAAAAGCGCGGCTACTAAAGGCGTCGCGTCGAAGGCCGGCGGTAAAAGCAGCCGCAGTAATTCTCCGGTCACTGTCCACGCGGGGAAAGACAAACACGCGGCTAAAGGTGCGGCCGCTGTCCACGCGAGCGGTGCTGAAAGCCCGACTCTGAGAAGGGCGGAGAAGAACAAGAGCATCGAGGAGCGCAGCAGCTCGTCCGAGGAGCCCTTCGCCGCAGAGGAGTCGCTGTTGGGGGCCGAAGCTGCTCGGGTGGTCTCCGATCAGCCGAGCTCCACGAAATCCTCTCAGGGCAAACGGGAGACCGCGAGAGCTGATGGAGGCAAGCAGACGCCGGCCAAGAGTGCTGTAGGATGCGGCCCGGGCTTCTGGAGGGAGGGATGCTTGCAGTCTGAACTCATACAGTTTCACATGAACAAAAGCCTGAAGAAAGAAAGCGGAATGGCAACGAAGAGCCCGAGCTCGCCGGTGACGGAGCCGCAGATGCCGCACGCGCCGCACGCGGAGGCGAACCGGCCCTCGGAGGCTTTACCTCCGCCAAACCTGGAGCTGCAGGAGGACATCGAGAAACTAGAGGAGGAGAACGAATACCTTAAGGTAGGATGCAATAATACTGATGGTCCTTGTGTTAATGTCAGTGTTTAAAAACAAATAAAAAATGCATGCGATAGCCTACAACAGAAGTGCGTGTTAGTACACTTCTGTTATAATGAACGTGATTTTATTTTTGAATGAAATGAATTAAACCATTCTGGGAACAAAGGAAAACACAATTTTAAGTAGTTTTGCCTAAGAATTGGCAATCCATTTGATAAAGTATTTAAAGAGCATATTAATAGCCTACTTGAACGATATTTGTCCAAATCAAAGTGTGGTATAAATATAATGCAGGGATGTGTTAGTCATTGTGAGAAGAAAACAGTCCAACCCTTTACATGACTGTGATTCAAGGGTTAATCATTTAATAAATATATCCTCCTGGGACACAGGAATAGACTTTTGTCCACTCTAGTGGACATTATATTTTAGTGCATTTCTCTGACATCATGCATGTCACAATTGTTTTTCTGGATGTTCTGTAAAGAGCACATTCAGGGCAATACAGAGATGCCAAATGTTTGGAGGTTTCACCATGAAAACAACTTCTCTTTGGTCTCAAGGAAAATGATAAGGGGTTTCAAATCAAAAAAGTGACTTTCTGTTACAGGACATTGATTTCATAGAGGACATCAGGGCATAAATCATGTTTATCAGGCATTCTGGGAGACATAACAAGTGAATATGTAAATAAATTGTACATCAATATTCTTATGACAGATATTATTATTAAAATGTTGCTTATTATTACTCCAATTCTTACACTTCTTTTTTTCATTAAATGTTGCTCCAAGAACACATTAATGTGAAAATTAGATACAGTTTATAGATGCATTGCATTGAATGGGAATATTAATTAATGCCCATTTTACCTACATATTGCATTAAGTAAAATGGTGTAACAGTTAATTCTGTTATATCTTTCATAACGTAGTTGAGAATCATACTTTATACAAATTTTGTTTTTAAAAAAATCCTGAAACCCCAAAATGTATGGGTGATTGGAAAAAAAATCCCATTGTTTTTGCCTACACATATAATTTTATGTCATTTAATTGTCCTGGTATCCTGGTGTCCACTACAGAGGACATATTATAACATATGAATAAATATAATTTTTCAAAAATGTTTTTTTTACCATTTGTTTCTTATGCTCTAAACAATGTGATGACATACAAAAGAAAAAAATATATACTCTGCCATTTTTTTTATGTTAAAAAAGTCTCTAATGATCACCTGCATTTATTTGATACAAAATACAGAAAAAAATATGAAATATTATTACAGTTTAAAATAACTTGTTTTCTATTTGAATATATTCTAAAGAGTAATTTTTCCTGTGATCAAAGCTGAATATGAATGTATTACTCCAGTCACACTCAGTGTCACATGATCCTTCAGAAATCATATTAAAATTATGATTTTTTGCTCAAGGAATATTTATGATTATTATCATTGTTGAAAACATTTTTGTTTTGTTTTTCACTTAGATGAATAAAGAGTTTACAAGAACAGCATTTATCTGAAATAGAAATCATTCGTAACATTATACAATACCATTCAAACGTTTGGGGTCAGTAAGATTTTTTTTTATAATCTTAAAGAAAGAAATTAATACTTTTATTCAAGGAACCAATAATTTAATCAAACATTTCAAATAAATTGTTCAAATAAAGACATTTATGTTACAAAAAAAATTCTGTTTCAGATAAATGCTATACTTTTGAAAATTTCTATTCATCAAATAATCCTGAAAAAATGTACATAAAATGCAAATAAGCTGCAAATCAGCATATTAGAGTGATTCTGAAGGGTCATGTGACTGAAGACTGGAGGAATGATGTTGAAAATTCAGCGGAATAAATTATGTTTAAATTTTTCAATTTCACTGTTTTTACTTCACTTCAGATCAAATAAATGAATAAATCATTATTTGAAAAGACCAGAAAATATCCCAGATCACAAACATTTGAACAATGTTTGAAAAATGTTTGAAAACTGTAATAATTGTTCAACACTTTTGTTGAAAGTGCAATAAAAATAGATAGAGTAACTTTTTTAAAACCTATCCAACAACTTGTCGTTTGGTGCATGGATTTTAATGACTCACCGTAGACATATTTTTGTTGTTGTCACTAACCCTGCACATACAAAATTTTAATGACTATTAATTTACCTGCTATTTTAACATTAACTTGTGTGATTTATAAGCATGAAATTGAAGAAATGCGAGCGGAGATGGACGAAATGAGGGACACGTTTTATCAAGGAGGACGCCTGTCAGTTGCAGGACATGCGGCGTGAACTGGAGAGAGCCCACAAGAACTGCCGAATCCTTCAGTATCGCCTGCGGAAGGCAGAGAGGAAGCAGATGCGATTCGCAGAAACAGGGGAATTTGACGGAGAGCTGCTGAGGAGCCTGGAGCAAGACCTAAAGGTAGACTCAAATCCTCAAGGCAAACTATGAAGCCTGTAAAACTTTTCACTGTAGAAACACAAAACAACAAGGAACGAGAGAAGTGTCAGTGACAAGACAGCGATGTTCTTTCCTCTGCCAGGTGGCCAAAGATGTGTCCGTGCGACTGCACAATGAACTGGAGAATGTGGAGGAGAAACGAACAAAAACAGACGAAGAGAATGAAAGACTGAGGGAACAGCTGATTGAAGTTGAGGTGACAAAGCAGGCTTTACAGAACGAGCTGGAGAAGACCAAAGAGGTGAGAGCATCTGGAAGGACACCAATGTCAAACTAAACAGGGAGAAATTTTAACTAACCAGTATAATAAACTAAATATAACTAAATTTCTGCTTAAAGGGCACATATCATGCAAAATCCACTTTTTTAGCCCTTAAATGCATTTTGTTGTAGATTTGGAGTGTTTATAAGTACAGAAAAGATGAAATTATTCTCTTCAGGTGCTTCGTTTATATCTTTATATTCTGTTTTGGTCATATTTTTCAACCTGTTCCAATTTTTCTGTTGTCTATGACGTTTTTTTGAGCAAGTACGTCACCGTATTTGCAGCGGAACTGACAAATAAGGACATTGACTACCGGTCCAACACTACAAGCAATCCGCCATTATTATTTCTCGCTCCGATTTTGTAGTCCAAGCTCAATGATGCAGAAGTTACGAGAGGGCTAGTCAAAATGTTCGGTTGTTGGATGTAGTGACCTGAAGCACTTCAAGGATCCCCACTTCAACAACCTCCGCCAGTATACAGAAGGGTTTGCCGATCGGGTAAATTCCTTCTATCATTTAGCTGCTGTGTTTCCTGATGCTTTCTAAACGTCAGTTATCGTATTATTATCAATACAGATTTTTAGTGGTAAGATCAGACCGCAGTCATTTATCTTGTCAGTGTGCTTGTTTTAACAAGAGAAATAGTCGACTTTCACTAATAACACAACATAGTTAACTTACATAGCTACCACTGCAGCCATATGAAGACGGTTCGTCGTCGTCATCTTTTCAAATCGCTCGCTCTGGATGAGAATATGTAAGGCTTGGTGGACAAGTCTTCCGGTGTTGACATTTTGTTAACGTGTGAATAAAAATGTTCTTTGAAGCTATAGTAATCGTATCTCTTATCAAACTACAATAATGGCCGAACGCAGAGAGTTGAACTGACCGTGAACTCAGCGACCTGGAGAGCAGGCGGGGTAAGACGGTACACCTTTTTATTTAAAGGGGCCGACTTGCTCACAGAAGCACATCAGAAAAGGGGTAGAAAAGGGGCCTGTGGAGCTATAATAATGAGGAATTCAGACCCAAGCGTTGCAGTTATGCTTTATATAGACCACAAATGTATGATTTATAAGTAAAAATGAATGATTTAAAAGCATGATATGTACCCTTTAAAGGTATGTGCTTTTAGACAAACTGAACAAAACCATGATTTTTGATTAGACCAATATAATGCACTTTAACTAAATGACAGTCATTTCACTTGTTTTAGTGCAGATAATGAAGTTCCATCATGTTTATTCCAATGCATTGCAGCTTTCTCTGAAACGAAGAGGAAAAGATGTAAAGGCATCAGAGAAGAGGACTCCACAAACCCCAACAGAGGTAAGAGACATTGGGAATTAAAATTTGTGCAATAAGCACAAGCAGAATCCTTTGCCGAACCCGTTGGCTGCCTAAACAAAGGACAAGCAGTGCCGGCACCGGGACGAGTGAGGACACAGGACCTTTGGGGGGTCAAGAGCTACTGTGCCCCCCTCACTTCCCTCCCCAATGAACACGAAGTGAAACTGAAAAAACAGCATGCATTTCAAAACGATTACAAGTGCAGGTGTGTGCAGGTGGTAAATGGTAAAAAGAGATAACCTGCGACTTTTTATCTGATTTCATTATTTTGTAGTCCTACCTGTTCCTATGCCCTTGATTTGCACCAACAACATCAATGCACTAACAATTTGACCGCAAATTCGACACCATTTTCCAAACTATATTTTCTTCCATAGGAGGAAAATGAAGATCTAAAATGCCAGTTGGCCTTCATCAAGGAAGAGGCCATCTTGATGCGGAAGAAAATGGCTAAGATAGACAAAGAGAAGGACCGTTTAGAGCAGGAGCTCCATAAGTACCGCTCCTTCTACGGTGACGTAGACAGTCCTCTCCCCAAAGGCGAGGCTGGAGGTCCCCCCACCACCCGAGAGTCCGAACTGAAGCTCCGTCTGCGCCTGGTGGAAGAAGAAGCCAACATCTTAGGTCGCAAAATCGTGGAGCTGGAAGTAGAGAACCGTGGGCTGAAGGCCGAGTTGGATGACATGCGCGGGACGGAGCTGGCCGGTGGGACGACAGACCCGTCGTCCAGAGAGCAGAGCGAGGCGCTGTCCGAAATGCGGCAGCAGCTGCAGTTGGTGGAGGATGAGGCTGAACTTCTGCGCCGTAATTTGGCTGACGTGGAAGAGCAGAACCAGAAAATGACCAGCGAGCTCAACAAGCTCAAATACAAGGCCGGGTCACACGAGGGCTCACGCGCTACAACAGCGGGGTGGTCGATGGAGCAAAGTTTGAAGCTCTGCAGGAAGAGCTGAAGGTCGCCAGGCTGCAGATTAACGAACTGAGTGGGAAGGTGATGCAGTTGCAGTATGAAAACCGTGTGCTGCTGTCCAACATGCAACGCTGATCACGATCTGGCGTCCCACCTGGGCATCCGTGGCAGCCCGAGGGACAGCGACGCAGAGAGCGACTGTGGCCGCAGAGAAAGCGACGATGACTGCTCTCGGCTCACGCCGCATTCGCAAACGTGAGGGTCCCCTGGCGGCGAAAGCGACTCCGAGGAGGTCCGCAACATCCGGTGCCTCACTCCTGACTCGCTCCCTCTACACCCAGAGGGACGTCTTTTTACCGAGAAGTTTCAAGGACCGCCAGCAGATGATGGATATCCGTATGGAGGCGGAAAGATTGAGCAGGACCATCGATAGACTCATTGCTGATACCAGCACCATCATTGCAGAAGCTCGTGTTTATGCGACCAACGGTGAGCTGTTTGGAAGAATGGATGATGACGATGAGGGTGGTCGAATACGAGAGCACGAGCTGCTTTACCGCATCAATGCTCAAATGAAAGCTTTCAAGAAGGAGCTGCAGAACTTCATCGACCGCCTGATGTCCCAAAACCAGAGGATCGAGAAACTGAAGAACCTCTGTCAGTAAGTACAAATGAAACTCAAGACTTACATGAACCTATTATGATTTTAGATATATACCTTTCATGTAGTGTGCAATATAGCTGTTTGAGCTTGAGAAATTGAGTTTTTGTCTCTGAAAAGAAAGAAGTGATTCCGGACTAGCTAAAACAAGCTCATCAGTAATTCCAGTCTTCCTGCTCAACAAATTTGCATAATGCCAGCCTTCATTGGCTGCCAGTTAACAATGCCCACTCGGCTCCGCCCTCAAACACTGTATACAGTTGGGGGCGGGGCAACATAGACAAACTATATTTATAGTTTAGGCCTGGAAGAGTTTGGTTCGTGTTGTTGACATGTCGAGACAATGCTTTTTCTGTGCTGAAAAGGCAAATCCACATAGCATGTACTTCCAAAGGATGAGGACTCGTGCATTGTTAATGTTCGTATCACTGTGTTTTAAGCACTGAGGAAGATTCAGAGCTATAATTCAGATATAGAAATGGGTATTTGGTTTCCGACATGTGACGTAAGTGATAGACCAATCGCAACAGACTGGGGCATCTGACCAATCAGAGCAGAGTAGACCAATCGCAACAGACTAAGCCATCTGTCCAATCAGAGCAGAGTAGACCAATCGCAACAGACTGGGCCATCTGAACCAATCAGAGCAGAGTAGACCAATCGCAACAGACTGGGCCATCTGACCAATCAGAGCAGAGTAGACCAATCGCAACAGACTGGGCCATCTGTCCAATCAGAGCAGAGTAGACCAATTCGCAACAGACTGGGCCATCTAACCAATTGGAGCAGAGTAGACCAATCGCAACAGACTGGGCCATCTGACCAATCAGAGCAGAGTAGACCAATCACAACAGACTGGCCATCTGACCAATCAGAGCAGAGTAGACCAATCGCAACAGACTGGGCCATCTGACCAATCAGAGCAGAGTAGACCAATCGCAACAGACTGGGCCATCTAACCAATTCGGAGCAGAGTAGACCAATCGCAACAGACTGGGCCATCTAACCAATCAGAGCAGAGCAGAACAATCACAACAGACTGAGCCATCTGACAAAAAATGGCATACAGATTCTTTAAATTTTACATTAATAAATAAATGCATACATACAATAACACAACAATGATGAGTAAATAAAGTCTTTTTGGGTTGAATTATTACATTCAGTTCTAAGATACTGTATAATAAGGTTTGTTTAATGGATGATTGTGATATTCACTTGTTTTCCTCAATATTTATCATATAATGCATATTGCACTTTTCTGCCTTCCTATAGACTCACTGATACTCTCTTTTCTTCCATTTCCTCTTCCATTTTGATATTAACCCAGATGTTTCAACCTATTATTTTGCTTATTCTCATTCTTGTTTTATTCTCATCTTTATCGTATGCCACTATTTTCAAACTAGTCTTTCTTTTCACTCTTTTCTTTGTTCTGTAAATTTCATTTCTTTTATTTATTGTACAGTTTTGTTACTTTCTTCCTTTTCTTTTTGTTCTGTTTTCTTAGTTTGTCATATTTGATTTTGGACATGTCATCAAGGTTACACATGGGACAGGAAGTGATGATCATTTCAGGCACAGACGACAGTCACTCAAGCAAACGCAAGCGTCCACTCACAATCTGCTTCACTGTTTGTATATTCAGTTTATTTGGTGAGTATTTTTTGTGTGTATTTAATTAACTTATTACATTTAATATAGTTTAAATTGTATGGATTAGCATTGTGTTTTGATCAGGGCTTGAGATTAACACCTGCAAACCCACCAAATGTGTGTGTATTTCAGCAATGGCGTGTAACACAGTCACGTTTACTGGCCACTGGCGGGTTGAAAAATAAAAACAAATTCCCAATATATATTGATACTGAAATATCTGAAACTTTTCCAATCTTTCACCGCACGCTTTCTTTCATCTCTCAGACAGCAAGCGACACACAAACCCGCCTCTTCGCACTAAAGCCTAGTTCACACTACATAATTTTAAGCTTGATTTGCAAATCGTTGAGCTCGCCGACAGGTCAGGGTGTTATCGCGTGCAAATCGTGGGGAATTAGCGGACGACGAACGCTTATCAGTCTGTTAGTATGAAAGAGCCAACAACACATCAAAGACAGTCGCAGACGCGTCGCCGAAGCCCAGAAAAATATCTAGCATAGCTGTCGCACAACTCAACCTCAGTGGTGTCATGAGCTACAGCCAATCAGAGCAAAGGCATGGGTTGAGGTCACCGGGTAAATCTTATTTTGCATTTTTTCTCATAGCAAATCATCGCGCAAACAGTTTGCAGCACTAGTTTCTGTCTACGTCCATATTCTCGCGTGTTGTGTTCTTCGTATTCTTCGCTGGGTATTGGCACGCGTGCTGTTCTGCGTCATTTACGGTTCGTTTTATCACTTGATGTTTTGCTTCAAAACATGATTTGTAGACAAGATAAAATCGTTGGGTGACAGAGTTGTTGTCAACTCGTGTAGTGCGTTACCTACTGTTGCGGATCAATCACGTTGTGTCGTGTGGTGTGAACAGCTCAACGAACACTCCTGATTTCACTGACAGCAAGTCATGTAGTGTGAACCGCACAGTTCAGCCCGATGTTTTAAAATCATGGAGTGTGATCTAGGCTTCACTCGTTTCATTTGCTCTGGATGAATATTGTTGGCTTGAATTTCGGTGTGGGGATTGAGTGTATTGCGCATAACACTCATTTCCGCAGATGAAAAGTGCGCACAGAAAGCCGCCTCTCAGGACTAAAATGTGTTATTTTTCGCTGCTTATTGTGCTTGAACAGTCCAACACACACAAAATAATGTCTTTTGTCATCACTTAAACACAGTCAGATATGTTTTAAGTGAACGTAACATTTGAGAAAGAAAACACACGTGTAACAGTATGGTGAACGTGATTTCACCAAGTACCACATGTTCGTAGATCAACATCTTTGTTAATCCTGGATCAACTTTCCAATCAACCAATCAGATTTGAGGGACAAGTTTACAGTTTATGTCAAGTTTAGGCTTAGAACCAGGGTGAATTAATTAAACATCAGTGTTAGGACCTGTTTCACATATCACGCCTTTTGCACGCTCAAGTTCAATATTTCAAATGTAGGCGCGCGGTATGCGCATAATCGTTGTTTGCAAGCGCTTCCGCGCCACATCGAGATTAAAACATCTCAACTTTTCAAAATGCCGCAAGCACACCATAAGCGCACAGTAGGTCACGTGACAAGAACCAACCGGAGCGCAAACCGCCCTAGCGCTTTGGAAAAAGGAGAATTGTGCGCCGCCAGCGTTTTTAGGTGCTATATGTGAATCTGGCCTTATTACCCTCTGATTTAAGGGAAAAGTTATGGGTAGGGTTAGATTTAGGTATAGGGATTGGGTAAGGACTACATTTTGGGACAGGAATGTTGATCCAGGACCATGTCTTACTTGGCAAAATCATCGGTAACTCGTAACGGTATAATGGATCCATGCGTCAGGCTTAAAGTGTCAGCAGCCTAATAGACCTGCTGCCAAATTATGAGATGATATTAAAAATATATATATGGCAAATTTTTCCCCATGGTGTCAATGGCAAAATTGTGGCCAGTGAAAATGCTGGGTGGCTTGTAAGCTTTTTAAGCCACAGTGATTGGTGAGCAAAAATAATGTCAAGCCCTGCTCCTGATTATCTGAATACTTATACAGAATATGAAAGCTTTAATTTTGTGGACTGTAAAACATGTTAAAAGATTTGAGCATCGTAAATTAGTAAAACTAAAGAATTGTCAGTGCTTCTGTGCAGTATGCATACTCTCACTGAGAATCATTTTACCAGTTCTCTCAGTAACCCTCAGTCGGCCATTTGGGTCTTTGGGGATTAAAAAGTTCTTGATGTTACATTATACCGTATGTGATGAGTGTCCTGGTTCCTAATATAATCTTTTATCAGATGACAAAAGCCCTTCTCTGAAGCTCCAGTGCAACCATGCAAACTCTTTTGGCATCAATTCTTTTAAAAATAAAGAGTGTGTGATATATATTTATATTTGAATTAATGGTTGATGATCACAGTTATAATGACTATCTACTGTACACTGTAAACAGCGAAAATTGGCAGCTGTTGTTTTTCTACTTTTCTACTCATTGTGAACCTTAAAAATGAACATTCTTACTGTTTCTGTTGAGATTGAAGTTTGTGTTATGTCGTTTTTATTCTCTTGGTTATCATTGTTTGCATGAAACAGAAGTTGCATTAGCTTCCCTATTGTTTTCAAATAATTGTGATCTAATCTCCTAGTCAGAATTGTGTGATATTAAGTCACATTTTTATGTTATAAAGTCAGAATTATGAGAAGTTAGTCTTTTTTCCCACAGAATTGGACTTTAACTCACAAGTGCAAGTTAATCAGAATTGCGAGATATAAATAATTGTGAGAAAAAGTCAGATATGTTGGATAAAAAGTCATAATTATCTTTTAAATTGTTTATTCTGTGGCGGAAACCAGCTTCCATATAAGTCAGAGTGAAACTGCTTCTCAAACAAGAACAAATGTAGGACGGGACTTGATTTTTTCGATGGGGAATTGATTGGATGGTTGTGGTTTGCTATTGGTCAGTGTCATGTAAGTCATCAGGGAAGAGAAAATGATTAAAATCTTTGATGAAAAATGACATGAATGTAAAAATGAATATAAAAAAAATAAGTTTTTAATAATTTTTGATTTAATGGTAGCTTTAAAGTTGAGCTTTTGGGGTGCACAAGGACCCTGAATGACAACAAAGTAGGCCTACAACATAGTTACAGAGGTAAAAATACATGTGAACTCTTACATCAGTGAGCTCAGAGTATTTTAGGCTCTTGACTCTGTCGGTGTCATTTTCAGTCTGAAGCAGAGTACGCTAATGGATAACTTCAATCTGCAGTTCACTGAGCTTATTTTATTAAAGCAAAATAATGTAGATTCATAACCTAAATGATGCAGTTTGAGAGGATAGTGTAGCATACACTACAGTACTGTTTTCAATGTGAAATCGGCGTCTCCAGAGAATGACAGGCTGACCTTGTCGTGCTTTATTGACATGGAAGGAAGAAATGAGCCAGAGACACCAGCCTGGGCCGCGGAGGAGATGGCACAAGTGGCTGGTTTTGGATAAAGTAGTGTGTGCGTGTGTTTTATTTTTAATTTATGGGGACTGGAACTGCAGTGCAAATAGTAAAAAAAGGTTGTTATTCCTGACTGAAAGATGTGGAATGCGTTTGGAAATGGATCAAGCGGGTATGTGAGCAAGGCGCAAGGCTGGGAGTTCGTCCCGTGTCCTCGACTAGAGAGGCCGGGTAAGAAGGTCCAGAGTCCCGCCCGGGTTCGTTCGTTCCCGAGCAACTTCCTGGAGCAGCTTCCACCTGGAACACCCGATGCGCCGAGTCACGAGCACAGTCCACACACACGCCTTAAAAGAAACTCGAGGACTTAAAAAAGCGCTACGATCACGAGAAGGAGGAGTGGAGGATGGAGAAGGAAATGCTTTTGAGACAAGTTGCTGATATTCAAGTAGCTCACAAACACGAGCATGCGACACCAGTGGGTCTTTGACCTAGCAGCAGTGTGCGTTTTCTTATTCTGCGTTGTGTTTACAGGGTGGAGAAAACAGAAGGATATTGTTGGACCTGAAGTGTGTTTTCAGAAGAGGTACAGTCGGGGGTGAAGCGTGAGGAAAGTAGACGGGGTGAGCTGGAGCTGCAGAACATTAAGGATCGATGCGCGTGGGAAGTGGAGCGATCAGAGCTGAAGAGGCGCATTACTCAGGTACGAAACCTTATTTCTGTGGCAGAAATCTGTCTATTTCTAAAGGTGGCTTTATTTGTTTAAGTAACCGAAAGTGTTGAAAACAGCTATTCAACATTTGCACCGCAGGGTAAAAAAATAGTTAATTGAACACAGACTATCGAGGCACTTTGCCACACTAGATGGGGTAAGTTGTCACAATGCGAATATTTTGTTTATTGATGCTGATTTGAGAGGAATACATTTTATTTTGCTGTGATTTTATAAAAATCGAAGATACAAATTATTTCCTTGCATTTAAAATGTATTATACATGTATTAAAAAAGGAAAATGCAAACAAACTGGTAACAACCAAATTAACTGATTTAAGGCAAAAACATAACATGCATACCAACAAAATTATGATTTTTCAGGTTAAATCAAGTAGTTATAGATCTTTAAGGTAACAGGTTACCACTTTTTACAGTTTTACTAGATAGTTTAAGTTGTTTAAAAATGAAACAAATCTATATTAGTTTTTTGGCATTAGATGAAGCACATCGGATAATGTCAAAGCTTTTAATTATTTGTGTGTTTTCTGGTTGTCATTGAGCATAGCTCAGAGATTGCACAGGCTTTATGTAACACAAACACTATCAAGTGCAAATATATCCTGTCAACAGCAGCTTTGTGTGCAAGTGGCCACAGAAGGCCAGCTTCATATTGTTCATAAATGAATGAAAAAGAAATCTGGCATGACACAGATGCAAATGTAAGAGTAATGTGCAAGCAAACTAGTGTGGAAACTAGTATTCACCTTTCGTATAGAATGCCTTCATTTCTGTTTATGACATCCTTATAAAGACACTGTCCAGATCGCCTTGTATTTACTATCCATTGTGAGAGACTTCAGTCTAAGTCTAAGGCTTTACACTTTATTGTAATTGTGAGTTAGTGACTCCTAATACAGTAGTACGGTCGGCTTTGTTGAGATTTGGATTGTTGTGTGAAGGCATATCTTGTCTCTGGACATACACTAGACTCAAAAATATACATAAGAATAACAAGTGGTCTTGTACTGATGATTTGAGGTTTTACGTTGTGAAACGATGGACTCATGTGTCGCTTGACCGCATATGCACTTGTTTAAATTCAGAAAACGATTTGGGTTTAGCCACACCAGTCCACCCAAAGTATTGGTTGGTGCAGAGAACAGAATTCAGGGAGGGGTCTGAAGTGAACCGTAAAAAAAGTTGTTTTCTTTGCAGTCCACATCCTACCACAGCACATACTTTTGTCCCAGTGGATTTCTTCGGTTTACCACTACAGCGGGGTATTCGCCAGCATATTTCTGAGCATATTTTTGATCTTTAAAACAGAGATGAGTCGCTCCAGGGCCCCATCCTCAGGAATGTGAGATGCTAAAGGATTGGTCTTGCTGTCTATTAATAGAGAGCAGTTTCTGCGACATTGTTACACAGACACAGACAGTGCACTGCAACCAGGGTAATTATATTTTAGTCTTAAAACTAGCAGCACCCTTGCACTCTCAACTCTGGTTACATGTCACATCAGTGTCTCACATGCCCTCGGCTTGTAAACACGTGCCGTTCGTACACCCAGGAGAACTCATAGGGTTAAGGACAGTGTGCCAGCACATTTTACTGCCCTGTTTGTACAAACACTGCTTTGCTCTTGGACCGTTGCTATATGAACCATAAATATGATTCACCTATTTTTGTCTTTGCGGTTGCCCTGATGGTGGAGTATGCAGGTTTAGTCCAATCAAGACTTGACTTCACAGCTGAGCTGTCAGCTATATTATTAAGAATTTAATATAGCCGTTTCCATCCAAAGTTGCGAATTTAGCTTATGCGCCAAATTGCATAAAACATTTGTGAATAAAGCAGGGTTTCAATCCAATGAGTCAAAGACAACAAAACCCTCACTTCCTGATAAACTAAAAAAGTAAGAGAAGCCACTGTATATAACGATTTTTGTTTAGAATTAGACATAATTAGAATTAACTACACTCACCGGCCACTTTATTAGGTACCCCATGCTAGTAACGGTTGGACCCCCTTTTGCCTTCAGAACTGCCTCAATTATTCGTGGCATAGATTCAACAAGGTGCTGGAAGCATTCCTCAGGGAGTTTGGTCCATATTGACATGATGGCATCACACAGTTGCCGCAGATTTGTCGGCTGCACATCCATGATGCGAATCTCCCGTTCCACCACATCCCAAAGATGCTCTATTGGATTGAGTTCTGGTGACTGTGGAGGCCATTTGAGTACAGCAAACTCATTGTCATGTTCAAGAAACCAGTCTGAGATGATTCCAGCTTTATGACATGGCGGATTATCCTGCTGAAAGTAGCCATCAGAAGTTGGGTACATTGTGGTCCTAAAGGGATGGACATGGTCAGCAACAATACTCAGGTAGGCTGTGGCGTTGCAACGATGCTCAATTGGTACCAAGGGGCCCAAAGAGTGCCAAGAAAATATTCCCCACACCATGACACCACCACCACCAGCCTGAACCGTTGATACAAGGCAGGATGGATCCATGCTTTCATGTTGTAGACGCCAAATTCTGACCCTACCATCCGAATGTCGCAGCAGAAATCGAGACTCATCAGACCAGGCAACGTTTTTCCAATCTTCTATTGTCCAATTTCGATGAGCTTGTGCAAATTGTAGCCTCAGTTTCCCGTTCTTAGCTGAAAGGAGTGGCACCCGGTGTGGTCTTCTGTTGCTGTAGCCCATCTGCCTCAAAGTTCGACGCGTACTGTGCGTTCAGAGATGCTCTTCTGCCCACCTTGGTTGTAACGGGTGGTTATTTGAGTCACTGTTGCCCTTCTATCAGCTTCGAACCAGTCTGGCCATTCTCCTCTGACCTCTGGCATCAACAAGGCATTTCCGCCCACAGAACTGCCGCTCACTGGATGTTTTTTCTTTTTCGGACCATTCTCTGTAAACCCTAGAGATGGTTGTGCGTGAAAATCCCAGTAGATTAGCAGTTTCTGAAATACTCAGACCAGCCCTTCTGGCACCAACAATCATGCCACGTTCAAAGTCACTCAAATCACCTTTCTTCCCCATACTGATGCTCAGTTTGAACTGCAGGAGATTGTCTTGACCATGTCTACATGCCTAAATGCACTGAGTTGCCGCCATGTGATTGGCTGCTTAGAAATTAAGTGTTAACGAGCAGTTGGACAGGTGTACCTAATAAAGTGGCCGGTGAGTGTAGATTGGATTTACTTTAAGTGAAATAGCAGGATTTTCTTAGCGATATGCTAATTACACTAAGTGAAAATAGCAGTATTTTCTTTGCAATAAGTGTAAGTTAGAGGCTATTTATATGTATAAATAGTGGAAAATACTATTAGTCTTCTTGTATATTAAATGGTACGCAGTAATAACACAGAGTGTAAATTATTATATTTATTAAAATTATTAAATGGATGCCACTTTATTGGGACAATAAAGCCCTCCCTACCC
Organism: Hybognathus amarus; assembly: GCA_030378365.1. Lineage (NCBI taxonomy): Eukaryota > Metazoa > Chordata > Actinopteri > Cypriniformes > Leuciscidae > Hybognathus > Hybognathus amarus. Next base: position 296,188 of record JAQIUQ010000265.1, on the reverse strand, counting down.
CTAACCGATAAACACTTTATTATTAAACACATGTTAGACACTTTATATCCACTTTTCGAATATTGTCTTAATTTGTATTGAAAATAAATGACTTTTCCGGTCTGATATGTGACAGGGAAAGAGACTAGAGCCATTTCGTTAAAAAATTCAAACTCTGATTTGCGTCAAAACATTCTGTCTTACCCCTATACTATTGCTACTGTTGATAATCTAGCATCTTTTGCAATTTTGTCTGGCCCAACCAGATGTCAGTGGGCGGAGTTAGTGCAAAAAGCCTCGCCAACAAGGCGATGTAATACATTTCTTGTGTCTTAAAGCACAGACGAAAACGCATTAATGTCGAATTTATGTACATCTTGACATCCAGCATTTTTTTATACAATATCCCAAAATGCGCATTAAAATAGGTGCATGGAAACTAGCTATTGACAATAGACAAGGCGCTGACTGAGCTGTCGTTTCTCTTAATCGGCCAGTCTGGTTTTGTTGGCCGTGGCAGAATAGTGGCATCATCATGTGTTCAGAAGACTGTAGTTTGTTGTATCTAAGAAGTTTCTTAACCCTTTACCTGTCACCCCCATTTTTGATAATTGACATTAAAATGCACTATACAAACTTAAATGGTTGTAATTCAAGAATGCTTTGGAATATAGACCTAAGTTTGGTCTTGTTTTAAAGAAAACAATCAGCAGATTATTACTCAAGTTAAAGCACTTCAAAAAATTAAAGTATGAAAAAGTTATGGAAGTTATAATTTACAGTAAATCAATTATACTTTATTATTATTTTTTAAATATAAAATAAATATTTTACAAAATATGTTTTATTATAAAATTACTATAAAATGAAAGGGATATATTTAACCAAGTTGTGTTCTAAATTTAAAGTTGATATCACAAAATCAACGTTCCCATGAGAATTCATTTAGGCGTTATACCAAAAATAGCCACCAGGTGCCATTGAATTCCATTGAATTTAATTGTATGCATTCTGCCATAACAAATTAATAAATTTCTATCCAAATATCGCTTCTGTCACTAAATATGGAACCTTGAGACTCAGACCTTTCTGACAATATGTGTTTTGTCAAGATTAGAAAAGGTTTTGATGATAAATTATGAAAAATGATGCCCAAAAGGGGAGGGGCCTAATAAAAAATACTGTTTCTATGGTAACGCAACGTCAAATTTCAAACAGTTTTCACAGGATGAATTCTGAGTTCATAAGGTTTCAAATGATACCTAATTTATGACACTTTTGGCACAAAGGTTCTTTAAAGGCTATTATTCATTCATATATTACATTATTCTGCAACATTTTGTAGTTGTTATTAAATTATTGTTTATTAAACTGTTGTAGAAACTTAATATCACATTTTAATCATGCACATTTTTGGAGGATAAAAACTGAAATGGCACTCTTCGTGTGATATTGATTAATTACATTTTTAACCCCCATCTCTTGAATTTTGTGATGATTCATGCATTGCATTTTAGGGGTTCCAAATACGTAGCGCTTTAGAACCTTTTAAGGTTCTATATAGAACCTTTTCTTCTAAGAGTGTAGAAGTCTCTAAAACACAACTGGCATAATTACGAGTTATAACTCATGTAGACTATAGGCCTCAATGACATCAATAGCTTCCATCAGCTGCAGAGTTCAATCAAGCTCTGTGATAAATATGGTTTTAGTGTTTGCTGTCTCAGTGCGCTCTCTCCAGGATCATTGGGGGTCAGCATACCAATGTGGCCTCTCCATTACATGCACAACTTCTCAGCACTAGTCTGAGCTGTTTATGTCTGGGCCTCCAATAAGGCCTTGGTCAGGACACAAGGTCCATTTCATCCTGTTGCCAACTACACTCCTCATGATTCTTCCTGTACAAATGTTTTCTTTTTCTTTGTGCAACTGTCCCATACACCCATTTCCTCTTTGGTGGTCAGCAAATCCCTGCCTCTCTTCCCCCACAGCTAGAAGCGCGGGGATGTGGCGTGTTGGGGGAGACTGTGAGGAGTAATGAACTAGGGGACACTCTGAAGCGGGAAAGAGCGGAACAAAAGAGGCTTCTGGCAGACACTCACAGCGCAGCGATGGACCTCCGCTGCAGGCTGGACAGCAGCGAGAAGGGCTGGGTGAAGGAGAAATCTGAGCTGCTGGAACGCTTCGAGGCCGAGAGGAAGGAGTGGGAGAACCAGCTCATGGACATGCAGCGCAAGATTGAGGAGGTGAGTCTGCGGATGTGCGCCACTCCCCACGTCTCAGCAGAGAGAACCATATCTTGTTTCGAATGAAATGATTCCTGAAGCGCTTTGTTTTCATGTTAATGAAGCTCTGCCAGTAAGCCTCGATGGATAATGGTAACACCTAAAATTGGACGTGATGAAGTCACATTATATAAACCTTGGAATTTCAAGTGACTGCCAAAGGAAGTTTAGCTCAGTTTAGCTCAGGCATTCATCAGACTTAAGCTTAGAGCTCCAAACTTGAGGTGGAGAAACTGCATCAGTGCATTTGGGAAATACTTCATCCAAAGTGTGTCAAGCTATGCATCTTATCAGTATGAGTGAAACCCACAATCTAGGTCTTGCAAGAGTTCTGTGCTCTACCAGTTGAGTTGCATGTCCAAAGTTCAATAATGTAACTTTCTACAGGTTTGTCAAAGTGTAATCCCATAGAGCCTGACCAAAATTCTTAGCTCTTAGACCGAGTTTAGTACAAACACTGATCAGACTACCTACAGTATGTGTAGTTTTAATAACTCTTTTATTAGCTTGCTCAGGTAGGGGTGGGCAACATACCGGTAGACACAGTCAACCAGTAGAAATGTGTCTATCATTAGGGATTTTATCGCAGTTGCGCTTCTGTGCCATCTCGAAAGCTTATTGTTGAATGCGTTTTTAAGCTTTGCGGTTTAAAAACAAGTGATTTTAAATTGTTCAAGCTCAATAAGCAGCTAAAGAGGACTCATTTTGTTATATGCGCGTACTTTCCTGAGAGGCTGTTTTTGAGCGCGCACACAAAGCCACTGCTCATACAGCCTCTGCTTACTGTATATAGTGCGTGAGTACTGAACTGATGATGATGATGATGATGATAATGTTTATTTCAAACCTGCATTCTAGTTCTCACAAATCAACATTACAGGCTACATAAACAATTTATACAAGTGCATGGTTTGAAAAGGAGGTGGATGAAGCAAACGCTTATATGATTCCAAACCCACTCACATTCAACACAAAATACAATACAAAACAAAATACAAACAAAATAATACAAACAGAAAAAAACAATTATTAGTATATAACTGATGTAAAACAAGACAAAACACCACACACACACCCTTACAAAAGACACTGGCCCAAACACTCTCTGCCCCTACACCCACTCACCACTAGCTTCATGCTGAGGGCATCATTCTCTGTCCTCTACGTATTTCCTTATAACATTTTTTTTAAACAAATATTTAAAATGAATTATATTAGAACAAGTTTTTAATTCATCCACCAAATCATTCCAAAGCTTAACTCCTCGCACTGAAATACACATCGATTTTAGAGTGGTTCTAAATTTGGGCAAATATTTATTTTTAATTCCTCTTAATTTGTAACTATGATGAGCATCTCTATCACTAAATAAATTTTAAACATTTGGAGGCAAAGAATTTTGAGATGCCCTAAACATAATTTGACCAGTTTTAAAATTGACCACATCCGGCAATGTAAGTTCTTCCAGCTCAACAAACAATAGATTGGAATGATGTCTATGATGAACACCCAAGACAATCCTAATGGCCTTTTTCTGCAAAGTGATCAAGGGCTGTAAGTGAGTTTTGTAACAGTTCCCCCAAATTTCAACACAATAATATAAATATGGCATAACAAATGAATGATACAGTACAAGTCGTGCTTTAGTGTTCAGTAAATTACATGCTCTTTTCATCATTCCAACACATTTAGCCACTTTTGTCCTCAGGTACAGTCTTTGCGAATATCCTCATGACAAAGTCGTTTATGTCTTAAATGAACATAATTGGTTGAGAAAGAAAGCGCATTCACTCCTTAAGTGACAACAGCCTAAGGCTCAATCCCAATTCACCCCTTGGCCCTACCCCTTGTTTTCGAGTGTACCCCTTGGCCCTTAAAATAGAGTTACAAGGGCCAAGGGGTTGAAATATTCCCTTACAAAATGGAACAACCCTTCATGAACCGCAATCGTCCGCGATGGCTCTGCCGTTACAGAGTTTTTACAGGATTTATTCTATTGTATTTTTTTATAGTGCTTAAAGTTTTCAGGTATGTCTATTTCATTCGTGTCTTCGTTGCAGTTTTGTGTCCTATTGCTTGTAACTATTTTCTTTGTTTCTATTTTTGTAACTGTTTACTTGTATCCAGCAAGCTTTTTTTCACCTTTCTTATTTTAAACTTATGATAGGAAGGTTTTGTTAGTTTTTATGTGATTTTGAAATTGTTGAGATTTATGTTGTAAAAACCTTATTTAAAGCAAAAATTAAAATTAATGCTGGTATAAAATTATTAACATTCTAATATAAGATTTTGGTCATATCGCCCACCCCTATGCTAAGGTGTCTGGAGTTAAACTCTGCAGGGCAATGGCCTTCCATGGCTGCATTTGTGGGATCCTGCTCTAGTCTGAACCATGACTTAGATTTTTAGTGGTTACATATGCATTTGGCAGATACTTTTATCCAAAGCACCATATTAAAGGTATTTTATCCGTTCATGCATTCTTTGGGAATCAAACCCACAATCTTGCCATTCTGAGCTCTATGCTTTACTACAGGAGTGTCAAAGCCTGGTCCTGGATGGCCAGAGTTTAGTTCTAAAAGTAGTTAAACAAACCTGAACTTGCTAATCAAGGTCTTCACAGTAACTACAAACTTCCAGGCAATTGTGTTGGAGCTAAATGTAGGAAGGACGTTGCCCCTTCAGGAGCAGGATTGGAGACCCCTTCTCTACTGATATGGTGTGGATTTGGTGTGTGATTAAATGTAGAGCAAGGAGGGTCAATGTTGGTCCAGGAAGGTCGCTGTCCTGCAGAGTTTACCTCCAACCCTGAAAAACCCCTCACCCGGATGTAGACCTATAATCTTGAAGACATTGAATAACTGTGATTGATTAGGTTTGGAGCTAAACTCTGCAGGACAGCGGCACTTTCAAGACCGACATTATCCATCCCTGAATGTAGAGGAAAGGGCATGGCTGGGTTTCTTGTGGAGGTCTGGCATCATATATTTAAACTGGCAAGGGCCAAATGTTTGGGGACTAGAAGATGTACCAAGGACATTCACAATTGATTTGTCTTTTCCAGTTGTGCAATGAAGTGAAGGCTCACCGCACAGGATGTTCACTCAGACCAATTACTGATGGACAACATGCACTAAGGATCAGCTCATGTTCTGTCAGCACTTTGTCAAGTGAAGTAACCGATCCCTCAGATGCACAGAGCAATGAGTATTCTGAGGCTCTAACCCAGCAAAGCAATGCAAGCATCGACTCCCAAACAAGTCAACTCAGTCACATCAGCAGTGAATCCAGTGACCAGTGCAGCGATCAAAGCAAACTATTAAATCAGCAAAGTACTGGTGAACAAAAGGCTATAGACACTGCAGAGCTGGAAGAAATCCTGGAAACCTGTTTGAAATTGAAAATGGAGAACAAGTCTTGCTTCGTTGGACAAGATGAACTTCTTAACCCTTTCAAAAGATTTCAGAGCATGGAAATAACATGTGGAAGTGACAAAAAGAAGAACAATACTGCACTTAATGCGGTGAGACTGTTGCTCATAACCCTCTAATCTCTCAGGTGTTTCAAGTACTTTGATTGCATTACTTTCATGCTAATCCTCCTAAACTATTCCTTTATAGAAACACAAAACAAATCGTAAAGTTACTGTACATTTACTTATATTCCATTTTAATTGTATTCCATTCCATTTTGCTGCCTTGTTTGCAATGTTATATTGTGTGGTATGAGGTCTAAGGTTTGCTCTTATTATTCCTCTTATTCATTAACAACTTGTAGGCACTAAAGGAAATTGCCAGTGTGAGTGAAGAACTCTGTAGCTACCAGGATGAAATGAAGAAGCTGCCTGATATTAAGAGGTAAACCTCATTGCACACAGGTGCTGCATGCATCACAAATGAATCACATCTTTGCTTCAAAATGATCTCACTTTGTTTGGTTTCCCTTCTTAGAAGCCGCAGTGAGTCGATGTTTTTTCCAAGAAAGGCTGAGTTGGCGGAGAGGGTAAAGGATAATTTGGAAATGGAGGATACAGTTTTGTACTTGAAAAACATGAGTGAAGACCTTAAATCCCTTGATGAGCAATACTGGATGAGCTGGGAAAGTTGTAACATGGAATCACAGCAAAGGGATGCGAAGCCACCAGACAACATAAGACAACAAGCCCTCTCCAGTACCAGTCCGTAGTACATCTTGGTACATTAGCAGTCCTTCAGCTTCAGAATTAGAGTCCAATGGTGCAGAGGAATTGTGTCAACGGCCAGGAACCCATCCTGAGAGGAAGTACACCAGCCCCGCAATTGTACGGAAATTTGAGGCAATGCTTCAAGAAAACGAGGGAAAATTCTGACCGACTCTGGGAATGTTTCCTGCAGTGATCCTGCTGATTCCAAGTGCAATATCAGTTGCTGCCAAAGCCGCTGGTCCTGTGATGGAAGTAGATTTGCCAACAACAACTCATCCAGACATGTACCTGTTAAAAGAATGTCTTTCCAACATTGACATTGCAGCTGAAGCCACTGATTGGCAGTCTAAACCAAATAGATGCTGTGTGCAAGAGTTCATCTCATCCCATGAACATGCCTACAGATTCTGTTGCATCAATAGACTTCATTTTGCCATATCCTGGCGCTACAGCTACTCCCAGAAATGAGAGACTTGAGCAGAAAACTGCAGAGTGAGTTGGACACTCTTCCAGGCAGGAATGGGTCTTCGGTGTGATGAGGACATTTCCATGAATGTTTCTACTGATTGTTCTCCAAGTCCACCAGAGGTCATATCTAAGGACACATCTACAGAGAGCCCATCAATGTATGTTGAAGACAATTTAAAGGTTGTGCTCTCGGATCCTTGTGCCGAGGGAGGAGGGAAGAACGAAGGAAACAAAGGACCTTGTCTCCAAGTCTTCATCACCAAAGCAGGATTGTATTCTACAAAAAGATGTTGAAGTTAAGCCTTTTCAGACTGAACACACTTCAGTTGACCAACTTGGCCCAAGTGTTGGAGGAATTAGTGTAAGTCCACCACAGCTGCAAATTCAGATGGAAAGGTGCAGCAAAGTTGTGGATGTTGGTACAGATCAACATCAAGCAGTCAAAAAACCCAAACAGGCCAAAAAGGACATGTGTAGCACCAGATCTCGGATTTCAGAAGAAAATCCATGGAAGCCCTCGACACTAGCAGCCTATCCTCGTCCAATGGAGTCTAGGTCCAACTATGGAGCTGTTGAGAGGATTCTCAAATGTTATGAGGATTTGGAGAGATCTCAGGAGCAGAAGCAGTCCCAGCCCAGTCCAGGGAAGGAAGAAGACCTCATGGACCTCTTGGAAATGTTGGATATGCAACATGAGCCCAGATCCAGTCAGAGACTAACACACACACCGGACTACCAGGTCATAGCCCACAAAGAGACACATGTAACAGTGCAGGTCAGTACTGCACACACTCCCACACATAGACACACGCCATTCAAACCACAAAAGCACACACTTTCACCCGAAGCTACACACATTCAAACACATGGTAAACAACTCATGGCGAAGAAGTGTAACGAGGTGCAAGTGTAGATGACTATAGTGTATTAAGTTTGTAGATTTTATTTAAATGCATTTAGGTTTAAGCCTGTTTGTGAATGTAGACACGGTTAAAGGGTGTTGTAGCACCTGCAACAACTTCAGCCATAGCATACAGGTAAGAAAAATAGATACAGTATAATAAAAATATTAAGGACACATTTTTATTAAACATTTTATACCGTGGTCTGACTCAATACTCGATTCTGATTGGCCTGAAGGTGTGCAATAAAAAACGTTTAATGCACAGGTAAGTTCCAAGTCACTGTTCTATATTGAAGGTCAAATATTGCGCTGCAAACATCAATAACAGCTTTACGTGTAGGTTGACCATGCACTCTAAAAAATACTGGGTTGTTTTAACCCAAATTTGGGTCAAATATGGACAAACCCAAATGTTGGGTTAAAAATCCAATTAAACAAAAAATAAGTTGAAGGTGAAAGTTGAAGTTGGGTTAAAATTTGAGGTCCCACTTTAAATTAAGTGGCTTTAAGTACTATGTACTTACATTGAAAAATAAGTATAATGTACTTATTGTGCTCATGTAGTATTGTAAAACACTTTTGCTGCTATTGAGGGTAAGATTAGGGACAGGTGTGGTGGTATGGGTAGGTTTAAGGGTAGGTTAAAGTGTAAGGGATGGGTCAGCTGTGTAATTACAGATGTAATTACATAAATAGTTACAGCTGTAATTACATGCTGGTATTTTTAAATATACATACAATGTAAAAACATGTATGTACACAATAAGTCCATTGTATCAAATTATTCGTTTCAAATGTAAGTACATAGTACTTAAAACCACTTAATATAAAGTGGGACCAAAATGAAATTTTTGTCCATATTTACCCAAATTTGGGTTCAAACAACCCAGCATTGTTTCAGAGTGTGGTATAATCGGGATAATCCACAGACGGTTCTTTGCTTCCACTACGTGCATTAAAATTGTTTAATGCACAGCTAGCCGTAGATTATCGCTTACTTATTTCTGATGTCATCTAAGGTTAATAGGTGGTTTCTTTGGGTGCTGTGCAGCGATACACTCAGTAATTGGCTTTATGCACAGCTGCACTACTTCCTGAACTTCAGCCAGCTCCTTGTTTCCTGTCTGCCATTATTGGACAAATTGATTAATTCAGGTGTGCCTGACCTCAGTAGTCATGGCAACAAAAATCAGACACACCTGAATTAATCAAGTTTGTCCAGTAATGGCAGACAGGAAACAAGGAGCTGGCTGAAGTTCAGGAAGTAGTGCAGCTGTGCATAAAGCCCATTGGTGAATCTGTTTTATCAGAATATGATTCATCAATATATAACAGTAAATATAGACATTGCATAGAAAAATTCCCTCTAAATCTACAACTGAAAGTCGTTTCTGATGTCTGGAAATAGTCTATTCTAAATATATTGTTAAAATACCTCATTCCCACAAAACCATCTAAGCAGCACAATTAAAATTCCTTAAGTTGAATTTGAGTCAGAAAATATTGGCAGATTGAAGCTTCTTATTGTTGAAATAGTGCATTTGCTTCAAGGCTTTAAGTGGAAAGAATTAGTGGCACCAAGTTTAATTTACATCTTTCATGTCTAGCTCTTTAGACGACCTCAATTAACTGTTTTTATAGGAGGCAAAGGTATGTGGTGCAGTTACAGAAATATGTACCATGGCCAGTGTTCCTCTGCAACGGACCGCTTTTGTACATTACACAGAATTGCTGGAAATGATTGTCAGATAATGACTCAGAAAGCATCAGAGAGATTTAATCAGTTCTTTTAATTTACGTTAGTCCTAGAATGGAGAACATATGCTGGAAACACAAAAGTGCAACCATTTCCTTTAAATGCAGTGGCACTGAAAGAAAACAAATAATAATACTTTGTGTAAAGATTCTGTATAAAAATTAAGCACTCGTTCCCTTTACACTGTAAAAATGAATATGACTGAATATGTTAAATCTAATCAATAAAATTGAGTCAACAGATTACAATCAATATCATTTATTAAATTTAACAAATTGGAATTGAATAAGAATTAACCAAGTGAATGTCTTCAGTTAACCATTTAAAATTAGTAGAATTTACATACAACCAACACCATCAGATCATCTTTTCTACTTGTTCATAACAGCCAAACAACATCTAAAGTTAATGATATAAGGGTCAAGAGCCCAACTAAAACACACACTGATCTCCATAATGGCGACTTAGCATTTCTGGTTTACGTTGAATTACGTTTTTCTCCTTCAGTGATTCTGCTTGTTAATATCAGGTGTCTTCTAATGTTGCAATAAAAAGTTCTTAATTCATCTTTGACGTTAGTCTGTTTTTCCGATATTTTTTGTTTAAAAAAAGTGTAAATTCTACTTAATTTAAATGGTTAACTTTTAAGAAATTAGTTTGGTTAATTATTAATCAATTCTAATTTGTTAAATTTAATAAATAATTTTGATTGTAATCTGTTGACAATTTTTTTTTATTAGATTTAACAGTATCAGTATATTATCAATATACTTTACAATACTTTTTATCTGCAGTTTGCATTATAGACTTAATGAGAATAATTTAACCCCTTAAGTGTCGCTCAAATCCATTATATTTTTAGAACAGTATTATCCTATACTAAACCTAAACTAATCTTGACAAACTATATATCATTTGAAAGCTTAGAATCTCTAGTTTTAATATTTGGTGATTGATTTTCAAAATATATTACAGAGGAGCCGTAATTTATCAATTTGCAACAATCATATTTTCAAAGGCGTGTTTAGACTTTTATTTTGAAATTGTGATGAACATGAAAAATCATGAAAGAAGGGTAGAAACTTGTTTATTTTCATGCCAAGAGTTCAAAAGATAGCCTCCATTCAATTATTTTATAATTATAATAATTATTACATATGGAAATGTAGGCGCCCTTATATGGGCAGTAATGGAGTCTGGTTGTGCCCTAGTGTAAAAGTATGGTACTGCGCCCAAACAAATGCTCATTTTTTGAGATATCAACCTAAAATTTGAAACACAACTTATTCAGATTTTTGGCTTTGATTTTTTTGCAGTTTTAGAGTTGCCCAAGTTTTGAAAATACATATTTTATATAAAATATGAATAATTAAATTTTTTATATTGTACATTTTCATAAACTCAAACTTCTATAACTTTTTTTCTGTTTCACATTCTTAATTTATTTCACTTCTACAAAAATCTGCCAAATGTCTTCTTTAAAATGAGACCAATCTTACGTCTTATATTCCAATTTAAGTTCGAAATGTGCATTTTCATCTATATTCAAAAAAAGGGCGGGGGTGACACTTAAGGGGTTAAATTAGGCTCATTTTTTATTTATTTTGGGGAGAAACATGACCTGGGCATTACCAGATTCATTCAGAAATGTTCTGTACATGAAAGCGCACAGAGTAGGTTCAGTGTGCTGTTGACAGGAATATTTAAACCCGATGATATTTCATTAAAATATTTGTCTCAACAGCAAAGCAAAGAGTCCTCTGTAACTATCAAGAAGAGCTTTTCACGACCCGTGTGTCCGGCAAAGAGGCGTTTGCCCTCTCGTTGGGCTAGCCGCTCGCCCGTCTCATCTGCATCGTCTCCCTCACCCCCACCCACAGTCTTCACCCAGAGACAAACACTCGCCTACCACACCTTTCACACAGAGACAGTGATCTAAATCTGCGTTAGATACAGTCCAATGCCTCTGTAAATAACACTGTGACTGTTCAAATGTTGTGTACATTTCTGTAACCATGAAATCCAACTGCCTTTTTCATTCTTTTGTTTACATTTTATTTCTACCAGAGTGACTTAAAAGTTCACAAATGATGGTTTCTGTTTTTATAAACCAGTCTCTTATATTGTATAGCTGCCAATGTAGACCTGTTTTCTGTCTATGCTTCACATGTGGCCTCCTGTGTGTGTGTGTGTGTGTGTGTGTGTGTGTGTGTGTGTGTGTGTGAGGTCTGATGTCTGATTGATAATATCAAAGCCTGTTTCGCATCAAATTTGTTATACCTTTACCAACCTTAACCAAAATGACTCGTTATTATAGAAACAAGTGGATTCTACACTTAGTTTACGTGCTAATCTGACGTGAGACATATCATTTAGACAATGCCTTTGCAGTTCTTTTTCTTAATTAATATACCAAGTGTATTGAGCATTTATACAAATAAATAAAATATTGACACTCATTCCTAGCTGTAGATGTGTTTTATTCATTACCTACCTATTTAGTCTCGCTTGGAGCCACATACACATGGCCATGTACAAAGTTAAAATTGAGCCTGGTGTTCTTTTTTGCATCAAATTAAATGGATAGTTGACCATCATGTCGTTTCGAAACTCATAAGACCATCTTCAGAACACAAATTAAGATCTTTTTAATGAATCTGAGATAACGCTAAACCACTCAAATCATATGGATTAGTTTTACGATCTCTTTATGAACTTTTTGAAGCGTCAAAGTAGCAGTTGAAGTTGCGTAGACTGTCAATGGAGGGACAGAAATCTCTCAGATTTCATCAGAAAGATCTTCGTTTGTGTTCTGAAGATCAACGAACGTCTTACGGGTTTGGACTGACATGAAGGTGAGAAAATGATGATAGAATTTTTATTTTGGGGTGAACTGTCCCTTTAAAAGTATTGCTTGAACCAATTGTCATTCATCCTGGAAGTATTTTGATCCTGAGCAAAGCAAAGTCTGTTTGAAATGGGCAGTGAACATTTTCCCTTCTCTCCATAATACCATGAAAAAACACAGCAAGACAAAACTCTAAAACATCTATGATTTTGTAAATAAGAGCAGAAGAATGTTTTTGATTAAAGGTGCAGACAGACACTAGCCACACGTTTATGTATTAAATGAGGATTAAACCTGTTTTACTCCTTAATCTTTTCTCACAACAATAAGAGCTCAATATGCCCTGAAAAATGTTACTTTGAATACAGTGTCTGAAGTACAGTTCATTTTACACATCGAATGTGAATTCCTCACATCCCTGGGTCCAAAAATCTATTCTAGTCAACTATGAGTTTAGACACTTAGACTCCAACCTTGCTCTTTTGAGTCGCTTACACATTTAAGTCAGGAAAAAATGTTTTTGCAGCTGCAGTATCCTGTCAGAAAACCTTAGCCATCATGCCAGGACAAAGATCGCCTTCCCCCGGCGCAAATCAACTCTTCATTGTCCACATTTATTCCACTTCACTCAAACATCTTTCCCAGCAGGAAGCCAGGAGCCCCACATAGGCATCTCAGACTGGAGATGAAGCATCTATCAACCTCTCACTTCTGAAACTTGATGACACTTCACTTCACCGCTCCATTTTGTGCTCCAAGAGTAGGCTACTACACTACAACACACCAGTTAATGTTTAACTGGTCATTTCAGTTTATTTCTAGAGATAAAGTATTTTTACAAGCTGTTTAATACCGAAATCCCCATGACGGGAACCCTAAAGGTTTCATACCGAAATAAAACCTGACTAGACATTATTTTAATAGTGTATTATTGTGATTGCATCATGTACATACCTGGCCAGGCTGCATGGTTTCATGTTAGAGATGTTCCTCAACCAATAAAGAAATTACATTACTGCTTAGTGTGGACTGGGGACAATCTGTGGAGGGATCTATCTTTTTAAATAAAACACTAGCTTAAAAAAAGAAAAAAGTAAGGGTTAAACGAGGAGATAAATAATGCAGTAGTCTACCTATCTCTGTTGCTATGCTTTCCTCCTCAGAGGGAAACGCGAAGCGTCTGTTTGGCGCCAGATAAAAATACGCGCGCAGACGCCTGTCTGTCCTGCTGTGACGGGTAACATAAAACCCTAAAGACCTATAAATATTAACTAATAAATAATAAAAAAATGCACCGCAGCTCTTTTCCTTAATAACCGGTAGTGTCAGGCTGTAGAATTGCACAGAATGAGATAATCGTTATTATACATTTGATTTGATAAATAAAGGGCCTATTTCACTATTCCAATTGTATATATTTTTTTTAAGTCAACGATAGAATCAGGTATAAAAGATAAGTTTAACTGTTGCCTCCATGCTATTCGTAAAGATCGTATTTATGAGTAAAAAAAAAACACATGAACACCACTACAATGTCTTACGAGTGGGAAGCTTTGGAATTTTCTGCCCCGATCTTTACGAGTTGGGGCGTGTCATTGAGAAAAATGGCGGAATACCAGTAGCCTAATTAAAAATTATTATATTGCACAATTGCAGTGATATTGTCAGGCATTTCTTTTTAAAGCGAAGTTTATTGCCTGCACAAAATATGACATTATGTTACAAAAAAGTTACAGTGGCTTCACAAATGAATTGAAAAGATAAAAAACAAAACACACCTGATGCACATTCATTCTTCATTTTGTAGAAGCTAGAGTTTAAGAACATTGCTGTATTTTTGTGTAATTAATTACGAGAAAGTAGCCTACACCGCCATCTTACTCTGATGAAAGTGACTTGAATCGCACCTGCACTTCTCGTAAGTCCACCTGGGAAGTTCGTATTTACGAGGTGGGGAGTTAAAGGGATAGTTCACATTGAAATTATTTTTAGTATGTTTTAGCTTACCTCAAGGGCATCTAAGATGTGTCTTTGTTTCCACAGTATTTTAAATTTTGATATTTTTAGGTCAAACCGTTCTTGTCTGTCAGTCATATAATGGAGGTCTATGGTCACCACCTCAAAGAGCATGTACAGAGAAGTCCAGATTAAACATGATTTAATGACTCGTAAATGTAAGTACACATTGATGGCCTAAGACACGAAACAAGAACGGTTTGACCTAAAAATATCAAAATTGAGAACACTGTGGAAACAAAGACACCTACATCTTGTCTGCCCTTGAGGTAAGATAAAACACACCAAAATTTAATTTCAAAGAGAACTATCAGAGAACCACCATAGCCTAAACATTCACCACGCTATCTGAACGAGGCGATTTCTTCTGAGGCTGAAGGGGGGATGGGTCATGACATTTAATTTACACCAGCAGGATTGATGTTCAGTTCATGCAGTCTACCTTTATGTGCAGAGATGTAGTGTGTATTGGGGAACAGCTCCCCCTTTGGACAATTGCAACATCGCATAGAAAGTGAGTTTAGATAAATCCATTGACATCTCTGGCCAGTCTATGATATTTAGTCTGCTTTTATTTCGTTGTGATTTTTTTATTAACACTTTGAGTGCAAATATAGCAGCTTTATTCCGAATTTAATTGTAAAAGGTGTACATATCAAAGCGGAAAGTTTACATTAATCATTTGTTTCTTTCAGGAACGTTTTTAAAGTTACTCCTATGGCTCGAAACAGGTCAAGTACTTTTAAAACACTGGAAAAATTAATGCATTAAAATTGAACAATATATATCTACGCGACATAATCATAATGAGTGTGTGTGGCGCTGCTCGGTGCGGGTGGCTCCAGACCCGCTGTGCTGTGAGTCTCAGGCGGGTCCTTCAACAGAACCGAACCGCCATCCGCAGACACACGACTGGAGCTCCTGAGAGTATCAGAGAGAAGCTGCAGGCTTTCCCGGGAGGATCCATCGATCTCCAGAAGCGACAGGAGTCCGGCATCGCGGTGCTCACTGTCAATAATCCAGCGCGCATGAACGCCTTCTCAGGTACTCGTGTTACCCCCGGTTACCCCACACATATCTGTGGGGCAATTTAGTTTGAGGACAGTTTATGGTTGAAATTGAACTTTTGGAATAAAATGGCAGAACCCGTTGACTTGCTAAGGTTTTTTATACATATAATATAATGTATAATAGCATTGGTTTCACTTATGTACTAAAATATATCAATTCTTACATTATATTAATATTAAATAAACACCTGCTTGTATAATTACATTGTGTACACAACCATTATACCACCAAACCTGGTCCTAACCTTACCCGTTTTCTACCTCAATATGAGCACAGGTGTTTGCAATATAACATCAACACATTGTACTCATTTTATATGCAAGTATGTAAAGACACCTAATATAAAGTGTGATGATAGCATTTTATTCAAATAGTAGCCTATCTTGTAGACGTTTTGCATGATTTGGAACAAAAATAGTGTTTGATTGGAAATTATGCACAGTAAAAATACTTTGTCCTTATATTATTTGCCTTTATTTTCTTCACGTCACATTCCACATACTTTATCTCAAACTTATAGTTTACTTGCTAAACATGAAAAACAAACTTAAAAACACTTTTAAAAGAATAGATTTGAAATTTGTGAAATTTGGATTACCATATGTCTCATTCATGTGAAATTGTGAGATGATAATACTTCTTAACATTTAGCAATTCATGTTTTTGTTTTCTGAACATTCATATTGGCTGGTTTTGAGACAAAAGTTAAAGTCTGCTTGAAAGAGAAGTTATGATAGTCTTTTCTTCCCTATTGTGAAACACTCTTGAATACATTTTTAACAAATTAAATCAAATACAGTTTTAGTTAGTTAGTTTTGTTAGATACTGTTGTGTCCATTGCGAATTGATTGGATGGTTGTGGATTGCTATTGGTGGATCTCATGTGAATGACAGGTTGTCATCATCAGAAAACAGAAGAGATGTCTCTGCAAGAATGAGAAGTTATTTTGATTTAAAGATTCCAAAGCACATGTATTAATAATTTAGAATGCAATATATTCCATTAAAAAAATAGGATTTGTCAACTCAATATTTGATTTCATTGTGACTTTAAGATTGACAGTTTGGAACAAAGAGTTAAACACTAAAATCTTCATACAGTTAAAGGAGTAGTTCACTTTTAAAAAATCTTTTGCTGATAATTTACTCACCCCCATGTCATCCAAGATGTCCACGTCTTTCTTTCTTCAGTCGTAAAGAAAGATATTTGATGAAAACATAGTTCACTTGTTCATCAAATGTAACAAATCCTTTTGAGCCAATTTGTTCATTCCGTTCGTTGAATGAACCAAATGACACTAAAAAAGATTAGTTCATTTTGATGAACGAGTTTGAACAGGAGAGTCACGAAAATAAATGATGTTAGCAGGTTAAAGCAGGTTTAATGTGACCTTTATAGAACAAAAAGGACATTGAAAATGAGTTAGCTTGAAGGGTTTGATGTGTTCCCTTAGGCTGCATGATGCTGGAGCTGGAGCAGCGAGTGCATGAACTGGAGACATGGACAGAAGGGAAAGCTGTCATTGTGAAGGGAGCTGCTGGAAACTTCTGCTCTGGATCTGATCTCGATGCAGTCCGAGCGATAGCAAACCCACAGGTGAGAATAGTTTATCAGTTAAAGATTCATACTGTCATTATACACTGCCTGGTCAAAAACAATCAGTCTGATTGGCGCTTTTCCACTGCTGGTACAGCTCGGTTCGCTTCAGCTCGGCTTCGCTTTTCCACCGCAGTTAGTGCCGCTTCAAAGTGGGTGGGATTATAGTCTGACCGTTATAGTTTATCCTCTCCTTGGCAACCATCGAGAGGACGTCTGCACTTCGTCCACTGACCATGATTCAGCCATTTCTTTTTTGTAAGTTTTCTTCTTTCTTTTTAGTGTATCTATCAATGATAAAGTGCACTCTGTTCATCATAAATGTGCATCTATCCCTCATAAAAGTGCATCTGTCCATGATAAAAGTGCATCTGTCCCTCATAAAAGTGCATCTATCCATGATAAAAGTGCATCTATCCCTCATAAAAGTGCATCTATCCATGATAAAAGTGCATCTGTCCCTCATAAAAGTGCATCTATCCATGATAAATGTGCATCTATCCCTCATAAAGGTGCATCTATCCCTCATAAAAGTGCATCTGTCCATGATAAAAGTGCATCTGTCCCTCATAAAAGTGCATCTATCCCTCATAAAAGTGCATCTATCCCTCATAAAAGTGCATCTATCCCTCATAAAAGTGCATCTGTCCATGATAAAAGTGCATCTGTCCCTCATAAAAGTGCATCTATCCCTCATAAAAGTGCATCTATCCCTCATAAAAGTGCATCTGTCCATGATAAAAGTGCATCTGTCCCTCATAAAAGTGCATCTATCCCTCATAAAAGTGCATCTATCCCTCATAAAAGTGCATTTATCCATCATAAAAGTGCATCTATCCCTCATAAAAGTGCATCTATCCATGATAAAAGTGCATCTATCCCTCATAAAAGTGCATCTATCCCTCATAAAAGTGCATCTATCCCTCATAAAAGTGCATCTGTCCCTCATAAAAGTGCATCTATCCATGATAAAAGTGCATCTATCCATGATAAAAGTGCATCTGTCCCTCAGAAAAGTGCATCTATCCCTCATAAAAGTGCATCTATCCATGATAAAAGTGCATCTGTCCCTCATAAAAGTGCATCTATCCATGATAAAAGTGCATCTGTCCCTCATAAAAGTGCATCTATCCATGATGAAAGTGCATCTATCCATGATGAAAGTGCATCTATCCCTCATAAAAGTGCATCTGTCCCTCATAAAAGTGCATCTATCCATGATAAAAGTGCATCTATCCATGATAAAAGTGCATCTGTCCCTCATAAAAGTGCATCTATCCCTCATAAAAGTGCATCTATCATGATAAAAGTGCATCTGTCCCTCATAAAAGTGCATCTATCCATGATAAAAGTGCATCTGTCCATCATAAAAGTCCATCTATCCCTCATAAAAGTGCATCTGTCCATCATAAAAGTGCATCTATCCCTCATAAAAGTGCATCTGTCCATCATAAAAGTGCATCTGTCCCTGATAAAAGTGCATCTATCCCTCATAAAAGTGCATCTATCCGTCATAAAAGTGCCTCTGTCCCTCATAAAAGTGCATCTATCCGTTATAAAAGTGCATCTATCCCTCATAAAAGTGCATCTATCCATGATAAAAGTGCATCTATCCATGATAAAAGTGCATCTGTCCCTCATAAAAGTGCATCTATCCCTCATAAAAGTGCATCTATGCATGATTAAAGTACATCTGTCCCTCATAAAAGGGCATCTATCCCTCATAAAAGTGCATCTGTCCCTCATAAAAGTGCATCTATCCATGATAAAAGTGCATCTATCCTTCATAAAAGTGCATCTATCCGTGATAAAAGTGCATCTATCCATGATAAAAGTGCATCTGTCCATGATAAAAGTGCATCTGTCCATCATAAAAGTGCATCTGTCCATCATAAAAGTGCATCTATCCATCATAAAAGTACATCTGTCCAAAAAAGTGCATCTGACCATCATAAAAGTGCATCTATCCATGATAAAAGTGCATCTATCCATCATAAAAGTACATCTATCCATCATAAAAGTGCATCTGTCATCATAAAAGTGCATTTATCCATCATAAAAGTGCATCTGTCATCATAAAAGTGCATCTATCCATCATAAAAGTGCATCTGTAATCATAAAAGTGCATCTATTCATCATAAAAGTGCATCTATCCATCATAAAAGTGCATCTATCATCATACAAGTGCATCTATTCATCTTAAAAGTGCATCTATCATCATAAAAGTGCATCTATTCATCATAAAAGTGCATCTATCCATCATAAAAGTTAATATATCCCTCATAAAAGTGCATCTATCCATCATAAAAGTTAATCTATCCCTCATAAAAGTGCATCTATCCATCATAAAAGTGCATCTATCCATCATAAAAGTTAATCTATCCCTCATAAAAGTGCATCTATCCATCATAAAAGTGCATCTGTCCCTCATAAAAGTGCATCTATCCATCATAAAAGTTAATCTATCCCTCATAAAAGTGCATCTATCCATCATAAAAGTGCATCTGTCCCTCATAAAAGTGCATCTATCCCTCATAAAAGTGCATCTATCCGTCATAAAAGTGCATCTGTCCCTCATAAAAGTGCATCTATCCGTGATAAAAGTGCATCTATCCCTCATAAAAGTGCATCTATCCATGATAAAAGTGCATCTATCCATGATAAAAGTGCATCTGTCCCTCATAAAAGTGCATCTATCCCTCATAAAAGTGCATCTATGCATGATTAAAGTACATCTGTCCCTCATAAAAGGGCATCTATCCCTCATAAAAGTGCATCTATCCATGATAAAAGTGCATCTATCCTTCATAAAAGTGCATCTATCCGTGATAAAAGTGCATCTATCCATGATAAAAGTGCATCTGTCCATGATAAAAGTGCATCTGTCCATCATAAAAGTGCATCTGTCCATCATAAAAGTGCATCTATCCATCATAAAAGTACATCTGTCCAAAAAAGTGCATCTGACCATCATAAAAGTGCATCTATCCATGATAAAAGTGCATCTATCCATCATAAAAGTACATCTATCCATCATAAAAGTGCATCTGTCATCATAAAAGTGCATTTATCCATCATAAAAGTGCATCTGTCATCATAAAAGTGCATCTATCCATCATAAAAGTGCATCTGTAATCATAAAAGTGCATCTATTCATCATAAAAGTGCATCTATCCATCATAAAAGTGCATCTATCATCATACAAGTGCATCTATTCATCTTAAAAGTGCATCTATCATCATAAAAGTGCATCTATTCATCATAAAAGTGCATCTATCCATCATAAAAGTTAATATATCCCTCATAAAAGTGCATCTATCCATCATAAAAGTTAATCTATCCCTCATAAAAGTGACATCTATCCATCATAAAAGTGCATCTATCCATCATAAAAGTTAATCTATCCCTCATAAAAGTGCATCTATCCATCATAAAAGTGCATCTGTCCCTCATAAAAGTGCATCTATCCATCATAAAAGTTAATCTATCCCTCATAAAAGTGCATCTATCCATCATAAAAGGTCATCTATCCCTCATAAAAGTGCATCTGTCCATCATTAAAGTGCATCTATCCATCATAAAAGTTCATCTATCCCTCATAAAAGTGCATCTATCCATCATAAAAGTGCATCTGTCCCTCATAAAAGTGCATCTATCCCTCATAAAAGTGCATCTATCCATCATAAAAGTGCATCTATCCCTCATAAAAGTGCATCTATCCATCATAAAAGTTCATCTATTCATCATAAAAGTGTATCTGTCATCATAAAAGTGCATCTATCCCTCATAAAAGTGCATCTATCCATCATAAAAGGTCATCTATCCCTCATAAAAGTGCATCTATCCATGATAAAAGTTCATCTATTCATCATAAAAGTTCATCTATCCCTCATAAAAGTGCATCTGTCCCTCATAAAAGTGCATCTGTCCCTCATAAAAGTGCATCTATCCCTCATAAAAGTGCATCTGTCCCTCATAAAAGTGCATCTGTCCCTCATAAAAGTGCATCTGTCCCTCATAAAAGTGCATCTATCATCATAAAAGTGCATCTATCCCTCATAAAAGTGCATCCATCCATCATAAAAGTGCATCTATCCCTCATAAAAGTGCATCTATCCCTCATAAAAGTGCATCTATCCATGATAAAAGTGCATCTATCCTTCATAAAAGTGCATCTGTCCATCATAAAAGTGCATCTATCCCTCATAAAAGTGCATCTATCCCTCATAAAAGTGCATCTATCCCTCATAAAAGTGCATCTGTCCATCATAAAAGTGCATCTATTCCTCATAAAAGTGCATCTGTCCATCATAAAAGTGCATCTTTCCCTCATAAAAGTGCATCTATCCCTCATAAAAGTGCATCTGTCCCTCATAAAAGTGCATCTATCCGTGATAAAAGTGCATCTATCCATGATAAAAGTGCATCTATCCATGATAAAAGTGCATCTTTCCCTCATAAAAGTGCATCTGTCCATGATAAAAGTGCATCTGTCCCTCATAAAAGTGCATCTATGCATGATTAAAGTACATCTGTCCCTCATAAAAGTGCATCTGTCCCTCATAAAAGTGCATCTATCCATGATAAAAGTGCATCTATCCCTCATAAAAGTGCATCTTTCCCTCATAAAAGTGCATCTGTCCATGATAAAAGTGCATCTATCCCTCATAAAAGTGCATCTGTCCCTCATAAAAGTGCATCTATCCATGATAAAAGTGCATCTGTCCCTCATAAAAGTGCATCTATCCATGATAAAAGTGCATCTGTCCATGATAAAAGTGCATCTATCCCTCATAAAAGTGCATCTGTCCATCATAAAAGTGCATCTGTCCCTCATAAAAGTGCATCTAACCATGATAAAAGTGCATCTGTCCATGATAAAAGTGCATCTATCCCTCATAAAAGTGCATCTGTCCATGATAAAAGTGCATCTGTCCCTCATAAAAGTGCATCTATCCCTCATAAAAGTGCATCTGTCCCTCATAAAAGTGCATCTGTCCCTCATAAAAGTGCATCTGTCCCTCATAAAAGTGCATCTATCATCATAAAAGTGCATCTATCCCTCATAAAAGTGCATCCATCCATCATAAAAGTGCATCTATCCCTCATAAAAGTGCATCTATCCCTCATAAAAGTGCATCTATCCATGATAAAAGTGCATCTATCCTTCATACAAGTGCATCTGTCCATCATAAAAGTGCATCTATCCCTCATAAAAGTGCATCTATCCCTCATAAAAGTGCATCTATCCCTCATAAAAGTGCATCTGTCCATCATAAAAGTGCATCTGTCCCTCATAAAAGTGCATCTATCCGTGATAAAAGTGCATCTATCCCTCATAAAAGTGCATCTATCCATGATAAAAGTGCATCTATCCATGATAAAAGTGCATCTGTCCCTCATAAAAGTGCATCTATCCCTCATAAAAGTGCATCTATGCATGATTAAAGTACATCTGTCCCTCATAAAAGGGCATCTATCCCTCATAAAAGTGCATCTGTCCCTCATAAAAGTGCATCTATCCATGATAAAAGTGCATCTATCCTTCATAAAAGTGCATCTATCCGTGATAAAAGTGCATCTATCCATGATAAAAGTGCATCTGTCCATGATAAAAGTGCATCTGTCCATCATAAAAGTGCATCTGTCCATCATAAAAGTGCATCTATCCATCATAAAAGTACATCTGTCCAAAAAAGTGCATCTGACCATCATAAAAGTGCATCTATCCATGATAAAAGTGCATCTATCCATCATAAAAGTACATCTATCCATCATAAAAGTGCATCTGTCATCATAAAAGTGCATTTATCCATCATAAAAGTGCATCTGTCATCATAAAAGTGCATCTATCCATCATAAAAGTGCATCTGTAATCATAAAAGTGCATCTATTCATCATAAAAGTGCATCTATCCATCATAAAAGTGCATCTATCATCATACAAGTGCATCTATTCATCTTAAAAGTGCATCTATCATCATAAAAGTGCATCTATTCATCATAAAAGTGCATCTATCCATCATAAAAGTTAATATATCCCTCATAAAAGTGCATCTATCCATCATAAAAGTTAATCTATCCCTCATAAAAGTGCATCTATCCATCATAAAAGTGCATCTATCCATCATAAAAGTTAATCTATCCCTCATAAAAGTGCATCTATCCATCATAAAAGTGCATCTGTCCCTCATAAAAGTGCATCTATCCATCATAAAAGTTAATCTATCCCTCATAAAAGTGCATCTATCCATCATAAAAGGTCATCTATCCCTCATAAAAGTGCATCTGTCCATCATTAAAGTGCATCTATCCATCATAAAAGTTCATCTATCCCTCATAAAAGTGCATCTATCCATCATAAAAGTGCATCTGTCCCTCATAAAAGTGCATCTATCCCTCATAAAAGTGCATCTATCCATCATAAAAGTGCATCTATCCCTCATAAAAGTGCATCTATCCATCATAAAAGTTCATCTATTCATCATAAAAGTGTATCTGTCATCATAAAAGTGCATCTATCCCTCATAAAAGTGCATCTATCCATCATAAAAGGTCATCTATCCCTCATAAAAGTGCATCTATCCATGATAAAAGTTCATCTATTCATCATAAAAGTTCATCTATCCCTCATAAAAGTGCATCTGTCCCTCATAAAAGTGCATCTGTCCCTCATAAAAGTGCATCTATCCCTCATAAAAGTGCATCTGTCCCTCATAAAAGTGCATCTGTCCCTCATAAAAGTGCATCTGTCCCTCATAAAAGTGCATCTATCATCATAAAAGTGCATCTATCCCTCATAAAAGTGCATCCATCCATCATAAAAGTGCATCTATCCCTCATAAAAGTGCATCTATCCCTCATAAAAGTGCATCTATCCATGATAAAAGTGCATCTATCCTTCATAAAAGTGCATCTGTCCATCATAAAAGTGCATCTATCCCTCATAAAAGTGCATCTATCCCTCATAAAAGTGCATCTATCCCTCATAAAAGTGCATCTGTCCATCATAAAAGTGCATCTATTCCTCATAAAAGTGCATCTGTCCATCATAAAAGTGCATCTTTCCCTCATAAAAGTGCATCTATCCCTCATAAAAGTGCATCTGTCCCTCATAAAAGTGCATCTATCCGTGATAAAAGTGCATCTATCCATGATAAAAGTGCATCTATCCATGATAAAAGTGCATCTTTCCCTCATAAAAGTGCATCTGTCCATGATAAAAGTGCATCTGTCCCTCATAAAAGTGCATCTATGCATGATTAAAGTACATCTGTCCCTCATAAAAGTGCATCTGTCCCTCATAAAAGTGCATCTATCCATGATAAAAGTGCATCTATCCCTCATAAAAGTGCATCTTTCCCTCATAAAAGTGCATCTGTCCATGATAAAAGTGCATCTATCCCTCATAAAAGTGCATCTGTCCCTCATAAAAGTGCATCTATCCATGATAAAAGTGCATCTGTCCCTCATAAAAGTGCATCTATCCATGATAAAAGTGCATCTGTCCATGATAAAAGTGCATCTATCCCTCATAAAAGTGCATCTGTCCATCATAAAAGTGCATCTGTCCCTCATAAAAGTGCATCTAACCATGATAAAAGTGCATCTGTCCATGATAAAAGTGCATCTATCCCTCATAAAAGTGCATCTGTCCATGATAAAAGTGCATCTGTCCCTCATAAAAGTGCATCTATCCCTCATAAAAGTGCATCTGTCCCTCATAAAAGTGCATCTGTCCCTCATAAAAGTGCATCTGTCCCTCATAAAAGTGCATCTATCATCATAAAAGTGCATCTATCCCTCATAAAAGTGCATCCATCCATCATAAAAGTGCATCTATCCCTCATAAAAGTGCATCTATCCCTCATAAAAGTGCATCTATCCATGATAAAAGTGCATCTATCCTTCATAAAAGTGCATCTGTCCATCATAAAAGTGCATCTATCCCTCATAAAAGTGCATCTATCCCTCATAAAAGTGCATCTATCCCTCATAAAAGTGCATCTGTCCATCATAAAAGTGCATCTATCCCTCATAAAAGTGCATCTGTCCATCATAAAAGTGCATCTTTCCCTCATAAAAGTGCATCTGTCCCTCATAAAAGTGCATCTATCCGTGATAAAAGTGCATCTATCCATGATAAAAGTGCATCTATCCATGATAAAAGTGCATCTTTCCCTCATAAAAGTGCATCTGTCCATGATAAAAGTGCATCTGTCCCTCATAAAAGTGCATCTATCCCTCATAAAAGTGCATCTATGCATGATTAAAGTACATCTGTCCCTCATAAAAGTGCATCTGTCCCTCATAAAAGTGCATCTATCCATGATAAAAGTGCATCTATCCCTCATAAAAGTGCATCTTTCCCTCATAAAAGTGCATCTGTCCATGATAAAAGTGCATCTATCCCTCATAAAAGTGCATCTGTCCCTCATAAAAGTGCATCTATCCATGATAAAAGTGCATCTGTCCCTCATAAAAGTGCATCTATCCATGATAAAAGTGCATCTGTCCATGATAAAAGTGCATCTATCCCTCATAAAAGTGCATCTGTCCATCATAAAAGTGCATCTGTCCCTCATAAAAGTGCATCTAACCATGATAAAAGTGCATCTGTCCATGATAAAAGTGCATCTATCCCTCATAAAAGTGCATCTGTCTATGATAAAAGTGCATCTATCCCTCATAAAAGTGCATCTATCCATGATAAAAGTGCATCTATCCATGATAAAAGTGCATATGTCCCTCATAAAAGTGCATCTGTCCCTCATAAAAGTGCATCTATCCCTCATAAAAGTGCATCTATGCATGATTAAAGTACATCTGTCCCTCATAAAAGTGCATCTATCCCTCATAAAAGTGCATCTATCCATGATAAAAGTGCATCTATCCCTCATAAAAGTGCATCTATCCCTCATAAAAGTGCATCTATCCCTCATAAAAGTGCATCTATCCCTCATAAAAGTGCATCTATCCCTCATAAAAGTGCATCTGTCCATGATATAAGTGCATCTATCCCTCATAAAAGTGCATCTATCCCTCATAAAAGTGCATCTGTCCCTCATAAAAGTGCATCTATCCCTCATAAAAGTGCATCTATCCCTCATAAAAGTGCATCTGTCCATGATATAAGTGCATCTATCCCTCATAAAAGTGCATCTGTCCCTCATAAAAGTGCATCTATCCCTCATAAAAGTGCATCTATGCATGATTAAAGTACATCTGTCCCTCATAAAAGTGCATCTGTCCCTCACAAAAGTGCATCTATCCATGATAAAAGTGCATCTATCCCTCATAAAAGTGCATCTATCCCTCATAAAAGTGCATCTATCCCTCATAAAAGTGCATATGTCCATGATATAAGTGCATCTATCCCTCATAAAAGTGCATCTGTCCCTCATAAAAGTGCATCTATCCATGATAAAAGTGCATCTGTCCATGATAAAAGTGCATCTATCCCTCATAAAGGTGCATCTATCCCTCATAAAAGTGCATCTGTCCCTCATAAAAGTGCATCTATCCATGATAAAAGTGCATATCCATGATAAAAGTGCATCTATCCATGATAAACGTGCATCTATCCATGATAAAAGTGCATCTGCCCATCATAAAAGTGCATCTGTCCATCATAAAAGTGCACCTATTCATCATAACAGTGCATCTATCCATCATAAAAGTGCATCTGTCCAAAAAAGTGCACCTGACCATCATAAAAGTGCATCTATCCATCATAAAAGTGCATCTATCCATCATAAATGTGCATCTGTCATCATAAAAGTGCATCTATCTATCATAAAAGTGCATCTGTCATCATAAAAGTGCATCTATTCATCATAAAAGTACATCTATCCATCATAAAAGTTCATCTATCCCTCATAAAAGTTCATCTATCCCTCATAAAAGTTCATCTATCCCTCATAAAAGTGCATCTATCCATCATAAAAGTTCATCTATCCCTCATAAAAGTGCATCTGTCCCTCATAAAAGTGCATCTATCCCTCATAAAAGTGCATCTGTCCATCATAAAAGTGCATCTATCCCTCATAAAAGTGCATCTGTCCCTCATAAAAGTGCATCTATCCCTCATAAAAGTGCATATATCCATCATAAAAGTGCATCTATCCCTCATAAAAGTGCATCTATCCATCATAAAAGTGCATCTATCCATCATAAAAGTGCATCTGTCCATCATAAAAGTGCATCTATTCATCATAAAAGTGCATCTATCCCTCATAAAAGTGCATCTATCCCTCATAAAAGTGCATCTATCCCTCATAAAAGTGCATCTATCCATGATAAAAGTGCATCTATCCATCATAAAAGTGCATCTATCCCTCATAAAAGTGCATCTGTCCATCATAAAAGTGCATCTGTCCATCATAAAAGTGCATCTATCCATCATAAAAGTGCATCTGTCCATCATAAAAGTGCATCTGTCCATCATAAAAGTGCATCTATCCCTCATAAAAGTGCATCTATCCCTCATAAAAGTGCATCTATCCATGATAAAAGTGCATCTATCCATCATAAAAGTGCATCTATCCCTCATAAAAGTGCATCTATCTATCCATCATAAAAGTGCATCTATCCCTCATAAAAGTGCATCTATCCATCATAAAAGTGCATCTATCCCTCATAAAAGTGCATCTATCCCTCATAAAAGTGCATCTATCCATCATAAAAGTGCATCTATCCATCATAAAAGTGCATCTATCCATCATAAAAGTGCATCTATCCATCATAAAAGTGCATCTATCCCTCATAAAAGTGCATCTATCCCTCATAAAAGTGCATCTATCCATCAATAAAGGGCATCTGTCCATCATAAAAGTGCTCTGGGGGTTCTGGGGGGTTAATAAAGGCCTTCTGATGCATTTGTGTAAGAACAATATTCATATTTAAAACTTTACAAACCGTATTCTTTAACTTCCGCTAACTGTCGTACGTGTGTCGAGCGCGCACGGCAGTAAATATAAAAATGATATTAAAATGCTAGAAACATAAATAATCACTGCAAGAATGATCCAATCATTGATCTTAAGCATTTGCCTTTTTAAATCCAAACAGCGACTCTGGGAAGATCCTGTAACATTCAGAACTAAAAACACTCCATTGAAAAAAACATAGTCTATCTTTGCTAATATTATAAGTGGGCACGGTGAAACTAACTTCTGTAGCCTACTAAGCCTACTGAAACATTTGAAATTGATTTCCAGTTGATGTTTGCTGTGTTTTTCAGGATGGCATGAGGATGTGCGAGTTCATGCAGAACACTCTAACACGACTCCTCAGGTTAGTCCGGGCCGACAGGCACCAGGGGTCACGACTGGAAATACAGTTGTGGAACAAAATTTGAAGAAATTAGAGGGTCTTTGCCAAACTAGGAAAAGCATCTTCTGTCCTTCTTTTTGAAACATGCGTGTTTACGCAAGGGTAGTTTTGTTGTCATAACCGTGTTATCATCATGAAACTAAATTAAGATTTTGCAATTTGATTAAAAAAAGGCATGTTAAAACTCACTATAATAATCATAGATATCCATAATAAAGGCTAGATGTCTCATTCGTGCTGCTGGCCAATGGAGGTCAACATCCACAATGGCGGCCATCTTGCCACAGGCAGCTCGTGTACTTGTGACATTGTGTTTTAATGCATGTACTTTTTAAATAACCATAACTTGCTCAATTGTCTACCGATTTACAAACGGTTTGGTCTTGTTTGTGTTTGTAATAAACGTTAGAGATGTAGTTATGACACTGCATACTTATGATAAGTGTATAAATAAATAATCCAGAATTATAGTCATGTAAATAACATTTGTAAGAAACCAAACCGTTTGTAAATCCGTCAAGATTTCACGGAGATAAGAGTATTTGTGTCATACTCATTAGTGATGCGCGGGTCGACTTGTAACCCGCGGGCCCCGCGGGTAACCCCGGGGTCGGGTTGGGGCGGGTAAAGAAATGGTCACTTTATTTGCGGGTGGGTTGGGGCGGGTCATTAATTATTATTATTCTTTTTATTAATCAATGTATGTTGCTTGTAATTTCCAGGCTATATTAAATATTTGTGAATATCTATTTTCGTATTTTATAAGGTTATTTGATAAGGTTACAATACGATTGCCGTAGCAACGTAACTTGCATGAGGTTCCCAAACCTTTGGTGTCACGTGACACGTCACTGAAGCGGCACGCCAAGCAGCTCCCGCCGCCAGCCTCGACAACAACAACAACGGAGAAATATTAGTGAAGATGTAAGACGAGGTGCGGGAGAAATTGAGGTCAGGAATATACATGATTAAAAGAAAAAAGGTCAGGCTGCTAAATCTAATGTTTGGGAGCGGTTCTCATAAGTACAGTAGTTGCAGGCTAGCAGGAGACAACAGTAGTTTCGGCTACCTGAAGTGCAACTCGTGTGATAAATATACAAACAGTAGCGCCACAAAATGTCCACTTCCAGCATGTCAAGACATATTTGTGGGGTCTAAGAAATAAAAAAATGGTTTAGCCTATTAGATGAATTCAAATGCTGCTTTGTAAATGTTGAAAATGTTTATTAATATGACCTGATTTATGGTTCATATTCATAATCGTTTGTTGTAACCAGTTTACAAGGCAATGTTTCCAAGCACTTTCAGGCTGAAATAAAGGCTATTTTCATTTACATTACAATAGTAGCTACTATGTCTATTTAATGGTCGTGGGTGCGGGCGGGTTGTAAAAATAGAAACAGTGGTGCGGTGCGGGCTGGGGCGGGCCAAATAATTTCATAAAAGCGGGACCCACGGGTTGGAAAAAGCCGAACCCGCGCATCACTAATACTCATCTTGCAGCAGAGCCCGCCAGAAAGCTTGCCTGTGACAAGATGGCCGCCGGTGATGACGATAGAGAACTCCGCCATGAGACATCTAGCATTTATTATGGATATCTATGGTAATAACTCCCATTACTCGCTGCAACTGAAGAAAACACATGCAAATAGAAAAACTAAAAGAATAGAATGGTAAGGAATAGTATTTAGTATTTGGAGTATTTGGAGGACATGTGTTGTGAAACATAGGAAGATTTCTTAATTTGCGGTTGTTTTTCTATTTGCATGTGTTTTCTTCAGTTGCAGCATGTTGAGCTCTCTCGGCCACCGTACATTGCTTTATTTATCACACTAGAAATAAAAAGTGAAGTGGAGCTATATTACAATGCTGTTCACCATTCACATGTCACACTTTACTACTCAGCACAACATGATACAGTATATTTAATACTACCGGTCCAAGGTTTGGAATAATTGTGAAAAAGTCTCATTCTGCTCACCAAGGCTACATTATTTGATAAAAGATACAGTAAAACCAGTATTATTGTGAAATATTATTACTCAAATAGAAATATATTTCTTGTATGTAAATGCATTGTAAAATGTAATTTATTCCTGTGGTCAAAGCTGAATTTTCAGCATAATTTCTCCAGTCTTCAGTGTCACATGATCCTTCAGAAATCATTCTAATATGATTATTAATTAATTAATGTTTTTGTGTAAACCATGATACACTACCATTAAAGAGGTTGGGGTAAGTCAAAAAAGTAAAGGAAATTAATACTCATTTACTTCAGCATTAAATTGATCAAAAGTGACATTTATAATGTAATAAAAAACTTCTATTTTAAATATAAGCTGCTTTTGAACTTTCTATTCATCAAAGAATCCTGAAAAAAGTATCATAGTTTCCACAAAAATGTCAAGCCGCAAGAACAAAGTTTACAAACATTGATAATAATAAGAGGCATTATTAATAATTGAGGACCAAATCAGTATATTATAATATAAATGCAGCTTACCTGAGTCAGCGTTGACCACCAAAGCTTTGGCACAATCCCAACAGTGGATAATGGGTTTTTAAATTGGTTGTACATTTGTTTTGCAGTGCATTAGTGGATTGAAAAAGTGCATTCAATAATTTCTACGCTGTAAAAAAATATGTTTGTAATCACAACATTTTTTCTTTTGTCAAATCAACTTAATTTATGTAGTTCAGATAACATAATATTTTGAGTTTCTGGTGATTAAATCAATCTCCACTGTATTAACTCAATTTTTCCATTTCAATGAACTTAAAAGTTTAAGGCAACCAGGTTACTTCATTTGTTTTTAAGTTAAACCAACAATTTTTACAGTGGCTTTGGTACTTCAAATGGCTGTCCCTCAAAAAGTGATCTAAATAAGGGCATAGTTGGTGTTTTTGGACACAAAAGTCTGTTATTCCTAGAATATTACCATTTCATTTGAAAACTGTGCAGATCCATGTCTTACCACTGCAGTGTGGAGCATCAGAGCTAAACTGTGTTGTTTCAGGCAGACTGCCGCTCATCTCCGTGGCTCTGGTGGAGGGAAGAGCGCTGGGCGGGGAGCAGAGCTCACCACTGCATGTGACTTCAGGTGCATATTTAATTGTTTACACAGGTCATATTATTTCATTGATTCAAAGTGAATCAAAGTTTATTTGAAAGAGAAAAAGATGAGAATTAAAATACTTGGAATAACTAATTGCATAAATGTACACCCCCCTGAATTAATCACTCGCGTAATGTTCTAAATTACTTTTTTATTTCACTGAAATGAATGCAGATACTATATTTTAGTTTGATTTATATTTTTTTAGTATTGTTTTATGGTACTAAATTATATTTATGCAACAATCATAATCAATTTATTCACTTTTTGAGCACAGACCTGAAAATGAGAATGCTTTGGTGCACAGATTCAAGTTTGGTCTCTTTTTTTAAAGATCTAGGTTTTTAAAGATTTAGGTCTCTTTTTTTCTGAGATGAAAAAAGTTTAAAAAGTGAATTTGAAATTAGTTATAGAATTTTACGTTTGTTATGAAAAATGCTCAATTTCATTTTTTTTAAACTCTTTAAATCGGAATGAAAATCAACGCCATAAATCTAAATACTGTAAGTTGTGTTCCAAATTTGAGGTTGAAATCTTAAACAAATGAGTGTTCAGTGAGATTTTGTTTGGGTGCAGTACCAAAAGTGTCCATATTCGATTTCCATTCATTTCCAATGTGAAAATTTTGACCGCTAACAATACAAGTGTGACTATTTTTTCAGGACCATTTAACTTTTCGAATCATGTCCATGATTTGTGTGTGTGTGTGTTCAAACAGAAAGTGCCAAAACCTTTGCCAAGTTTCGATACCATTCAGATGAAGTAAACAATTCTTGCAATAGAGTGCCGAAGTGATGACGTCACTTTGTAGGACAACTCGGAAGTTAGCGGCGCATGGGTTCCCTCGATCGAAAAGCTATGCATTTTCCCAATAGACTTCTGAAAAATCGCAAAAAAATAAGATCTGTGTTTACCAAAGAGCTGTGACCCTTACACGTTTTGTCTATCAAGATAATCTTTGCAAGTTAATCCAAAATGTATACATTTTGAAGCCTATATAAAGTTTTTAAAAAACACAAGCAGGTTATAACTGTGTGGTCTATGTCATAGATCAAAACGTGAAAATATTTAGAGGCTACTCTAAATATTTAGAGTCACCACAGACCTTATTACAGGCAATTTAGCAAAAACCCATTAAAAAATCCCATAGACTTTAAAGCGAGGGAAGTGCTAAAATGCTAACTCACTTCTGCGTTTGGCCTACAGAGTGACGTCGTAACTTCAGGACTCATAACGTTCCAGATCTGTTAAATAGCAAGGCCATCTCCATTGCTCTTCCCTCTTCAGGACGCCCCACAGGCTTTCTATAGGATTCAGCTCTCAGGCCGACCCAACATTCACCTTTCTTTGCTAAAGCCGTTCTTTTGTGTTTTAGATCAGTGTCATGCTGAAAGGTGAAAAGTGTCTTCTTTTTTTAGCTTTCTAGCTTGATCTTTTTGGATAGTAGTGAGAAATTTATATTCTGAAAGTCACAGTTTGTTTTTTATTAAGCAATTTTACCTTTAATATCTTGTTGGAATGAGAACGTCACCATTACATTTCCATTTCCAGGTTGATGACGTCTGATGGTGTAATCCAGTTTGTCCATAAGCACATGGGTTTGGTCCCTGGATGGGGAGGAGCTGCAAGACTAGTTGGCATTGTTGGCAGCCAGAACGCCCTGAAACTGCTGAGCGGGGCTATAAAGGTGGATGCAGACTGTGGGAGACAGATGGGACTGGTGGATGAGGAGCTCCACTGCTCTTCTGGAGAGGGAGAGACACTAACACACGCTGAGCAGTGGCTGAGGCCGTTCATCAAGGCTCCGGCTCCAGTGATCCAAGCGCTCAAGAAGGTTGTCGTCTCAGGAAGAGAGCTTCCCCTGGAGCAAGCCCTTAAGACTGAGAGGAGTGTGTTTGGGACAGTATGGGGTGGTCCAGCCAATCTCGAGGCTCTGGCTTTGAAAACGAAACATAAGTGATTGTAATCATAACATTGAAACTGTTGCACAATTGCTTGAAGCACTTTTCAGATCACATCATAACATAGAAACCGAAAAGTTCCTGGTTTGTTTTGTGGAGTTTGTCAACTTGTACATGCACACATTGGTAAATAAATATCATCTTCCATCATCTTGTTTTGAAGTTTAAGGTTTTGTGATTTTTGAAAGTATTGGAAGTATTTATACACTTGCAGAATATTGTTCGTATACGCCCTTCTCTTAACTTTGGCGATGCTGAAACTGTTCTCAACGCGTTTATAACCTCCAGATTAAACTACTGCAACTCCTTATATAGCGGCTTAACCACCAAAGCTATACAGCGCCTTCAAATGGTGCAAAACTCTGCTGCTTGAGGAAAAATACAGATACCCCTTGCTAAATTTGACTCAAGTACAAGTACTACAGTCATATGTCTACTTCAGTAAAAGTAATGAAGTACTTGTTTTTAAAAGTACTTGAGTACATTTTCTAAATATTGCATTACTACTGCCACAGTGCTTACATTTATAGACAGAAATGTCCTACATGGAGTGATGAAAAACGTTTGTCAATACCTTGAAGAATGTAAAAGGAATTGAAAGGACAATCAAGTTATTTGCATCTTTATACCATGTTGCTTTATTTAACATTTAAGAAAATTTCTGAATATTCAGAAAATTGACATAGTCTGGCGAGGTGGGGCCACGGGCTCGGCACATTCCCGAAGATGGACCGGCTGTGTCTTCGTCCATGGTTTCATCTCTTATCTAAATCTGACTATGGAGTTGACTTTGGTGGAAAAAGCTGAAGGTGATTGCTGATAGGCTGTCCCAATCAGTGGCGCCTGCAATATCCAATCACGTTTGAGAGGGAAACAAAAAATTGTGGGTTTCTGAAATTTTTCTTATTTCCATTTTTTTATTTTTTTTTAAAGAAGTAGTTTCTTGTACTCACGGGTAGAAATGTAGTGGAGTAAAGAGTACAATATTTCCCTCTCAAAAGTACTTAAGTAAAGTCATGAGTACTCCCCCAAAATGATACTTGCGTAAAGTACAGATCCATCAAAATTGTACTCAAGTACTGTACTCAAGTAAATGTACTCCGTTACTGTCCAGCTCTGCTCCCATCCTTTACCAACTTCACTAGCTTCCTGTGGTCAATTGTATCATTTTAGTCTTACAGTAGTTTATAAAGCCTGTCATTGCCCCGCACCCAGACTTGCTGAGTTAGAGCAACCATTTGTTCCTGCCCGGACCCTTAGATCTAGCAATGACAGTTTACTTGTCATCCCCAACTCTACTGTGTGTTAGGGCTGTTAGTGTTATAGGCCCTAATCTATGGACTAAACTGACCCCCTAATCTCTGTGCCACACCTAACCTCAGACCTTCAAATTCTCAATTTAAAACTCATCTATTCACCATGTTCAGTAAATAATCATTTTCCTCTATACTTCTGTCTTTCACTTTTTCAGTATTTATGTTACATGTTTACTTTATCGAAATGGATGTTTTCTCTGATTCTATAACTTCTAATGTTCATTATTTGTAGTTATCTGGTCTCCATCTGCTTTTCTGCTTGTGTGATTGTTAAAATAAGCAGATTGCTTGTCTGTCAACTGTTTGTATTATTATGTGAAGTGACCTTGGGTTCTTGAAAGACGATATAAAAAATAAACATATCATTATTATTCAACCAGTCATCCATCCATCCATCCATCCATCCATCCATCCATCCATCCATCCATCCATCTATCTCTTTATCTATCTGGTGACCTAGTCGTGTCTGAGTACACAAAAATGAACAGATGCATTTTGTAAACATAAAGCATTACTGATAAATTACTCAGACTTCTAATTTACTGATATTATACCAATACATATTTAATGCTTAAATCTAGGGCTGTCAAACGGTCGTGATTAATCACATCCAAAATAAAAGTTTGTGTTTACATAATATATGTGGGTGCACTGTGTAATTATATATATATATATATATATATATATATATATATATATATATATATATATATATATATATATATATATATATATATATATATATATACACACACACACACACACACACACACACACACACACATGCATGTATTTAAGAAAAAAAATATTATATATATATATATATATATATATATATATATACACACACACACACACACACACACACACACACACACACACACACACACACACACACACACACACACACACACACACACACACATGCATGTATTTAAGAAAAAAAATATTTATATATAAAGTATTTGTATTTATATACAGCCTAATATAAATTATATATAAATCAATATACAGTATATGAAAATATTTCTTAAATATATACAAGTGTGTGTATTTATATATGTAAAATAATTATACACAGTGCACCCACATATATTATGTAAACACAAACTTTTATTTTGGATGCGATTAATTTTTTGACAGACTTACTTATATCACATTATTTGGTTAACTTAAACTTACCTCAGAGTTCACACACCTGCATGTCTCTTTAATTTAACCATTTGTGGTGTTAAGCCTCGGTCAGATTTGGACACTGTACAGTCCATCAGTGTGTGTGTGAAGTAGATGATCATCACCATAAGACACTGACCGCTATCGTTTATTCATCATAGTAGAGCTTTTGGCGCAATGGGTCTCTGTTTTACACGGGTTAATCGTTGATCGCTGACGTTACAGCGCGTGCGTGTGTGTGTGTGGACACTGCAGTTTCTGCACCTCAGCTCTTCTGCCTGCGCCAGTCTGACCGCAGCGCGAGGCTTTATTATTCCCACGCGTGGATTTCAGAGCGGATTCAGCTTGAAGTGAGGCGTGTGTCCAGTGAATGCTTCTCTGACAGGACCGAGAGCTGCCAGCCGCACACACGGTAAATTACCACAGACATATGTCTTTATTAACATCCCGTTAATGGCATATTTTCAGATGTCCTGTCTGGTCTGTTTTGCAGTGTTTTGTTCATGTGATGGATAGTGTCTTCAAAGTTACTGTACGCCCATATAAAATCAGAGATATTCGAAAGTTAATAACTGCTCGAATTATAACTTGCTTAATTGTAACCGTTCAGTTGTGTGCATGTAAAGTCATGAAGTAGCTCAAATACATGAATATACTAGTGTTTAATTTGAAATATAATTTCTGAAGTATTGATATGATTTCACTTCTCAACAGTCTGAGGCATAATTTGTATTCTCAAAT
This sequence comes from Hybognathus amarus, assembly GCA_030378365.1. Taxonomy (NCBI): domain Eukaryota; kingdom Metazoa; phylum Chordata; class Actinopteri; order Cypriniformes; family Leuciscidae; genus Hybognathus; species Hybognathus amarus. The sequence goes on along the minus strand of JAQIUQ010000265.1, from coordinate 259,441 downwards.
GTTTTTTTTGTAATTTATTATTACTGTATTATGATGTGTACACCCATGTTGGCTTCATGCATCACAGACCTGCATCATAGATCCTGCAATTTTGTGTAATTTGGACCTTATAACTACTTATTATTATTTATATAACTTAACTACTTGCTATACTAACACTTTTCACATTCTCATTTGCTTGTGTTTATCCACTAACAGTGTCCATCAGTGTACTTGCACCACAGGACAAATGTACAGTATCTCTGTACCTAAAAGTCATCACATCACTCTGGGTGGAAAAATATTAAATGGCAATGTAAACATTTTCAGAATTTTTGTTAAGGCGAACTTCATAGCTTGCATTTTCTGTAGGCTACTACTTAAACAGAATTAAACAATAGGCTATTGAAATATCACAATTTTGCATAATTTGACTAAATTAGCCTACAGCTCAATTACAGAACTGTTGTGTCTTTGATAAACAAGTCAGGGCAAAATGATGCCACAACCGTAAAATTATGATGGAATTTCGTAGTTGGAGAGGTAACACTTTTTCCATTTTTTTTTACAGTGTACGATCAACCATACAGATTTGCATTGCAATACAATATTATTTGAAAACTGAAGAAAAGTATCACATCAACCACTGAAAATAATATTAAGCCTAATGCAATTCTATATGAGTGTTGTTGTAGAAATGCTTCTTAAATCCATAAAGTTTGAGCCTGAATCCATCTCCTGTTGACTAAGAGGTGGTTCAGTACTTCTGCCACTCTCTATCAGGCGTACAGCACGTCATGCATCACTGTGCTACTGTATCTGCTGAGTACAGATGATGTGTCATAACAGAGATTATAAGACATTTGATGACTCAGTCAACGTCCATCCAATGGGTAACTAGTAGGAAAAGTGTTCATGCTATATCAGATATCTGTGCATCTGCTATGTAGGGCCTACCTTATCTATAATTAGTAAGAACTATCTTTACAACATAGCTATCGTTTTCACGTTGACTGTGGTCTAGTGAGTAAATACTTGAAGTGTTAAGCGCCAGTGTTGGGAAAGTTACTTTTAAAAGTAATGCATGATAAAGTGTCACAGATACCTTTTAAGGAAAGTAATGCATACTTTTCTCACCTGGGCTGGGCTTTTTAATAAATACAAATTAGGCCCAAAAGTGAAGTGAATAAGCCTCAGGCTGAAGGAAATGCCAATTCACTTCTGTACAGTAGAGGGTGTCCCTCAAACAAACCTTTCAGCGTCTGCCATTCTGGATAGTAAAAGAATAGGATGCCGGAGAAGCAAGATCAACACTCTTATTTAAACAATAACAAAATATTTTACAGAAATGTGATGTTAAAGGAAACTTCGGTCAAAGGGAGAACTTTATTTACTTCCTGTTTTCGTCTACAGTTGTCGATTGTCGAGTTTGCGCATGCGATCATTGGTAACTAAACGATGTTCAACATCTGATTCGGATGAACTATCCATTTGAGCTGATATTCTCAGAACACCACACAGCACCGTCATCGGCCGACAGCCAACAGTCTGAGTCTCCACTGTTGCTTAGTTAGCAATGATTCGCGCGTGTGAACTCGACAATCGACTACCGAAAACAGGAAGTAAATAGAGGTATGTGAGCTGGCTGAATTAACATAGTTTTTATTCATATCTTTCACATCTACTGCAGTCAGATTGACCGTGGTCACTCTTAATAACACCACTCGCATAGCTGTGCACTCGTAATGACAAATCAAGGATGTTAAGAGGCTAAAAGCAGGTTTAGAACTTGCCCCATTGAAGTCAACAGGGTGCGAGTGGATAATATGGTAATAATAATAATACCGATTGTTTTTGTCTGTACTGAAAGCACTCCAAATGTACAAAAAAATGAGCTTGAGTTAAAATTGACTGGAGTTATCCTTTAACCAAAGTCATTTTTGCTTATTAGTATGGTTAAATTTGATCATTGAAGGTTTGCAGCAAAGACACTGGTTATTAAAGTGACAATAAAGGGATAGTTCACTTTGAAATTAATTTTTGATTTGTTTTAGCTTACCTCAAGGGCATCCAAGATGTAGGTGTCTTTGTTTCTACAGTATTTTCAATTTTGTTATTTTTCGGCTAAACCGTTGTTGTCTATCAGTCCTACACTGGAGGTTAAGGGGGTCCACCATGGGTTCACCTCAAAGAGCATGCACAGAGAAGTCCAAATTAAACATGATTTAATGACTCGTAAATGTAAGTACACATTGATGGCCTAAAGACACGAAACGAGCGGTTTGTGTGAGAAAACGAACAGTATTTATATCGTTTTTACCTCGTGTAATCATAGCCATGACAAAATGATCTGACGGCACGGGCGCTTCTGTCTGCGCATGCGCCGGAAGTGATCACTTGCGCACCTATTTCACTCTTTGTTTATACAGATAGATTTCGGAAGTTTTACCTTTCACTAAACATATTTAGATATACATGGAAACTGCAATGGAAGACGATTTCTGTATATCGTAAATTTGTTTAGTGAAAGGTAAAACTTCCGAAATCTTCACGTAAATATTGAGTGACGTCACATGCAAGTGATCACATCCGGCGTAACATTGAACTGATTCAGTTCGGTTCCAGTTGGTCACTGTGATTACACAAGGTAAAAACTATATAAATACTGTTAGTTTTCTCACACAAACTGCTCGTTTCATGTCTTAGGCCATCAATGTGTACTTACGTTTATGAGTCATTAAATCATGTTTAATTTGGACTTCTCTGTGCATGCTCTTTGACGTGGACCCCCTATAGCTGCATTATATGACTGGCAGACAACAACGGTTTGACTGAAAAATGTCAAAATTGAAAATACTGCGGAAACAAAAACACGTACATCTTGGATGCCCTTGAGGTAAGCTAAAACATATCAAAAATTAATTTCAAATTGAACTATCCCTTCAAATCTGTGAAAACGACTATAAATGCTGTGTTATGCTGACAGGCCAGTAGATGGCGACGTCACCGTTTTCACAAATTTGCGTGAATGAACGGCCAAAATGCATATTTTTAGTTGAAAACGTTGTCATGTAAACGTCTCAATAGTCAATAACTACAATAACCATCATGTTCACACAACGCACATTTGCACTTACGGGCTTGTGGACTAACAAAGGCTGCCGCGTGCACGTGTCCGTTAAGTCAATGAGAGCGTAGGGTATCCCATTTGTCATTTTAGGTTTCAGAAGGGTGCTTTGCGGTCGATAGCATCCTCTGTATGAGCACTGTTAGATACCCAACAGTCAAAGCGTCGTTACGTCATGAAAGTAGACTTTGCGATTGTTAGTACTTAGGTTGCCATTTGGGAGACCATGACACTTTCTGGACTTATGGTGAGTTCTATTATTTATCCGTGTCGGAGTTCCGACTATGAAGACAGACGTTGCCTAGCAACACGCACCAACACGCCCCCTTTCCTCAGATTTTCCCGCTCAGATTTTGGACAACCGTGAGAATACTTGGTGCGTTCTATTATAGCCAACGAACCGACTCGGACCTCGGATATGACGTCACGTCTATACTTCAAGCGTTGTATTATGTTTTGCGCGTCCGAGTCGGAGAAAAAATTGGATGCCACCCAGAAAGCTGTTGTAATGGTAGCACTGGCCGTGTACCAGGCGCACCAAAATAAGTATGTGCTTCACCTACAGAACACTGTTCACTTTATTTCATGTTTTACGTGTTAATCTTCTGTTAGCAATGCTAGCAACTTTAGTAATTGCACTCACAACAATCGATTCCTATACCTACAGGGACGCAGTAATACGAGTGATTATCATCATTTAAAATACCAAAGCGGTTCAAAAACAATGAAAACAATTCATACTTACAAGTAACACAGGGCGCAGCCATCTTGAATTCCTAAACGGAATTCTTGCAGTGTCCTCACTGTTGTACGACGTCCGAGAGGAGAAATCCGAGGAAAGGGGGCGTGTTGCTTGGCAACGTCTGTCATCCGATTCCGAATCTTCGAGACCGATAAATAATAGAACGCACCAACTGTCTGAGCAAGAATTCTGATAGGGAATCCAAGATGGCTGCACCCTGTGTGATTTAGGATGTTTTCATTGTTTTTGGACCGCTTTGGTTGTTTAAATGAAGATTTGAATCACTCGTATTACTGTAATACCTTACTGCGTCTGTTTCACTGCCTGTGGGTATGGGAATCGGTCTTGTTGTGAGTGCAATATTGATGTTAGGGTGTTACTAACGTGGCTAGCGTTGCTAACAGAAGATAAACAAACACGAAATAAAGTGAAAATTTTAGAAGTTCAAATGGCTAAGTTTTGATAAGTACGGAAGCGTATTGCATTCACTTGAAGAAAAAAAGAACTACTCTGCTTTTTTGAATTAATGAGTTAATTATTCTCAGAATTACGGGATAATTTTTCATGGGCAACATTTTTTACTCTGTTTTTCTGAAAACTTTTTTTCCATGAAAAATTATCTTGTAATTCGGAGATAATTAACCCGTTAACCCTGATTTCGTCATACTCATTTTCTAATAAGAAAATGAGTCTGATACCGCTCCGTAGGGCTTTGATTATGAGGCGTGTCTTAACCGAACCAGGAAAAAAAAAACCCTCTGCACTCAATTGGATAGTCTGTAGACCTACAACCAATCAGAGCAACGCAGTAAGTCAACTCCTTTGCATAGCGCAGTTTTCAACTACAGAACTTACTTATTTTAGAAGTTAAATAACGAGTGTTGCTTCTTTTACTTACTTCTCCATGAGTGCGACCAAAGGAGAAAACCCAACGACCACAGGCTTTTCACTACGTCCCATCTTCTTAGCGACCGTCAGAGCCAGCTGATAAGTTACACTTTTCCCGAATCATGTTGGAAGGATGCCAAAAATATCTTTCCGATCGACAAATGCCTTGATTCCAGTTCTCTGTTTGTCTATTAAAATTAATGCACTGATAACGTGATGATTTCGTCCTTGCAGATCACCTGTCCATCATTGTTTAAAGCCCGCCCTGGCAATTTGATTGGCCCGTTCTTTTCTTGCCTGATCATAATTACTCCTCAATGGATTCGAGTCCAGATTGAACTTCCTGAACCAAAAAATTTTGTGGGCGGAGTTCGGGCTGGCATCCAGGCTACCGTTAATTCAGAAAAATGAAGCAAAACTTTTTTTCCATGAAAAATTATCTCGTAATTCTGACTTAATTAACCCTGCTAATTCAGAAAAACAGAGTAGATTTTTTTTTCTTCAAGTGAATGCAATACGCTTCCATAGAGAAGCGCTTGGTACTCGGTACAGAGCTAACATAGCAACAGCTTTCCAGGTGACAATAAAATTCTGGTTTGAAATAAATTTCACTCAGAAAGTATTTTAAAGTAACACATTGAGTTAAACATTTAATTCTTACAAAGGTTTGTTATGGCAACATAATGTATTAAGGCTTGTCCATATTCAAAATAACCTATTATGAGTTCATTGGGCCCTTCAGAGAAGTGAACGTTCATTTACATCTCATTTCCTCAGCTTTCTCTGTCCTCCATCGTCTTCAAACAAAGACAGGTCTATATATGACAATCTACATGCTCACTGGCTCATATTGATATTTTATCTGACTATATGTTTGTTTGCGTGTGGATTTTGTGTGGAAACACAAAAGCTGGTTTGAGTCATTATATTCATGCAGTGTTCTCTATCCCCTTGAACACTGTGGCCAGTGTGAACGCTGTGTCTCTTTAAACTGCATTACAGTATCTACAGTACATCACAGGGATGAAGTTTTATATCACACTCGTTTTACATACTTCTACATTATAATGCAGGTGATATGTAAATGTGTTCGATACTGCTGCCATGCCTGGTCAATGCTGTGGTTAATCATTTACTCTGGGTTAGGCTGACTTTAACACACGGGTCAGATGCCTATCTGAGTAATGTTAGGAGTTCATTTTCATTTCAAAAGTCAGAAACATTGCGATTTAGCATTGCACAAGGGTTTATCATCAAGCAGGAGCAGATATTCAGTGCTTGTTGATTGGCTTTCGGTTGCTGAATGTCATGAGGTTGCTTGTCTTGTCATAAAAAGGTCAAAATAACTCTTTTCCCACTATATTTCCCATTTTTATTTTATTTTTTAAGTTGCATTTTTGATAATTTTCCACTACATTTGTCATGGCCCCCAGCATATGTTGTTGTATCTGAACATGCAATATATAAAAAAGGCAACTTTTTTAGCAAAAAGCTGAGAAAATCATGTTTTTGGCAAAGAACACCTCCAAATTTTTTTCAGAACGATGATCAAAATGTTGAGTAGTTCAAGTCTATCAAAGCTTCACAGTCCTGACAGCTCGTCCTGGATCGACATTTCATTCAGTAACATCATGCAGTTTTGATGCTGTTTAACACCGTGTCCTAACACGCGATGCGACAAAATTCTGTCCGAAAAAGTGTCTGTCCACACTAGACGCAACGCGACGCTGACTGTGAGACGCCACACGTCAATCAAAAATCACAGCCATTCAGAACAGCGTGTGGGCCAGAGGCAATTTTTTTGTCCAGAGGCTAAAGACTACAGTCAGTAGTCAGAGTCTGTCCCGCATGTCTCAACACGCCCATAGAGGGCGATCTCACTCACAGAATGAACACATAGTGTCGGCCATCTCTTTTTGGAAGCTAAGCTAGTAGAATCTTGTTCTGTGGAGAAAGCTGAGTAGTAGGGGTTACCATCCTCTTTTTCATGGACATGTCCGGCTGTCAATGTCCGAGATTCAGCTTTTGCTTTCTGCAGTCGCCATTCATTGTTTACATGCACACCTTTTGTTTCAATCTAACTGAATTCATTCTGATTGGTGAATCTGTAGTGTTTACATGAACGCTAAACAAGTGATCAGTTGATGTGCGTTTTAACTTTGCTAAGAAAATTCCCGCTTCTCCGTGAGAGATACGAGACCGGTGCGGCTCACAGGTGTCACTCATCGGTAATCACGCCACCGGCCTCGCGCCGCGTTCTCCCGCAGCCCTCACTTGTCCCGCTCGCCACATTAAACATGACTCGCTGCTGTTCTCCCGCGGCCCTCACTCGTCCCGCTCGCCACAATAAACATGACTTGCGCCGTTCTCCCGCGGCCCTCACTCGTCCCGCTCGCCACAATAAACATGACTCGCTGCCGTTCTCCCGCGGCCCTCACTCGTCCCGCTCGCCACAATAAACATGACTCGCGCCGTCTCTCGCGGCCCTCACTCGTCCCGCTCGCCACAGTAAACATGACTCAAGCTGTTCTCCCGCGGCCCTCACTCGTCCCGCTCGCCACAGTAAACATGACTCGCTGCTGTTCTCCCGCGGCCCTCACTCCGTCCCGCTCGCCACAGTAAACATGACTCGCGTCGTTCTCCGCGGCCCTCACTCCTCCCGCTCGCCACAGTAAACATGACTCGCGCCGTTCTCCCGCGGCCCTCACTCGTCCCGCTCACCACAGTAAACATGACTCACGTCGTTCTCCCGCGGCCCTCACTCGTCCCGCTCGCCACAGTGAAACATGACTCGCGCCGTTCTCCCGCGGCCCTCACTCGTCCCGCTCGCCACAGTAAACATGACTCGCGTCGTTCTCCCGCGGCCCTCACTCGTCCCGCTCGCCACAGTAAACATGACTCGCTGTCGTTCTCCCGCGGCCCTCACTCGTCCCTCTCGCCACAGTAAACATGACTCGCGTCGTTCTCCCGCGGCCCTCACTCGTCCCGCTCGCCACAGTAAACATGACTCGCGTCGTTCTCCCGCGGCCCTCACTCCGTCCCGCTCGCCACAGTAAACATGACTCGCGCGTTCTCCCGCGGCCCTCACTCGTCCCCGCTCGCCACAGTAAACATGACTCGCGTCGTTCTCCCGCGGCCCTCACTCGTCCCGCTCGCCACAGTAAACATGACTCGGCGTCGTTCTCCCGCGGCCCTCACTCGTCGCCGCTCGCCACAGTAAACATGACTCGCGTCGTTCTCCCGCGGCCCTCACTCGTCCGATCGCCACAGTAAACATGACTCGCGTCGTTCTCCCGCGGCCCTCACTCGTCCTGACTCGCCACAGTGAAACATGACTCGGCGCCGTTCTCCCGCGGCCCTCACTCGTCCCGCTCGCCACAGTAAACATGACTCGCGTCGTTCTCCGCGGCCCTCACTCATCCCGCTCGCCACAGTAAACATGACTCGCGCCGTTCTCCGCGGCCCTCACTCCGTCCCGCTCGCCACAGTAAACATGACTCGCGCCGTTCTCCCGCGGCCCTCACTCGTCCCGCTCGCCACAGTAAGACATGACTCGCGTCGTTCTCCCGCGGCCCTCACTCGTCCCGCTCGCCACAGTAAACATGACTCGCGCCGTTCTCCCGCGGCCCTCACTCGTCCCGCTCGCCACAGTAAACATGACTCGCGCCGTTCTCCCGCAGCCCTCACTCGTCCCGCTCGCCACAGTGAACACGATGAATGGCGACTGTAGAACGCAAAAGCCGAATCCCGGACATTTTGGGCGATCTCTAAACACATTTTCGGGCAGACTCATCACGGAGACTCACTAGTATCCTAGACTTGGTGTTTAACTACTGCGCTCTGTTACCGGTGGGCGTGGCCTCCTAGGTTGTTGTCTTTCATCCACATAAGCCAAAAATACATTTTCTGGCTTTTCTCAGTCTTGAGATATATGACCCATAAATAACCCATTTTAATATCTTTCCAGAGATGAAGTATCCCTACAGATGAAAAAACACAGAAAATTGAACCATATCCGTTTTTTTATGACTGATTGACACAATGTGAGGTCGTATTTATTTTTTAGCGTGCAAAAATTTTGGACTCTGTGTGCAAGGACCTTTAGTCTGTTTTGGTTTTGTTTTTAAAGACTTTTATTTTGCTTCTCTCTGTGTTCCCGCGCTCATCATTTGTTGCTATGTTTATTTTCTTTATGTTGTGAATTAGTGCACACCTTTTTTAATGAAATCCACATTCAAGAGTTCAGAATAAAGAAACTAGAGTCATTTTTCTTTTTTTCAAAGCCTTGTTCCTTTTGACATATTGACTTTTTACATAATCATACAACAAAATATTGGTGCTGTTGCCTGTCGGGAAAAGAGTTACACTGTCATTCAAAAGTTTTGGATCTGTGAGATTTTTAATGTTATTAAAAGAAGTCTTTTCTGCTCACCAAGGCTGCATTTATTTGATTAAAAAAAGTAATATTGTTAAATATTATGACAACTTAAAAATAACTGTTTTCTATTTTATAATATTTTAAAATGTAATTTATTCCCACTTCAGTGTCAGGATTTATCAATGAATATAAAGTTTAAAATAACATAATTTTATTTGAAATATAATCTTTTGTAACATTACTGTACATTTTGATCAGTTGAATTTATCCTTGTTGAAAAGTATTAATTTCTTTTAATTATTTCACCCCCAAAATAAAATAAAAATGATTACTGACGGTGGTGTTTAATGTTACAAAAAGCTTTCTATATCAGAAAAATGCTGTTCTTTTGACCTTTCTATTCAAAAATGTAAATAATTGTTTTTCAACATTAATAATAATGAGAAATGTTTCTTGATCACAGGAATAAATTACACTTTACTATATATATTCACAACCGTTTTAAATTGCAAAAATATTTCACAATATTACTGTTTTTACCTGTATTTTTAATCAAATAAACGGCAGCCTTGCGTGAGCAAAAGAGTCCAAAATTGTTTACCGGTAGTGTAAATGAAAGTAGAACTTGAATTTACATAAAACAAGCAAACAAAAAAACGTGATAAATGTGCCTTCTTGTTTCAGAACAGCGCTGACTGCATCGGTTTGCCGTGACTCTCGCAGGCGATGTGCTGCCAGCCGCAGGGACGAGCCCGGACATCTCCCGGGTCACGGAGACACACTGCCCTGGAACCTGCCCAAACACCAGCGCGTCAGCGCTCCAAATCCGCATCCGGAGACGTGCTTGAACCCAGCCAAGCGAGCCGTCATCCGGATCGCAGGTCTGTACTCACATCTGCTGGCCTCAGTCCGAATCACGTCTCACCGTTTCCTGATAAAGGAAGTGTAATGTTCACTTTACTGAAGAGCAAATGCACACAGGCAGACACGCTAATGGTCTTTTCACTGTCTCTTTGTATTGGAGGCGCAAACCACACAAGTATAAATCATTTAGGCAAATTTCACCTGCATTCATGTGGGACGTCTTTAGATTGTTGAAGGAGTGTAATTAGAAATAGATTTACTGCTTTAGAGGGTATTACAGCACAGACAGGAGTCACTGAAGCCTCAGTGTTTTAGTGTGATAATTGGGACTTTTTATCTCACAATTCTGACTTTTTTGTTTCTCAGAATTGCTCATTTATATATTTTATTATTATTACTATTGATAAAATATGCATTCATATTATTAATAACTTGACTTACAAGATTACATTATATTTTGAAGTTTAAAATATTTAAACATTTTATTACATCTGGTTACTTATAATATATAAGTATATATATATTTCTTTTTATTATATATATATATATATATATATATATATATATATATATATATATATATATATATATATATATATATATATATATATATATATATATATATATATATATATATATATATATATATATTATTTATTGTATTTTATATTACATTGTTATATTTTAGACACTTCTTTCAAGCACCCACTGCAGCATTGTGGTGGGAAGCATTTTTCATATTTTCATTGGAAAATGTACAAATCTGGTTTTAAGTCCTGAGTTGTTGATTTAGCTCGTTTGTACCTCTCTGCATCACAGCAGAAGACACACACCTCTCACAAAAGCCCAAGGCAGAGCAACGCTGCTTTAGTGATGGACAGAAAATGTGTCTGATATGACAAGAGAGAAAAACTACAGCAAGAGACAATTCAGCATCTAGCAGATCTCTCTCTCTCTCTCTCTCTCTCTCTCTCTGTCTCTCCTCTTGCCTCTTGTCAGGGCCTGAGTCAGCACACACACAGTTCCTGCTGACAAACTCTTGAATAGCAGTGCCTTAATATGTAATATAATATGTAATATGATTTAAGAGTTCCTCTTGTAATAGATCAAGTAAAAACGTTTAGAGAACATTCAGAAAGAACGTTTTCATGTTAGATTGTTAGCATAATATATTTTCTCAGATTGGATCGACATGCTGTGTACAAACAAACTATAACAATTTCACACAGGCTGTCATAAGCTGTGTGTCCTTGAGCAAAAACACAGATATGAGCAGCACACACACTGCACTACAGTTATGATCAGTGTGGATTCATATTTCATGTAGTATAAGCAAACTTAAACGGTTCACGTTTAAAATGCAGCGTCATTCTGTGACATGATTGATGACACTGTTTATCAGCGCCCTCACAAATACTGAGTCAGAGTTTGTGTTTGTGTGGACGATCAGTGTTTCACGTGTCCTGTGTAAGGAAACACTGACCCCACAGGACAGCAGAGTATTATTATAAAACTCAACGCATGATTCAAATCAAAGACACCCAAGCCCGGGTTATAACTATGATTTTTATTCTGCTCTGGTCAAATAGTTCACATTAATTTATGAAAGAACAAATATCCCCATGTTATATCTCAAATATTATGTGCAACTCGTGTATAATATATATAAACAAGAGATAATAAATCGGCACAAGTAATAATGATACAAGAATTAGAAAAATGGTTTTATCTTGAAACTGCAGTTCCATTTAGATCCACCAGATGTCAGTAGATTCTAACAGTCATCTTATCTTTTGCAGTAAATGTAAAATGTGATTATTTCTCTAGACACAAATGAGATTGCGAAGCATGTGATATGTTCTTCTGATGTAATATAGAACCTAACCTTGTACATGATATTTGTTGGAAATAAAAAAAATAATAAAAAACCACCCCAAAAAAACAAATGAGATTGCCATAGTTGATATTTCACTGTGCAAAGTACAATGGGAGTAATGCTAATTTATTCCAATAAGATAGGTGTTTCTTTAAATATGGACACTAAATAAATACAATTACTCAGTGCTTTTGAAATGGTTTGGATTGGATTTGAAATGGATTTATACTTAATTTAAAACGATAAACCAGGGGTTCTCAACTCCAGTCCTCGCGACCCACTGCTCTGCATATTGTGTATGTCTCCCTTGTTTAACACACCTGATTCAGATCCTCGGCTGATTAGGGTAGACAGAGTCTATGCTAATGAGCTGAGGATCTGAATCAGGTGTGACATACACAATATGCAGAGCATTGGGTGCGAGGACTGGAGTGAAGCCCCTGCGATAAACAATAGAATCTAAAACAATAAAATGTATACATAAAAGACATTTGAAAATACCATGATAGTTTTAATGTCATCATCTTCTTCTGCTTATCCGGGGCCGGGTCGCGGGGGCAGCAGTCTCAGCGGAGACGCTCAGACTTCCCTCTCCCTAGACACTTACTCCAGCTCTTCCCAGGGCAATGCTGAGGCGTTACCAAGCCAGCCAGGAGAATTAATCCCCAGCGTGTCCTAGGTCTTCCCCGGAGTCTCCACCCGGTCCAGGAGGCATCCGGAACAGATGCCCAAACCACCTCAGCTGACCCCTTTCGATGTGGAGGAGCAGTGGCTCTACTCTTAGCTCCTCCCGAGGGGACAGAGCTCCTCACCATATTTCTAAAGGATCGCCCAGCCACCCTGCGGAGAAAGCTCATTTCGGCCACCTGTATCTGGGATCTTGTCCTTTTGGTCATGAGGAACGTAGATTGACCGGTGAATGGAGAGCTTCGCCTTGAAGCTCAGCTCCTTCTTCACCACGACAGACCGGTACATCGACTCGGTTACTGCAGAAGCTGCACCGATCCGTCTGTCAATCTCCCGTTCCATCCTTCCCTCAATCGTGAACCCAAGATACTCCAAGTCCTCCACTTGAGGCAGGAACTCTCCGCCAATCTGAAGTGGGCAAGAAGTGGGAGGTGCTGACTCTCATCCCAGCCACTTCACACTCGGCTGCAAACCATCCCAGTGCATGCTGAAGTTTAAAAAGGGCAGTCCTGCCGGAGTCCAACATGCACCGGGAACAAGTCTGACTTACTGCCGACAATGCGAACCGATCCTCAGGAGACCGGACAGCCCTATGCAAGGGGCCACAGAGCACCCTCCACAGGATGCAGGGAGGGACACAGTCAAATGCCTTCTCCAAATCCACTAAGCACTTGTGGATTAGTTGGGCAAACTCCCATGAACCCTCCAGCACCCTGGATAGGGTTTAGAGCTGCTCAAGTGATCCACGACCTGGACGAAAACCATGCTGTTCCTCCTGAATCCGGGGATCTACTATTGGCTGAATTCTCCTCTCCATTAAAGTGGGAACCCCCTTGGAAGTTGGAACACACCCTCCGGTCCCCTTTCTTGAAAAGAGGGACCACCAACCTGGTCCGCCATCCCAGAGGCACTGTCCTCGACCGCCACGCGATGATGCAGAGGGCGTGTCAACCAAGACACCCCACAACATCCAGAGACTTGAGGTGCTCAGGGCGGATCTCATTCACCCCCGGTACTTTGCCACCGAGGAGCTTCTTGACAACCTCGGTTGACTTCAGCTTGGGTTAAGGATGAATCCACCTCCAAGCCCTCGGCCTTTGCTTCCTCAATGGAAGATGTGTTGGTGGGATTGAAGTATTTTATATGTGTTGGTGGGATCCTTAAAGTATTCCTTCCACGGTCTGACAACATCCCCAGTTGAGGACAACAGCCGCCCACCTCCACTGTAAACAGCGGTGGTAAGGGCGGTGCTTCCTTCTCCTGAGGCGCTGGACGGTTTGCCAGAATCTCTTTAAGGCCAACAGATAGTCCTTCTACATGGCCTCACCGAGCTCCTCCCAGGCCAGATTTTTTTCCCTCCACAACCACCTGGGCTTCAGTCCACTTGGCCTTCCGCTACCCGTCAGCTGCCTTAGGAGTCCCACAAGCCAACCAGGCCTGATCAGGATTCCTTCTTCAGCTTGCCAGCATCCCTTACTTCCGGTGTCCACCACCGGGTTTGGGGATTGCCACCTCGACAGGCACCGGAGACCTTATGGCCACAGCTCCAAGCGGCCGTGTCGACAGTGGAGGTGGAGAACATGATCCACTCGGACTCAATGTCTCCAGACTCCCTTGGGATCCGGTCAAAGCTCTAATGGAAGTGGTCAAGTTTTAACGTGACCTTAAAAAATGGGTAAAAATTTAAATGCGCATGATGAGATGAGATGGAGACTCTTTTATAGTTCGAAAATAAGAATAACTAAATGATTTCAATAAGTTATACATCAGTGTTTCTAAAAATACACAGTACAATTTGAAATGATTTATATTTTTTCCTTATTTCACTTTTTGCTTATATTATGATTGTTTTAAAATTTTATAATATTTTATGATGGATTTAAACTTATTTTAAGTTTATTTTAAGTTTTTTAATATTTTTAGCGAGACAGTATTAACGGCATAAGAAACAATAGAAAAATGCATATGATCATTTTGATGAATTTTGATGTGTTGATGTGCTGATGAACGGAAATGGAGCAAAAAATAAGAGATGTCTCTATCCCTTATCCTCTGGTAAATTTGATTTAGTCCTTCTTCCGTTTACTTGAAATTCTTCATATTTCTCTATGTACGTCACTGTCATATCTGTGTACAGCAGGGAATGTTATGGGTTCCTGGATCAACGTATTTTGTTGATTCTGGAATAACATTCCTGTCCGGAAATTAGTCCTAACCCTACCCATTATCCCGAAAACCAGAGGGTAATGATTGTTGAATAACACTGATGTACTGTAGATGCACCTATCTCTGGTTGTAAGTCTAAACATGACATAAACTGTCCCTGGTTTTTTCCAGGCAGGATCAACATATACAACATTTTTCCCAGGATCACAAAGGAACATGTTGCAGTTATTGAAATCAGGTTCTGCTTCATGTGAATATGCTCAGGTTATATCGTTTGATGATGCATTTATCTTCACACTGTAGATGGCAGAAGTCTCTTTGACGGTTGTTGGTTTCCCACCTGAGGTCATGAGTGAGAAGGTCAAAGGTCACGGCAGCTGTGTGCTATTATAGGTGTGCGTGAACGGTGCTTACATGCGCATGTAGGGTCAAAGCGCTCATTTAGCAAGTCGGACGTATTTAATTTCACACTCACGATGGGTTTCTTTGTGATCGCATGGGGATGTTAAATACTTAGATGTTTCCAGCGTGTCTTCACACACTACACCGAGAGACCACACACACAGTTGTGTAACTCAAACCCACAGTAAGGTCCTCACACTACAGCTAGCACCTGTTTTTGGCTTCAAGACCGTAGTCCTGAAGGAATGAATGAGACGTGAACGTTCCCCTCAAACACACTTTCAAATATTCACAGCCTTACAGCCCACAGTGTATGTGTGTGTGTGTGCTCTATATCTTTATTCTGCTTCGACTGGATTTACAGGAAAGCCTTGGCTTCCACATGTAATTGCTTGCTATAAATGGAGCAATTTAAAGCAAAGAAGTGTAGCTTTACAATTCACTGTTTACTGTAATCTGAATCTTTAATTGAGGGGTAACATGAATCAACCCACATTTTCCTTAAAGGAGCATTTCACCCGTGGGAACATTAATCTTTATTAAAAGTGAGCCATATATGTAGTCAAAATGTAAAATAAATTTTGAATTTGGTGCCTTCTGGGCCGAAGAAAGACAGAAAGTAACTTTAGGGCGCATTTGTATGAAAGACAACAACTCCCACAATGCATCACAGTGCACAGATCTGCAAGCCACTCCCACTAATCCAGAAGAGCACCTTTTATTTTAGTCTAATATTTTTTAATGAGTTATTTACAGTAAATCAGATTTGTATTTTAATCTTATTTTTACTGTTTATTTTAATCTATTTATTTTTTACATTTTACATCTAAACATTTCCACAGACCCCATAGCACCTCCTTGTGGCCCCCAGTTTGAAAACCCATTTTAGTTTATTTTTAGCGGCAGTAGATGGCAAGTGAATGTCTTTATAAGTGAGTCATTCAATGTGAGTCACTCCGCCAATTCATTTAAAAATGATTAATTCAGTCAATAAACAAATGATTGGCTGTATCCCAAATCTCCTCTATACAATCATTCACTATTTCCTACATTACTCCAGTAAAATAGTCCATAAAATGAGTGAATGAAAATGTCTGAGCGATTCTACAAATTTGCGAGAAGTGCTGTGGACGGCATCTTCTAGCAATTTGTGGGAATTCACTCGGCACAACTCTAAAGTGCATTGGTATTTTCTAGTGGCTTACCGTCCAGTGTACATTAGTTGTACACTTGTTCTTGTGGTGCATTATGGGATTGAAGGAGTGCACTTGATAATGTCCACCACCACTACAAATGGCTGTCCCCTCAAATAGTGAATTTGGTATGGGGTAAATTAGCCACTGCTTTTATGAGTGAGTCATTGAATGATTTACAGAACTGATATGTTCAAAAACATTAAATCATTCCAGAATAAAAATGCCACTACTGGGTGCAAACTAGTGGTATTATTTTCATTGGTGGAGTAATAATAAGACAAAGCTGCTAATATTTTGTTGTCTACAATGCAAATGACCTAGTATTAATTATACTGGAACAGCATTACTTGTGTTTAGGGTGTGTGTGGGTGTTCCCAACAGGCTTCATAACTACTGTAGTCAGAGTTTGCTTGATTTCCAGCACTTACTATTTTTACCCAGGCTGTATCAGCACTGAAATTCATGCTGGTATTTTCAACAGAGACAGACATTACTCACTACTGAAGCCCATATCTGATCCCTCTCTGCAGCGACGTTAGCAAGACATGGGATGTTTAATCAGAAAGTCACTTCATTAGAGTGACTAAAAGTCTGGAGCTTCTCAAGTAGTCATTATGCAAGGAATCGTCAGGTTTCCAGGAAAACCTGAGACAATTAGAGTTCCCCATGGTGAAAATCAAGCTTTTAATGTTGTTTATATATGTGGTGTTTTTAAAATGCTTTAAGACAAACCATGTGCAAATTCACAAGTCGACACCATTGCTGAGTATTTTTATCCTTAAAACTGCAGTTAAAAAAAGAGATTGTCTCAGAAACATGGTTTGAAATCGCTGGTGTTTTTGACGTCACAAACGACCTTGTAACTGATCAGATCAACGTGTGATCGATCAACGAGTGAGATCTCTAAACTGAGTGAGTGAGTGGAGACGGGGCTGATATGCATATTTATATACATATATATGCATAAATGTTTAAATGTAATTTTGCTGATTAAAGATGAGTTTTAAAGGATATAATTATTGACTACAGGGGACTTAAAGAAAAAAAATCCCATTGACATATTTTTAGATTTGCTTAAATTTTCATTTAAAGAGGACCTATGCTTTTTTGCTTTTTCTATGCAAATTTCTTTAGTGTGTAATATTGCTCTTTGAGGCCCCGTTTACACGATGGGAAAACGCAGATATTTCTCTGCGTTTTGCCCTCTCATTTACACGAAAACGCCGTTTTTATCACTGAAAACGATTATTTTTAAAAACTCCGGACAAAGTGGAGATTTTTGAAAACGCCGGATATTTGTTGTCGTGTGAACTGGGAGAAACGGCGTTTTAGGTTCTCTCTTGTCGATTCCAGGATTCTGATTGGCTTGCATGGCTTTATCTTTAACCCCTACACTGCCGCCTTAGGTTTAGCATAGTTATGATGGCGCTCGACGGCGTATTTATGCGGGTGTGTGAACGATGTTATTTTTGAAAACGGAGAGGGGGAAAATATTCGTTTTGCTAAATACCCGGCTTTGTGTAAACGTGGCCTGAGTGTGAAAAAGGTCTGCAAAAGTCACTCCGATGGGCTGAGGGGTGGGGCCTGGTTGAGTTGGTAGTGTCTTGAAACTCGCTGTTATGGCAAAGGGTGGGACATTTACGAAACACACTCGAAGGAGTTGACCAATCACAACACACTGGTCCAGTCGACCAATCAGAGCACACTGAGCTCTTTGGAAGGATGCGTTTCATAGAGACAGGAACTAAACAGGGCTGTGACGGAACTTGCGACCATAGTTGCTTTTGGGAAGCATTACTGACAGAATGGGAAGAGAGGTGCTGCAACAATTTCCGAAATGTAAAAAATAAGGTGTTTGATCTAGTGATGTAGTACTCGAACCGGTCTGAGACCGATTTCTGCTATCTCAGACTCGTCTCGGACTTGTTCCTTCAAAGACTCGGCCTTGACTAGGACTCGGCATGGGCGGTCTCGTCCCTATCACTAACGACTGCTCTAAACAATTCCCAATTTAGCTTAGTCTGTAGGCCTAACTGTTGATTATTAACTGGGGTGATATTAAATCATGAATATCAAAACTGATATGTCGGGACAAAATCTCGACTCGGACTTGCCTCCTCAAAGACTCGGACTCGACTGTATTTGAAAACCAACGGACTCGGCCTTCAACTCAGACTTGACCCTTCAAAGACTCGGTCTTGACTCGGACTCAGCATAGGCGATCTCATCCCCATCCCTAGTTTGATCATTCAGGCATCCAAACCTATTCCAATAGAGCCAAAAAATAAAATCAAGACACAAAGGACACAATATGGAGTTTGTGTATATGACTTGCAAAGCACAGGCAGAAAAACAGGATGACTTTCATATGTCATGGAATAGTTTGGCAAATTTGACAGTGCACAATATTCCAGAAAAAAAGATCTTCATACTACCTAAATACTCAAAAGGTGATGAGGTCTTGTTGAGAACCGAGCTTCAGTCTGTTCTTTCCTATTATTTCTTTAAAGTTTTGTCATGAATATCCATTGGTGTGCTCTTATAGAAGGTTTCTGAGTTGTTTCTGGTAGAATTTTTGTTAGATGCAACAGGAGGATATTAATAAACGTGAGTGTCTGACAGAAAGTGCTCAAACCTGTTCACACATCTGTTTCAGCAAATCACCTTTCTATAGAGCACGTTTGAGAGCTTCAGTTAGTGAGGAGTTGTGAAAGACTGAACAAAGACTGAAAGAAAACAAAGACATCTATGAAAGAAAAATGAGCTGAAAGAAAAGTCTTTTGTCTGATCCCAGAGAACATTAATATTGTGATTAACACTGCATACGGTACTTTTTGAGACTGGTAAAGGTGAAGTCAAACACAATGCAGTATTACATGCAGTGCATTATCTGGGATACTGTCCTGCTTACTGAATACTGCTCAGTATATACAGTATACACCTTACTATTGTTTAAAATAAAGTGGTTGGTATCATTGGATCTTTTATCAAACAGGAATTAGAAGGTTTGCATTGCACGAAACAGTGTTCCACACGTTATGGCGGCATCCTGAAATCACATACTACTACTATATAGTTGGCAAGTAGTAGGTAGTATTAACAAAACAGTTGGCAAAAGATACCCAAGTGATCTACTACTTCCGGTGAGATTCTGAAGTGTGAATACGATGGTTATTTTACTATCCCGTGAGGCCAGAATGGCAGTGAAGCGACGTACAGTAACTAGAGCTGTAGGTCACATGACAAAGACAACATGACGAATGTCAGTACGTCCCGATTACATTCATACTACACACTACATACTGTATTCATACTATTTAGAACATTTTATCTTTCATATATTTCAACAATCACTAAGTAATTACTCATTCAGAAGAAGTACCTACTTAGAAAGTGTGCAATTTTCGGATCCAGCCTATTTAGACTGTGCTTTTGCTAAATGTAATTTAACACACTTTAGTTGACCTTTGCTGAATAAACCAGACATTTTTTATGATTGCAATTTTTTTCTCTGACCAGATATTTTTTCTACAAACAGAATATTTTTTTAATATTTAATGTGCTATTTTTTTTATTTATTCTCAGGGCTGTCAAACGATTAATCGCGATTAATTCGCGATTAATCGCATCCAAAATAAAAGTTTGTGTTTACATAATATATGTGGGTGCACTGTGTATAATTATTTTATATGTAGATAAATACACACACATGCTTTTATATATTTAAGAAATATTTTCATGTGTATATTGTATATAGATTATTATATAATTCATATTATATATAAATATAAATGGATGCGATTAATCGCGATTAATCATTTGACAGTATTACTCTTCAAACATAGGCTGCGTTCGAAAATCGCATACTTTCCTACTATATAGTAGGCAAACAACAGTATGTACCATTATAAGAAGTATGTCAGAATTCACAGTACTGTGCGGCAGAAAGACAGACGGTACCTTCTGACGAACTTCTTCTGGTGAGATTTTGAAGTGTGCATACGATGAACACTTTACTATCCCATGATGCCACAGGAGAGGATTTATAAATGGCTGTGAAGCGACGCAAACGACAAGTAGTTTATAATGACAACATGGCAAATGTAGTGCGCACAGATTACATTCATACTACACATATTCATACTTGAATGAACAGTTTTAAAGAAGGAATTATTTATTATTCAAAATAAGTGCCTAGAGAAACGTGATTTAGGATGCAGCCATTCTGAATACATACTGCATTTACAGCTTTCAAAACTAGTAGGTAGTGTGCTAAACTGTGTAAGAGGTGTGTCAGACACTTTCAGGTGGATAGTCTGATGGATGTCTTGTGTGTCTTTAAGAGGCGGGGCTTCTCAGAGTCTGCTAGGATTTCCCAAGTCAGGAAAGGAGGGGGTGTGGCCAGCACCGGCTTTTGGAATGAAGTTTAGAGAGAGAGAGAGAGAGAGAGATACGACCACGGCACATACACACACACACACTCACAGAGGTGCACATCCTCTAGCGGCTCACAGAGGAGAGGAGCTGTGACTGATCCACAATGGCCATGTACGAACCCTCTGCCTGCCGCCCAATGCAGATGAACAGGACTTTGTTCAAGCCTATGAGAATCGTCCGAGAGAAATATAAAGGTATCAGCAGATCTGGGAAACGGGTGTTACTGGAATTGATGTTATGAATGTGTGTGTATGTGTTTGCTGGAGCACACACACTGTCTGTCAGTCTGTCTCTGGAGTTTGGTGAAGTTCAGTGTGTGTTTGCTGGGGCCACGTGCAGTCGTGCTTCAGCTGCTGGTGTGTGTTAAGCGTGTGTTTGCAGGAGCATGTGGACGCTGTCTGTACTAACCTGGATAACACTGCAGCAATCGTTTCTCTCACACACAGAGAGCTGTTTTATAACTTCATGTTTATAGGTCTAATTTAAATGCTCATGTTTAATTCATCAATCTCTAAAGCACAGGAACGGCCCACGCGTGTTCTGGGACATGATGCTGTCGGGATGTTGTTGTGGGTCACTTGGGTTCACATGGACAAGGCTGTGATTTCTTTGTTTCCGTATGCAATTTGTTTATTTGTATTTTTATTTATTAACTGATGATGAATAGAATGAGAAAAGCCCTTGCTTTTTAATTCCTCGTGTCAGGTTGTGATTTCCACTCTACTGGGCTGGGTTTTGATTTTCACTTTCATTCATCTCTGATTTTAATCATTTTTTCAGCATTTCTCACGGTTTGTTGGCTACTGAATTTGATATGATTATATTACTGTTCAAAAGTTTGGGTTTAGTATATTTTATGTTTTTGTAAGAAGTCTCTCAGTGCTTGCAATGGCTGAAATGTCATTAAATATTAGAAATGGAAATCTTTAAGAACATTCTAAAATGTCTGTATTGTCTTTTAATCAATTTATTGAATCCTTGCATCCGAGCATAAGTAAAAAATAGTTTGTGGACATGAATTCCTCAAGTCATGTGTGTTGTTGAGTAGAGGTCAGGCAAGAACCACATTTCTTCAGACAAATTGTGTTAGTTTTCTGACTAGCATCCTGTCGTCCTGCTCCTTTCCTCCTGTCCCCTCTGTCTTTCTTTCTCCTGTCCCCCTGCTCCCCTGTCCTCTTGTCCTTCTGTCCCCTTCCTCCTGTCCCCCTGTTCTCCTTTCCCCCTGTCCTCCTGCTCCCCTGTCCTCCTGTCCCCATGTCCTCCTGTCCTCCTGCTCCCCATGTCCTCCTGTCCTCTGCCCCTTTCTCCTGCCCCCTGCCCTCCTGTCCTTCTGCCCCCTTTCTCCCTGATCCCCCTGACCCTTCTCCCTTCCCCTGCCCTCCTGCCCTCCTGTCCTTCTGTCCTCCTGTCCCCCTTTCTCCTGTCCCCCTTTCTCTCCTGTCCCCTGCCCTCCTGTCCCCCTGTCCCCCTGCCCTCCTGTCCCCCTACCTCCTGTCCTTCTGCCCCCTTTCTCCTGCCCCCTGACCCTTCTCTCCTGTCCCCCTGTCCTCCTGTCCCCCTGCCCTCCTGTCCTTCTGCCCCCTTTCTCCCTGTCCCCCTGCCCCTTCTGCCCCCTGTCCCCCTGCCCTCCTGCTCCCCTGTCCCCCTGTCCTCCTGTCCCCCTGCCCTCCTGTCCCTTCTGCCCCCTTTCTCCCACCTCCTGCCCTCCTGTCCCCCTTCTCCTGCCCCCCTGCCCTCCTGTCCTTCTGCCCCCTTTCTCCTGTCCCCCTGCCCTCCTGTCCTCCTGCCCCCTTCTCCCTGATCTCCTGTCCCCCTGCCCCCTGGTCCTCCTGCCCCTCCTCGCCCTCCTGTCCTTGCCCCCTTCTCCCTGATCTCCTGCCCCCCTGTCCTCCTGTCCTCCTGTCCCCCTGCCCTCCTGTCCTTCTGCCCCCTTTCTCCTGATCCCTGCCCTTCATCCTGCCCCCCTGTCCTCCTGTCCTCCTGTCCCCCTGCCCTCCTGTCCTTCTGCCCCTCTCCTGTCTCCTGCCCCTGTCCTCCTGTCCCCTGCCCTCCTGTTCTTCTGCCCCCTTCTCTCCTGATCCCCTGCCCCTTTATCCTGCCCCCTGTCCTCCTGTCCTCCTGTCCCCCTGCCCTCCCTGTCTTCTTCTGCCCCCTTCTCTCCTGTTCCCCTGCCCCTTCATCCTGCCCCCTGTCCTCCCTGTCCCCTGCCCTCCTGTCCTTCTGCCCCCTTTCTCATGCCCCCTGCCCTCCTGTCCTTCTGCCCCCCTGCCCCCTGTCCTCCTGCGCCCCTGCCCTCCTGTCCTTCTGCCCCCTTTCTCCTGATCCCTGCCCCTTTCTCCTGCCCCCTGTCCCCTTCCTCCTGTCCCCCTCCTCTGTCCTCCTGTCCCCTGTCCCCTTCCTCCTGTCCCCCTTTCTCCTGTCCCCCTTCCTCCTGTCCCCCTTTCTCCTGTCCCCTGACCTCCTCCTCTGCCCCCTTTCTCCTGTCCCCCTTCCCTCCTGTCCCCCTTCCTCCTGACCTCCTTCCTCCTGCCCCCTTCCTCCTGTCCCCCTTCCTCCTGTCCTCCTGTCCCCTGTCCCCCTTTCTCCTGTCCCCCTTTCTCCTGTCCCCTTTCCTCCTGTCCTCTCTGTCCCCTGACCTCCTTTCTTCCTGCCCCCTTTCTCCTGTCCCCTTCTCCTGCCCCTCCTTCCTCCTGCCCCCTTTCTCCTGTCCCCCTTCCTCCTGTCCCCCTTTCTCCTGTCCCCTTCTCCTCCCTGTCCTCCTGTCCCCTGACCTCCTTCCTCCTGCCCCCCTTCCTCCTGTCCCCCTTTCTCCTGTCCCCTTTCCTCCCTGTCCTCCTGTCCCCTGACCTCCTTCCTCCTGCCCCCTTTCTCCTGCCCCCTTTCTCCTGTCCCCCTTCCTCCTGTCCCCCTTTCTCCCTGTCCCCTTTCCTCCTGTCCTCCTGTCCCCTGACCTCCTTCCTCCTGCCCCCTTTCTCCTGTCCCCCTTCCTCTCCTGTCCCCTTCCTCCTGTCCTCCTGCCCCCTGTCCCCTTCCTCCCTGTCCTCCTGTCCCCTCCCCTCCCTGTCCTCCTGCCCCCTTTCCTCCTGTCCTCCTGCCCCTGCCTTCCTTCCTCCTGCCCCCCTGTCTTAGGGCCCTGTGAAATCGTTTTTCTTTTTCCCAGATTCCATTTATTTTTTTCCCAAATTCATGTTTTTCCCCTTTTCATTTTTTGGGAATTAGGTTTTTTTACCCTTGACTGTTATTTTAGTTGTAAAAATAGTGTGCTTTTAAAGTTAATGATTAAAATGTATTAAAAAATACAAATAAATTAGGAATGACCTTAAATTTATTGAGGTAATACAGACATTTACTCAGTAGCCTTTTCAGGACAAATACTGCATGATGCAACATAACACTGC
Source organism: Hybognathus amarus (assembly GCA_030378365.1). Classification (NCBI taxonomy): domain Eukaryota; kingdom Metazoa; phylum Chordata; class Actinopteri; order Cypriniformes; family Leuciscidae; genus Hybognathus; species Hybognathus amarus. Next base: position 235,301 of record JAQIUQ010000265.1, on the reverse strand, counting down.
ACTCTTCAAGTAACAACAAAATATGGTTATGAGCTTTAAACTGTCCAGTAATATAAATTATATTATGTTTATATAAGTTTAATAAAGTCACACTCTGTCGCTCAGCGGAGTCGTTCGCTTTCTGTCCAGTCCGGCGCCTCATAGACAGACGCGGATGTGCACGTTGTGTGTGTGCGCGTGCGTGCGAGAGACGCGTGAGAGAGAGAGACGGAGGGAGAGCGGGGAAATACAACTGAAAAGAATACGCTGCGTGTTTTAAATAGTGTTAAAAACCGAAACGCAGTATGTGGCGGCGAATTAGTCAATGTGTGGGAAACACTGCATAAGTCACGTGCGAACTGCTCGGCTCGGCACTGACGGCTTATAGCGTTGAGTTTCTTAACTTTTTGCCGACGAAGCAGAGCCGTGGAGAGCCGCTTCGCCATGCTTTCATTGTTTTGATTTCGTCATTGGAGCTGAAATGACGGGTTGAGGGGTTTGTGTCGCCCAGATTTGCTTCCCCTGGTCTGCATTTTCACCAGACATGCGTTCATCTCCCCACACAAAAACAGAATTTCAAACCAAATATGTAAAAATCCACGAAATTCCGCGTTAACACTAGATTCCGCGTTAATTGGCCAATTCCGTGATTTCGTCTGCCGCAATTTCGTTATCGCGGAAATCATAGGGCCCTCCTGTCCCCCTTCCCCCTGCCCCCTGTCCCCCTTTCTACTGTCCCTCCTGTCTCCTGCCTGCCTGCCCCCTGTCCTCCTGCTCTCTGCCCCCTGCCCTCCTGCCCTGTTCCCCTGTTCTCCTCCTGTCCTGTCCTCCTGTCTGTCCTTCTGTCCTCCTCTCCTTCTGTCCTCCTGTCTGTCCTTCTGTCCTCCACCTGCTTGTGTTTCTTCTTCTGCTTTGGAAGACATAGTGTTGATGCTTCCTCTATAAATATCGCCACCACTTTTTGTTCCTGTGTTCAGGAGTGAGACAGAGGTCTGTGCTGAATCACTGTCTGGTGAGTCCGTGTGTGTGTGTGTATGTGTGTTTGTGACATGTAAATAGGGAGTTTGCTGAAGCTGCATTCTTTTCCTCCTCTTCTTTCTCTTTTCCTCTGCCAGCCAATCTCATCGTAATCTCCTTATTAAGGCACGATCTAATGAGATGTTATTCACATGCTATCTATCTCTCTCTCTATCTCTCTCTCTTTTAATATCTCTTAAAATATCTTTTGAAAAAGCTTGGTTTATTCAGCAATAAACTAGTCATCGTTGTTGTAATTTATGAAAAGCTCTTCTAGGGAAAAGTGTTGCAAATTAGCTTTAAAGCTGCTGTCCCAGTTTTATGTTTATTGTATTTTTTTTTTTAAATCTATTGAACAAGATTAATTAAAAACTTTTCCCCCTAGAGAAATCTATCTTTTTTCACAATTATTTTTTCACTAACAGTTTTTTTTCTAGTTCTCACTCCACATATCTTTTGCTGAAAACTATTTTCTTTTTTATGAAAACAATATTGTATAACTTAATAAAAAGTTACATATATGCAATTTTTTGTTTTTTTGGGGGATCTAGAAATGACAATGTAAGACAGTCAATGTCCATATAGGTCATTTATTTTGTACAAACCGCCGTTGCTGTAAGAAAATGACACTGAGTGATGGTGGCCTTGTGTCTTGCAGTTGTTTTCTGCTCTGATTGGTCTACAGATTCTCAGCCAATGGCAGTATTGTAGTAAGAGCATGAGCTAATAACACTGAGCAAACAAACAGAGCCCACAATCCCATCCCTACTCTTTTTACACTGACCTCTCTGTGTTGACAATACAGAGATTTAGGAGTTACTATTAGTGCTGGCAATTGATAACATTTACGTTTTTAAGATGTTTTTACACTGTAATACTTCAAATGTAATTTCCAAATTAATGTAGAAACAAATTAATTTGAAATTTGAAATAGTTTTTTTTAGCCATTAGTTTTAATTACATTTCATGAAAGAAGGCCAGTATAATTGATACCAATACTGATTTTTTTCTCAATTAAATCCATTCAGCATTACAGTATAATTTAAACATTTATTAGGCCTTAAAATATGTATAACAACTTTTGATTTAAGTGAACTTAAAACAGTCTTTACATAAACACATTATAATAAATGTCACATACCTGCCCTTCAATATATCAGGCCCTAATTTTTTCTATTGTTCAGATTTGATGTACTTACTCTGTGAAAATGCACAAAAAGTTATTTCATTGTTTTGACCCATATCGCACAGTCGACGCTGCGTCATAGAATGTCTCTGAATAGGTTCACAAGCTCACTTTTGGGGGAAACAAACTAGACTCCCCATAGACTTCAATACAAAATAACGGCAAAAACCAGCACCCGTACACAGCCCACAGGCGTAAATAACTTAAGAAATCACTTATATACACCATGTAAAGTAATTATATGTCCACCCTGCCTGCCATAGAGCATGATATATATATTAATATGAAAGCTGGGGGTCAATAAAGGCTTTCTGAAGTCAAGTGATGCGTTTTTGTAAAGAAAAATAATTATATTTATAACTTTATACACTATAATCACTGGCTTCAAGCATCAAAGTGGCAGTTGAGCTCTCAGATTTTGGGTTAACAATCCCTTCCAATGCTTTCAAATTAAATTGTTTATGTGATGAATTTGCACTCCTATATTTGACTGTATGCTGCTTCATAAATGCAAATATTGCAAATTTGTGTTAATAACTCAGTTTCACATTCACCATGTCTTCTGCTGAGTTCAGTAAACTCTACTTGGACGACGACTTCTGTTAATATAAAGTGGCAGTGACGGTGTGAGTGTGTATCCCAGAAGTGTTCACATGAGCTTCTGTTCTGCCCATGTCTGACACTGGAAAGTATTTTCTCTGTAAACCACGCTAACTCATCTGTGACCTTGTGGAAAGAGTCTCTCATAGGTTTGTTCTGGTTTGATGGCCACATCACACACACATCCCTGGTATTTCATTATGGCTTACACAAGCACTTCCTGCGTTTAGGAAGAATGGTTGCCATGGTACCATAGCATAATGGTTTAGACTGGAGAGTTTCTAATGAAAGATGGTACAGATGGAAAGACATCTATGATGTCTATCTTTACAAAAATGTGTGTGCTTACTTAAATGACAGAAACTGAAAGCCTTCTTGTTTATTGTTCTTTGACACCTTTAGACACGTACTGAAATTACTGTCATTCAAAAGTTTAGAAGTTAATGTCAGTTTGAGAGAAGTTACAGGAGATTTTGAAATCCTCAAGTTTATATGGCTTGACAGGTTGTCTGTTTATCAGGAATAATCTAAATAAGATGGATTTTGTGCTGACGATTATTTGTCGAACGATTCATTCTGTTTCGTTCATGCCACTTACAGTGTAAGCCTAATAACATGTTCTTTTTTCACTTGGGATTGTATATAATATGATAATAAAATAGGGCTGGGCAACGATTAATTCGCGATTAATCACATCCAGAATAAAAGTTTTTTTTTTTACATAATACATATGTGTGTGTGTGTTGTGTGTAAAATGATTTTGCATATATAAATACACACACATGCATGTATATATTTAAGAAAATGTGTTCCTAATATATTAAATATTTATATATAAGATTAATTATGTATATATATATATATATATATGGTATATATATATAAAGTATATACATGCACATTTCTTAAATATATTTCTTAAATATATGCATGCATGTGTATTATTTATATATATATATATATATATATATATATATATATGTGTGTGTGTGTGTGTTTGTGTGCACACTACACACACATATATTATTTAAACACAAACTTTTTTTGGATGCGAATATTTACGATTAATCGTTGCCCACCCCTAAAAAATGTAATTAAATCTGTCAATGCGTGCATGTTTTAATTTAATGCTTTAAAAATGTCAGGAAAATGTATATAATATAATATAATATAATATAATATAATATAATATAATATAATATAATATAATATAATATAATATAATATAATATAATATAATATGAATCAATATAACTGATTAAACCTTTGACTATATTTGTATACTTTATCATGGTATTTTTAATATTCTAATAATATTAATATTTTTGCTCTGCGGATTATGACTTCCCTGCCTCTCCTAACCACACCGCAAAAGGAGACACAATTTTACGTATTTGATGACGTTTCTTTAAGCACTTACCGTAAATACGAGTAAAATTTGGATGGCAAAATGATATTTAAATTGAAACTGCACAAACTAGTTTAGAATAGATTTAATAATCACGGTCAGATAATTAATCAATATTTGCAAATGTGTTTCTTTCTGTTTTGAAAACAGTGTTTTTGACTCTTGGCTGTGATTGGCCCCTTTTAGGTCTTTTAGTTAGAGTAAGTTTGCATCATCTTGTGCAATTTGCAGCAGCAGGTGGTGGGGCGTCAGTCAGCCGCTGTAGACACACACACACACACACACACACACACACACACACACACACACACACACACACACACACACACTACTGCCCCCGCTTGCATGGCTTCCAATTAAACAGCTATTTTTGGTCTTTGGCAGTCTTGATTGTTTAGAGGCAAATTAAATACCACTGTATTTTAGGCACTAAAGAGATAAGGGCATCTCAGGACAACAATGTATAAAAACTGAAACGTTTTCCTTCACATTTTTGAAAAGTTTTGTGTTCAGACAATATCATTGCCAGTATGATCCCAGTTCACACAGATCTGCAGAAAACAACTGAAAATGCTGTATTATGCCTGGCCAATAGTTGGCGACACTCACTCACATGCGCACAATACATTCTTCTACAGAGCGGTGAATAGACAACCATTGAGCATGAAATACGCACAACATCATGTTTTCAGCAAATGTTATATTGCATTAATTTTACACAGACAAAACCGGTATCGCTTAAAAAACTTGCACTTTAAAAACTTTTTTGTTAGTAAATGCTCCCCTGGCCTGAATCACCATGCATGCTCTAAAACATGAGCTTTATGTTTTGAGTCTGTGCTTATGATTTATCATTCATTACTGATTGATGGGTAACTGTGGCATTATGTGTGTGTGTGTGTGTGTGTGTGGTCCTGTGGGCATGTGCTCTGCTTCAGATCATTAGTCTCTCTCTCTCTGTGTTACTCTGGGCTGTAAGAGAAATCTTCATCTGTACCATCTTTATTGCACGAACACTTCTGGAATGATCCCGGCTTAAGATATTTACACATTCACAGCACAGTGCACAGCGTCACCGGCACTCCGCATATCCCCTTATATGGCTGCATTTCAAATGCTTTTTTCTAACAAGTTACATTGATAAAAATAGATTTTGTTTTTAATTCAGTAGTACATCAAGCAGAACATCATTCATTTTCAGTGCTAATTTTTTTGTCCATTATTTTCTGTATAGTATTAAAGGGATACTTCAGGACTTCGCATTAAAGGTCCTCTAAGCAATGTCACACGTTTTTTAGGCCAAAACATTTTTTGTCACATACAGCAAACATCTCCTCACTATCCGCTAGCTGCCTGTTCCCTAAACACACTGTAAAAAAACACGGTCACATGATTGCAGACAACCCAGGCTCCACAAATGGCAACAAAAACAAACTGCGGCAACCCGCTCCACGAAACATAACAAACTGTTCCAGCCAATAACTGACCAGAAGGCCCTGGGGGTGGGGTTTGGGGGTCAGTGTGCGGATGAGGAGGAGGGAGGGTCTCTCTACCCTCCATTTTGTTTGAAAATACTTTAAACATCAACAAGAAGTCACGTCACCTGATATCGCTTAGAGCACCTTTAAGCTTTGTTTTAGTAAAACCTGTTAGTATTTTCGAATTACCATGCTTTCCACCCTCATATCCCCTGAGACGAGAGTCTTGTGTATTTTGGTCGGGGCGCGAACATCGTCATTGAAGGATTTTTTTTGTCCAGATGCTAAAGTCTACAGTCAGTAGTCGGGTCTGTCCCGCATGTTCTCAACCCGCCCATAGAGGGCGATCTCACTCACAGAATGAACACATAGTGTCGGCCATCATTTTTTTGGAAGCTAATGCCTTGTTTCCACTGAGGGATGCGAGTACGAGTACAGCTGCGGGTCGAGGTCGGGTCCACCATGATCAGGCTTTCGTTTCCACCGCCAACAGTACCCACATGATAGGCGTGGTGTTTGCTGGAAGACGATCGACGTCATTTTCGCGCAAAGAAAGCGACATAGTAAACAACAATGGATGACAGCACAGCAGATCTTGTTCTTGCTTCTCAGCATGTTTGTCACTAGAAACAAGCGCTGGCATTAGGCGTTTCTCAATACCAAGTAGCCATCGCAAAGTCCGAACTCAGGAGAATGATCCCTGCTAATGGAACAATGCGTTCTTGCACTCAGCTCGCACTGGCTATGCGGACTCCGGTTATCTCTGTATGTACATTTTAGGCAATAATAAAACGAAATATGTTATAAAACACCACTCTGCTTCTTTTCGATTTCATTTTAATACATTTTAAACATTATAAAGCACACAAATGTGATTCAGGCAACGCATAGCCTATTGATTATATTCACTGCATGTATGTAACGTTATATTTATAACAAAACTAAATATAAAACACAACCCTGCCTCTTTTTGTTTAAATGTAAAAATATTAAACATATTCCAGGCAATATGTAATGTATTGCATATCGTATTGGTACAAATGTTGCAATAAACAACAGATTATCTTGTAATACAATTTAAAAAATGACAAAATTATCAATTTTTTTTGCATTTCAGTTTTATCAATAATAGCCATTATAAAAGTATAAGTAAAAGGTACAAACAGATATACAGTAAAGCTTAAATAACATAAAGAAACAATTCAGTCAGTCAAATATACAAATTCAGCGCTCAAAGATATGAAACTTCACGTAGCCTTCTGCCAAAGCTATTGGCCAGGGAACGAATTATAGATTCACGAGACCAAAAATCACCTGTTAGGTTTATACAAGACGAACTATAGCTCATGTTTAACCACTACAGAGACGTCCGAGTCAGCGGCAAACATCAGGATGACTAGCCGAGGAAAGCGCTGTTCCAGGCGGGACACGAGCGCGAGCGTCCGGTGATCGCTTGAAATGGATCTCAGTCAAATTATCATAAATCTATAAATAAACCACAGATTTGAGCTTTAAAAAACTACTTTCTCGCCTGAAAAACTCTTAAAACTACATTTCGTGACACAATAACAGTAGAATTATATTTCAACTGTATGCTTCTAATGCCCTTGTAGCACGCGCGAGTGACGATACTCTGTCCACCAATCACCGTTCTGCAGTGAGTCTAGCTCCACCTTTTAGTACCCTTTCACTGTGCTAGGTACCCCAACGAAAGGGTACCCAAAATAGTGGTATGGTACGGTTCGGCTTTTTGGTACCATTCACAATTTTTGACAGTGGAAACGCAAATAAATGCGTACCGAACCGTACCGTACCACTCAGTGGAAACAAGGCATAAGCTAGCAGGCTCTTGTTCTGTGGAGAAAGCTGAGTAGTAGGGGTTACCATCCTCTTTTTCCCGGACATGTGCGGCCAGTCGATGTCCGAGATTCAGCTTTTCCTTTCTGCAGTCGCCATTCATTGTTTTACATGCACACCTTTTGTTTCAATCTAACTGAATTCATTCTGATTGGTGAATCTGTAGTATTTACATGAACGCTAAACAAGTGATCGGTTAATGTGCGTTTTAACTTTGCTGAGAAAATTCCCGCTTCTCCGTGAGATACAGAGCACCGGTGCGTCTCACAGGTGACACTCATCGGTAATCACGCACACCGGCCTCGGGTCGTTCTCCCGCAGCCCTCACTCGTCGCCGCTCGCCACAGTAAACATGAGCTGGCGTCGTTCTCCCGCGGCCCTCAGCTCGATCCCGCTCGCCACAGTAAACATGACTCGCGTCGTTCTCCCGCGGCCCTCACTCGTGCCCCGCCACAGTAAACATGACTGACGCGTTCGTTCTCCCGTGGCCCTCACTCGTCTCCCCGCCACAGTAAACATGACTCGCGTCGTTCTCCGCGGCCCTCACTCGATCCCGCTCGCCACAGTAAACATGACTCAGCGTCGTTCTCCGCGGCCCTCACTCGTCCCGCTCGCCACAGTAAACATGACTCGCGTCGTTCTCCGTGGCCCTCACTCATCCCCGCCACAGTAAGACATGACTCGCGCCGTTCTCCCGCGGCCCTCACTCGTCCCGCTCGCCACAGTAAACATGACTCGCGCCGTTCTCCCGCGGCCCTCACTCGTCCCGCTCGCCACAGTAAACATGACTCACGCCGTCTCCCGCGGCCCTCACTCGTCCCGCTCGCCACAGTGAACATGACTCGCGTCGTTCTCCCGCGGCCCTCACTCGATCCCGCTCGCCACAGTGAAACATGACTCGCGTCGTTCTCCCGCGGCCCTCACTCGTCCCGCTCGCCACAGTAAACATGACTCGCGCCGTTCTCCGCGGCCCTCACTCGTCCCGCTCGCCACAGTGAACATGACTCGACGTCGTTCTCCCGCGGCCCTCACTCGTCCCGCTCGCCACAGTAAACATGACTCGCGTCGTTCTCCCGCGGCCCTCACTCGTGCCCGCTCGCCACAGTAAACATGACTTGCGCCGCTCTCCCGCGCCCTCACTCGTCCCGCTCGCCACAGTAGACATGACTCGACGCCGTCTCCGCGGCCCTCACTCGTCCCGCTCGCCACAGTAAACATGACTCGCGTCGTTCTCCCGCGGCCCTCACTCGTCCCGCTCGCCACAGTAAACATGACTCGCGTCGTTCTCCCGTGGCCCTCACTCGTCCCACTCGCCACAGTGAACATGACTCGCGCCGTTCTCCCGCGGCCCTCACTCGTCCCGCTCGCCACAGTAAACATGACTCGCGTCGTTCTCCCGCGGCCCTCACTCGTCCCCGCTCGCCACAGTAAACTTGACTCGACGCCGTTCTCCCGCGGCCCTCACTCGTCCCGCTCGCCACAGTGAAACATGACTCGCGCCGTTCTCCGCGGCCCTCAGCTCGTCCCGCTCGCCACAGTAAACATGACTCACGCCGTTCTCCACGGCCTCACTCGTCCCGCTCGCCACAGTGAAACATGACTCGCGTCGTTCTCCCGTGGCCCTCACTCCGTCCCCGCCACAGTGAACATGACTCGCGCCGTTCTCCCGCGGCCTCACTCGTCCCGCTCGCCACAGTAAACATGACTCGCGTCGTTCTCCCGCGGCCCTCACTCGTCCTGCTCGCCACAGTGAAACATGAATGGCGACTATAGAACGCAAAAGCCGAATCCCGGACATTTTGGGCTATCTCAAAACAAATTTTTGGGCAGACTCATCACGGAGACTCACTAGTAGCCTAGACTTGTTGTTTAACTACTGCGCTCTGTTACCGGTAGGTGTGGCCTCCTAGGGCAGCGAAGCAAGTGCATTCTGGGAGTTGTTGTCTTTCATCCACATAAGCCAAAAATACATTTTCTGGCTTTTCTCAGTCTGAGAAACTCAAAATAATTTCAAACGTGAAAAAATAATTTCACATTTCTTCTACATAAATGATCCATTTTAAATACACATTCATCTTTCCAGAGGTGAAGTATCCCTTTTAGTATAAAGATCACCTTCTATGATATCTTTACTTTCTTTAGTGTGTAATGTTGCTGTTTAAGCATGAACAATACTATGCAAAGTCCCTCTAGCGGGAGTCATTCTCTTTATCAGTGTCAGTGTTTCTGAACTCTGTGAAACGCCTCCATTAGTCTTGAGTTTACTTAAAGGGATAGTTCACCCAAAAATTACAATTCTTTCAGTAATTACTCTCCCTCATGTCATTCCGTTAGACATTCATTCATATTCGGAAAACAAATGAAGATATTTTTGATGAAATCTGAGAGCTTTCTGTCCCTCCATTGACAGCATTATCATTGCAACTTTCAAGGCCCAGAAATGTGGTAAAGACAGTTAAAATAGTCCATGTGACTACAGTGGTTCAACCTTACTATTATAAAGTGATGAACACTTTTGTGTGCAATGAACCCCAAAAATAACAACATTAATTCAAATTTTTGGGTGAACTAACCCTTTGAGGGAACAGACACGTCAATATTCCTGGTTTAAATAATTCCCACTCAAGGCATGCGCAAAATAAAGTGGCGTGGCCTGGTTGAGTTAGTAGTGTGTGAAACTCGCAGTTATGGGGTAAATTTGATGTTTACGTAACTATGACTAACTATGTTTTGTAGCTAATTATTAAAAATAATCAAAATCGCATAAAAATGCGCTTCATGACTCATGACACACTGATTATCTTATCTTATTGAATGACATGTATAAGATGTGAAATTATATATATGAAATATGTACAGGACAGCGAGAGAGAGAGATTCAGTCTCTTTAAATGTAATTTTCAAATGGCATGTGTAGTATGTGATAAACATATGACCTCTACTTCCTTTTCACAGGTGTTGAGTGTGTTCTGTTAAAGTACCAGCCCTCTTTCAAAGCTGGCACAAAAGATGAAAAATGTCTGTGTATTTGTATGATTTATGAGTGTGTCTTCTCTCTTTGTGTGTTATTGTTGGTGTTTCTCCGTAGTGACATGAAGCAGGTCAAAGTTCAGTCCCGCAGAAACTCGCATGCACTGCAGCTTCCTTATTAGGAGTTTCTACTGAACGATTTTCACATAGTTGTGCTTTTCAATTTATCTGATGTAAAGAATGCCATTCTTTGTGAAGATCTGCTGTCAGGCTAAAGTGTGTGTGTTGACGGAAGCGATTGTGGGAGTTTATCTATGCGTCATTGTATGTTTGATTAATAGTTTAACTTTATGTTAGGTGTTATATACAGTAGACCCATTTGCACACACATGTCCTGATTCATGTGTGAGTTTGGTCTGAATATCTGAACATCTCTATGCTGTGTAGAATATGAGTGACAGCCAGATTGTGAAGTCAGTCTCTCTTGTCTTAGTCATGAGAAACATCATGGTTTGTTACATTCTACATGATCATTCCCTGCCATCTAAATGCTCACAAAATCTACTAACAATCAAAATGCAGTTTTAATTCTCTTTATTTAAACTGCAAAAGCAACTGGTTCAAAAATGTTTACGATTAAGACATCCTATCTCAACAAATGAGACGCCTACATTGACAGAACTATTCAGTGTATGAATAAAGTAAACTCACAGTAGAAAATATGCAGATAGGCAAGAGGTTATCCATTAGAGATCGAAATGGTTTTGTGACCATTTTTGGTGCAAGAAACCTTGCCTAACACTGTAAAAGGACATTAGTGTAAAATACAACGTACTTTTAAACATACTTTATTTAAAGAAATGTATACTTTTATTTAGCAAGAATACATTGAATTGATTGAAAGTCTGTGGCCTCCAAATGAACTTTATTTCCTTTAGTAAAACAACATGTAAAATGAAGAATATAGTATCTTTTGAAAAGCCAACACTGTTAAGGCCATTGCACACCGAGTCGAAATTCGCATTCGAAATTTCCGCACGTTAAAAAAAAATTCGACCTCCACGTTATGTCAATCAAGCTTGCACACCGCCTCGAAACTTTCGTCCGTCATAAAATTTAATCGATCGAGGTTCGATTTTCTGCGTTTTTCGCATCCAGAGCCAGCATTTTGAGAGGTCTTTTGACAATCCAGGGCCGAGGGGAGTCGTCCTCAAATCATTGCACATTCTGCGCCGTGCTTTCAGTTTCGGTTTTCAGTTCGATCAAGTGTTTATGTTCTCTTCTCTATATTGGATTATGAAATTAATAAACCTCCCTTTCAATCAGATTGAAATTTAGGATCGAAATAAGATTGAACAGCCAATTCGATAACTAATGTATTAGGATTTGGGCACAATATATGACTAACAGCCTAGTTGTTTTGTCTGCCCAGTGCTTCAAACCGGGCGCGTGCGGGTGGGTGTGTGTGTGTGTGTGTCCATACCTTAGACATACGGAAATTACATTCACAGAAATTGGTGGTCTTGTTTTTAATATGTGGCTCCAGAATCGCTAGCAAATGCATCAAACTGTCCCCACTGACATTCTGAAGTAAATTTGAATCGCTAAGGATAAATTCGCAACTCCTTGATAAGGAGGTGAAACTTCCTCCTCCGGCGCAATTTCAGGATTCAGATTGATGTAATATTTTCTCTTTATTCTCTTTCAATAAGAGAGGGCAACAAAATCATCCTCATGCTTGACGAATCCATGTTGGTATTCTGATTCTTGCCGCAAAGGTTTAATGATACGCATCGGACTCGGTGTGCAAGGTTTCTATGCGTGACAATTTTTAGGCTGACGAACGACTAAAAACGCATACCAAAAATTTCGTACTCAGTGTGCAATTGGCCTTTAGCTGTATGAAATGTGTTCATTTTTCCACTGTGATATTTGTACTTGAATGCTCACTGTTAAGTAAGAGGGATCTGAGTTTGACATTGAGTGGGATTTCCCTTGATGTCAGTGCTTCTTTCTTGGCTTTTGGTCACACTGCTCTCTTTGTGCCAAATGGAAAGCATGGTTGAGTTTCCGTGGAAGTGTTCAGGGGTCGGTCTATAAATGAGTGTGTGACTGAGGCTCTGTGGTGCTCATAGGTAACATCTGAACACACAAAGAGCTTCTGTGTGCTGAAGGCCTACTGCAACCGTCTGGCCTGTCCCTGGCCTTGTGTTCTCGCTTTTCTTTCCATCTCCACACATGGTGAGTAGTAATCATCATTTAGCAGATGTTCGTATTGGGCCAATTCATCAGGTTCACACATTCTCAGAGTGAAGATCGATTTGAGAAGTGATGAAGTTCTCATCCGTCCTGCAAATGCTTTTTAGTGTGTGCGCACACTTACCAGATGCAGCTCAGACAGAGCACCCACACACACATATTCACACACACTCTCATTCTCTATCTCGCACACATCGAACCAGGACAGCATGGACTGTTCTAGTTGTGAAGTCATCTCCTCTGTCACTCCCAGAACATTCTCTCCCCCTCATCTCCCAGCTGTGTGTGTGTGTGTGGTTATTCACAAAGGAAGATTTATGTCATGTTCATGCTATATAGATAAAATTAGTCTCCTCATTAATTCATTTTAAAGTTTAATTATGTTCTGTCCATCGTTCCATTCTTGCGACATGGAGATAAAAATTCAGTCTGACGGTCACTTTCTAAATGTTTATGGGTCAAAATCTGCTAATAATGGAATAACTGTGTTATAAGAGACAATAAAAACAGGCTTGCTGCATCAAACCCACTCCTTTCCTGGTTACATTTAGAACATTCAAATTTGCGGCAGATGAATGTAACATTTCTGAAGGGCAAAACATGTTAGCCACGAAATGAACTGTTAAATGAACTGCACAAAAAGCATTTTGAACTTCTCCAGCATGTTTTATAATTACTCAAATATTAAACATGGTTTACCTTCACGCATACGCTATCACGTTCATCATAAACTTAGGCTGGCTGTCGGTTGGAATATTAGAGCTAAAACAAGGATATAACAAGGGTGGCGCAGTGGATAAGACACATGCCTTTGGTGTGAGAGACCCAGGTTCGAATCTACTGTGAGACACCAATGTGTCCCTGAGCAAGACACTTAACCCCTAGTTGCTCCAGAGACGTGCAACCTCTGACATATATAGCAGTTGTAAGTCGCTTTGGATACAAGCGTCAGCTAAATGAATAAATGTAAATGTAAATAATGCATTTATAAACATCAGTCACTTCACTTAATACTTGCCAGCTAAGGAATAAATAATTATTATCTTACAATTCATCTGTTTTCAAATCCACAACATTTGAAAATCAAGGCATTGATGTCTGTTAAAAAATAATGTGCACAATACATGGTAGTATTTCTGTCAGAGACGATAATGTGCATAATATATAATGCATGTGCAGTATACACTGCACCACGGATTAGTGTTATTTATACCTAATATTGTGTTTGACCCCCTTTTCCTTCAGAACTGTTTTGGGAACCTTTATTCTAAAATATCTACACTCACCTAAAGGATTATTAGGAACACCATACTAATACTGTGTTTAACCCTTTGTCTTCAGAACTGCCTACAATTCTACGTGTCGTTGATTCAACAAGGTGCTGAAAGCATTCTTTAGACATATTGGCTCATATTGATAGGATAGCACTCTTGCAGTTGAATGGAGATTTGTGAGATACACATCCAGGGCACGAAGCTTCCGTTCCCACCACATCCCAAAAGATGCTCTATTGGGTTGAGATCTGGTGACTGTGGGGGTCATTTTAGTACAGTGAACTCATTGTCATGTTCAAGAAACCAATTTAAAATGAGTGGGCTAGGTGGCCATACATGATGGCCATAAAGGGATGGACATGGTCAGAAACAATGCTCAGGTAGGCTGTGGCATTTAAATTATGCCCAGTTGGCACTAAGGTGCCTAAAGTTGTGCCAAGAAACATCCCCCACACCATTACACCACCACCACCGGCCTGCACAGTGGTAACAAGGCATGATGGATCCATGTTCTCATTCTGTTTATGCCCAATTCTGACTCTACCATCTGAATGTCTCAACAGAAATCGAGACTCATCAGACCAGGCAACATTTTTCCAGTCTTCAACTGTCCAATTTTGGTGATCTCTTGCAAATTGTCGCTCTTTTTCCTATTTGTAGTGGAGATGAGTGGTATCCGATGAGGTCTTCTGCTGTTGTAGCCCATCCGCCTCAAGGTTGTGCATGTTGTGGCTTCACAAATGCTTTGCTGCATACCTCGGTTGTAACGAGTGGTTATTTCAGTCAAAGTTACTCTTCTATCAGCTTGAATCAGTTGGCCCATTCTCCTCTGACCTCTAGCATCAACAAGGCATTTTCGCCCACAGGACTGCCGTATACTGGATGTTTTTCCCTTTTCACACCATTCTTTGTAAACCCTAGAAATGGTTGTGTGTGAAAATCCCAGTAACTGAGCAGATTGTGAAATACTCAGACCGGCCCGTCTGGCACCAACAACCATGCCACGCTCAAAATTGCTTAAATCACCTTTCTTTCCCATTCTGACATTCAGTTTGGAGTTCAGGAGATTGTCTTGACCAGGACCACACCCCTAAATGCACTGAAGCAACTGCCATGTGATTGGTTGATTAGATAATTGCATTAATGAGAAATTAAACAGGTGTTTCTAATAATCCTTTGGGTGAGTGTACATTTGTTTGATCCAGGAACTAATTTCAGTTGAAAATCTTTGTTGGTTATATTTTTGACAGAATTTTTTTTTTTTTAATGTAAGAACTACGCATTCTGATTCTGACATTTCTGATTTTAATATTTTAAATAATTGTCTATTCTTGATAGGGGTGTAACGGTACATGTGTTCGTATTGAACCGTTTTGGTTCAAAGGCTTACGGTTCGAGTACGACATACAAACCGAACCAATTGCTGGACCATTTTTCCTGCCGGCAAAATTTGTGCTGGCAGCGGTCACCACAACGTTGCACAACATCAAATGGCAAGCGTAATGAAAGCAGAACGAAACTGTGCTACTCATTATGTGCTTCACCGATCGTTTATTAGTTCGGACCAGCAACATCTGTGCAGCGCAAGCCGATCTCGATCAAGCAACACTGTTACCACACAGCGCTAAGAGATCCAGTAAAGGTAACATTTGAATCAATTCGCCACTGAGGTAATAACATCGCTGCAAAATCTAGTGAGATGCATTCACATTTCTCCATTATTAACCGTAGATCTCTATTAGATCAAACAGCGCTGTCATGGAAACCAGGAGAAACGTTGTGCCGTGAATGAACTAGTAATACTTTACGTCCACAGACCAGCAACATTCACCATGGATTTAATATAGTAACACTAACTGGAACCAGTTTGGCTGGAATGGTGAAATGCTTTCAAGTACTTCACACATCTTTTCCCAGCACTTCAAAATTCAAATATTATATAAATAAATATATATTTAAATGTTATTTTTAATGTGATGACCAAAACATTATTTGTTCATTCTTCAAAGATGACGCCCATTTATAAACCTGAAAGTTTCAAGATCTAGGAAAACTCACACTTATTTAAAAATATTTTTTCTTTAAACAAATAGGAAATTTCTCTGGCATTTCTTTCTTTTTGCTGTATCGAAAACGTACCAAACCGTGACTTTAAAACCGAGGTACGTACCGAACTGTGATTTTTGTGTACCGTTACACCCCTATTTCTTGACTGACTTTTTTTCATAATTTTGGCAATAGATGAACTGTTAAATGAGTGATCTTGAGATGAGTATTTGCAGTAGTGATGATGGGTGATTGTGAAACTCTGCTTCATGAAGCTTCGAAACCTTACGAATCTTTCTTTTCGAATCAGTGGTTCAGAATGTGTAAAGTCTGCTTAAGTCATGTGATTTTAGTAAACGAGGCTTTGTTGACGTCATTACTGTTTCGGAAACGTTTCAGAGATGTTAATGATGATCTGTGAAACAATGAATCAATGCAGATTCATAAAGAATCACCCCAAGCAGCGAATCAGTGAACACGTGGCTATGGGGTTTACCTGATCTCGGTTTAGTTTGATACATTTGTAGATGTTTTAATCTGACATTAGTATAATTAAAAGGAGGAATAGTAATTAATAATCTCTTATTGGCTGATCATTATCTTATGTTTATCAAAGTTATCAAATTTGCAAAAAAAATAACATATGATACATTTTACATGATTTGTTACATGTAATTAGCATTTGACTCTCATATCTTTTTTTGTGACTATTATTGTTTTACATTTTGTAAAGTGCTGGGTTTTCTAAGATTAAGTTTGCATTTCAAATTCCAGAATTTGATTGTGATCTCAGACATTTGAGGCACTCATGGATGCTTACACACTCAACCAAGAGTTCAGATGGCAATCTTAAGGAATGTGATTATTCCACTTCTGATTCCACCTAACGATTGTGGCTCGTTTGTTCTTCATAAAGTGTGATTTATGTGTGTAAAGGGAGATATAGAGATGAGATGAGTTTGAAGCTGATTTAGTTTATGCTTTAAGTAAAAGTGAATTATTATTATTATTATTGTTTTCATATCTTTTCTTTTTTACATTTTGTAAAGTTTTTTTTGGATCCTGCTGTAAATATTTGCTATACGAGTCTTAGAAAGTCACAAACGTTGCAGGGTATTTCATCAGAATTAATCTTCTCAAGGACAAGTTTGACAGAGCATTTGTGTCCTTTCATACCTCCACACACATCAAAGTTGTCCCTTGCTTTATTTGGAATCTAGTCATCCATCTACCAGAACATGAAGTGTCACATAGCAGACCATCATTTTAACTCCAGAAGTTTCTGATGTGAATAAGGAGCCCTCTCCTGCAGAGTGAGAACCAATAGATGGCGTCTTTATTTTTGAGCACCCTGGGAGTGTGTGTCCAAGTGTAGCAGAATCCTCTGAGATCACTGATGACTTTCCGGTTTTCTCACTGCTCTATGATTCTTTCTGTTTGCTATTGCTTGGACATCAGTGATTTCTATCAGCTGGTGTCAGATGACACTTTGTAACATTTACCAGCAGGTTACTGCAGCCCAGTGGCATGCGGACGACTCGAACCTGCAGGAATGTCATGGCAGGTCACATACACAGCTGCTGTCACCCGCTCATACACACTCACGCGCTCACTGACACACTCAACCCTGAGCACAGAGGGCCGTCGGTAGGAATTTAATGATTCTACTTCCGATTCCTCTTAATAGCTCTATAATATAAAATACAGGAAACTCTGGGTTCTATTATTAGAAAACAACTAACATACCCCAAATGTTTGAAAGGCAGTACCTATATATATATATATATATATATATATATATATATTTTTTTATTATTTTCACTCACCGGCCACTTTATTAGGTACCCCATGCTAGTAACGGGTTGGACCCCTTTTGCCTTCAGAACTGCCTCAATTCTTCGTGGCATAGATTCAACAAGGTGCTGGAAGCATTCCTCAGGGAGTTTGGTCCATATTGACATGATGGCATCACACAGTTGCCGCAGATTTGTCGGCTGCACATCCATGATGCGAATCTCCCATTCCACCACATCCCAAAGATGCTCTATTGGATTGAGATCTGGTGACTGTGGAGGCCATTTGAGTACAGTGAACTCATTGTCATGTTCAAGAAACCAGTCTGAGATGATTCCAGCTTTATGACATGGCGCATTATCCTGCTGAAAGTAGCCATCAGAAGTTGGGTACATTGTGGTCATAAAGGGATGGACATGGTCAGCAACAATACTCAGGTAGGCTGTGGCGTTGCAACGATGCTCAATTGGTACCAAGGGGCCCAAAGAGTGCCAAGAAATATTTCCCACACCATGACACCACCACCACCAGCCTGAACCGTTGATACAAGGCAGGATGGATCCATGCTTTCATGTTGTAGACGCCAAATTCTGACCCTACCATCCGAATGTCGCAGCAGAAATCGAGACTCATCAGACCAGGCAACGTTTTTCCAATCTTCTATTGTCCAATTTCGATGAGCTTGTGCAAATGTAGCCTCAGATTCCTGTTCTTAGCTGAAGGAGTGGCACCCGGTGTGGTCTTCTGCTGCTGTAGCCCATCTGCCTCAAAGTTCGACGTACTGTGCGTTCAGAGATGCTCTTCTGCCCACCTTGGTTGTAACGGGTGGTTATTTGAGTCACTGTTGCCCTTCTATCAGCTCGAACCAGTCTGGCCATTCTCCTCTGACCTCTGGCATCAACAAGGCATTTCCGCCCACAGAACTGCCGCTCACTGGATGTTTTCTTTTTCGGACCATTCTCTGTAAACCCTAGAGATGGTTGTGCGTGAAAATCCCAGTAGATTAGCAGTTTCTGAAATACTCAGACCAGCCCTTCTGGCACCAACAATCATGCCACGTTCAAAGTCACTCAAATCACCTTTCTTCCCCATACTGATGCTCAGTTTGAACTGCAGGAGATTGTCTTGACCATGTCTACATGCCTAAATGCACTGAGTTGCCGCCATGTGATTGGCTGCTTAGAAATTAAGTGTTAACGAGCAGTTGGACAGGTGTACCTAATAAAGTGGCCGGTGAGTGTATATATATATATATATTATATATATTATATATATATACATATTGTCTTGACCATGTCTACATATATGTATATATATATATGTAGACATGGTCAAGACAATCTCCTACAGTTCAAACCGAGCATCAGTATGGGGAAGAAAGGTGATTTGAGTGACTTTGAACGTGGCATGATTGTTGGTGCCAGAAGGGCTGGTCTGAGTATTTCAGAAACTGCTAATCTACTGGGATTTTCACGCACAACCATCTCTAGGGTTTACAGAGAATGGTCCGAAAAGAAAAAACATCCAGTGAGCGGCAGTTCTGTGGGCGGAAATGCCTTGTTGATGCCAGAGGTCAGAGGAGAATGGCCAGACTGGTTCGAGCTGATAGAAGGGCAACAGTGACTCAAATAACCACCCGTTACAACCAAGGTGGGCAGAAGAGCATCTCTGAACGCACAGTACGTTGAACTTTGAGGCAGATGGGCTACAGCAGCAGAAGACCACACCGGGTGCCACTCCTTTCAGCTAAGAACAGGAAACTGAGGCTACAATTTGCACAAGCTCATCGAAATTAGACAATAGAAGATTGGAAAAACGTTGCCTGGTCTGATGAGTCTCGATTTCTTCTGCGACATTTGGATGGTAGGGTCAGAATTTGGCGTCTACAGTATGAAAGCATGGATCCATCCTGCCTTGTATCAACGGTTCAGGCTGGTGGTGGTGGTGTCATGGTGTGGGGAATATTTTCTTGGCACTCTTTGGGCCCCTTGGTACCAATTGAGCATCGTTGCAACGCCACAGCCTACCTGAGTATTGTTGCGGACCATGTCCATCCCTTTATGACCACAATGTACCCAACTTCTGATGGCTACTTTCAGCAGGATAATGCGCCATGTCATAAAGCTGGAATCATCTCAGACTGGTTTCTTGAACATGACAATGAGTTCGCTGTACTCAAATGGCCTCCACAGTCACCAGATCTCAATCCAATAGAGCATCTTTGGGATGTGGTGGAACGGGAAGATTCGCATCATGGATGTGCAGCCGACAATCTGCGGCAACTGTGTGATGCCATCATGTCAATATGGACCAAACTCCCTGAGGAATGCTTCCAGCACCTTGTTGAATCTATGCCACGAAGAATTGAGGCAGTTCTGAAGGCAAAAGGGGTTCAACCCATTACTGAGCATGGGGTACCTAATAAAGTGGCCGGTGAGTGTATATATATAGCATATATATATAATCACACACTCACTCACTCAATCAATCACTCTCACACTCACTCACTCTCTCTTACTTACTCAGTCACTCACACTCACTCACGCAACGCACGCACACACACACACACACACACACACACACACACACACACACACACACACACACACACACACACACACACACACACACACACACACACTCACGCACACACTCTCTCACACTCACTCACTCACTCACTCACTCACTCACTCACTCACTCACTCACTCACTCACTCTCGCTCACTCACTCACTAGCTCGCTCAGCTCGCTCGCTCACTCGCTCGTCACTCCCTGCTCACTCGCTCGCTCTGCGCTACTCGCTCTCGCTCTCGCTCACTCGCTCACTCACTCACGCTGCGCTGCACTCACTCACACTCACTCCATCACTCGCTCGCTCACTCGCTCGCTCGCTCTACTCACTCACTCACTCACTCACTCACTCACTCCGCTCACTCACTCGCTCACTCACTCACTCACTCACTCGCTCACTCACTCACTCACGCTGCTGCTCACTCTCTCACTCACTCACTCACTCACTTCACTCTCTCACTCGCTCGCTCACTCGCTCGCTCACTCGCTCGCTCACTCGGCTCGCTCACTCGCTCGCTCACTCTCACGCTCGCTCACTCACTCACTCACTCAC
The DNA here is from genome assembly GCA_030378365.1 of Hybognathus amarus. Taxonomy (NCBI): domain Eukaryota; kingdom Metazoa; phylum Chordata; class Actinopteri; order Cypriniformes; family Leuciscidae; genus Hybognathus; species Hybognathus amarus. The sequence goes on along the minus strand of JAQIUQ010000265.1, from coordinate 214,309 downwards.
TCACTCACTCACTCACTCACTCACTCACTCACTCTCACTCACTCACTCACTCACTCACTCACTCACTCACTCACTCACTCACTCACTCACTCACTCACTCACTCACTCACTCACTCACTCACTCACTCACTCACTCACTCACTCACTCTACTCTCACACTCACTCTCACTCTCTCACTCATCTCGTCACTCACTCACTCACTCACTCACTCACTCACTCACTCACTCACTCACTCACTCACTCACTCACTCACTCACTTCACTCACTCACTCACTCACTCACTCACACTCACTCACTCACTCACTCACTCACTCACTCACTCACTCACTCACTCACTCACTCACACTCACTTACTCACTCACTTCACTCACTCACTCTATGATTGATAGAAATTTCTTGTCAACAGCATTTCAAAATAGAAATGTTTTGCAACTTTGTAAATTCCTTTACTGTCACATTTGACCAGTTAAACATATCACTGATAATAAAAGTATTATGTTTGATAAGAACTCCCTGAACTTTCGTACTTGTGAGAGTACTGTACTTTAAGTGAAATGTCGCTGGTGTTTATAGTGACTACTAATATGTTGGTATTGTGTCCGCATTATTTTCAGCAAAAGCTCTGAATGTAATGGAGAGCAAGGTTTGCTGTATGAACCCTTCGAAAGTCCTAGAAAAACATCCCACTTTATCCATGTTTCCATGATGTATGCCTTTAACTAATAATAGGTCTATTTAGTGATGTCAGATGTGGATCCCAAAAGCTGTTCTCCACATGATCTTTAAATAACTCTTAAATGGATTTCCCTTTCCCTATGAGTGGCATACGCCTCTCTCCTCCTCATTTGGGAGCTGATTTTAGTTTAACAAGCCTAATGTTTGTTTCTTTAAGATGAAGAGTGCACAGTTCTGTGCTTCCTGTAGTAGTTTATCTGAGGCTGTTTTGGCAGAACTTCACAGGCAAAGGTTTGTGGGTGAGGTCAGCGGGAAAAGAGCGCCAGCTCTCGACTGAAGTCTGTAATTAATGCGTGTAAGCCTGATTACAGTGATTATTATTGTTAGTATTTCCCAGCAGAAGGACCATTCATGCATCAGCAACACACACTCCACAGGTTTCAGTGTCATAACAGGAATTGGAAAATTAAATGACTGTGCTGCTCTCCTGTCCCATGATATAAGAAGTAAAAATGAAACATTTAGAAGTAATTCAAGTGTAATCGACCAGTCTCTGTTGTCTTCTTTTTAAGCATTTATGTTCTGTACCTTTTAAAAAATATATAATAATAATAATACAATTTTATGCAAGCGTCAGACGTTTTCTTCACGCGAAAAGACCAATGCGACACTTCGTTACAGTTGACTCACATCACGCCCTTGTATGTTGCCTTGCATAAAATTAAAATATACAGAACAATAACGAATTTATAGATATCAAAAAAACCTGAGCCAGGATCTGGGTAACACTTAAAGGAGTAGTTCACTTTTAAAAAAAAACTTTTGCTGATAATTTATTCACCCCCATGTCATCCAAGATATCCATGTCTTTCTTTCTTCAGTCGAAAAGAAATTAAGATTTTTGATGAAAACATTCCAGGATTTACTCCATATAATGGACTTCAATGGGAACCAAACGGTTCAAGGTCCAAAAGAGAGTTTCAGTGCAGCTTCATATGGCTTTAAACAACACCAAACGATGAATAAGGGTCTTATCAAGCGAAACGATGAGAACAAGGTTTTATGGTGTAGCATCTACTTGTGTGCATCGAGTAATGAATGAATAAACTCTATTCTGGAAGAAGGTTTCATTGGCTGCGTCCGAAAGCTGATAGGATAAGAAAGCACGTCCGAATTCAATGTTAGCTTCACTTGCTGAGATTCCTTCATCTGATGCATTGTTGAAGGCAACATTGATGTATCCTTCCCTGCCTTTGATATCCCTCAATCCTGTGCTTTCCATTCTGTGACAGCAAATAAAGATGGCGTCTGAAAGTTGTGGTTGGTGGTCAGTTTGTGTGTACAGTAAATGTACATTTTTTACCAACGTTTTCCACTTCTAGTGAGAAATCCCTTGTTTAGTAATTCAATATTTGCTTGGTTATCACCAAAGCTCTCTATTTTTAGAAGTCAGTCTGAAATCAGTTTCAGTGAGGTACCTTCGTGCGCAAATGTTGCCTACAAAGTCATTTCCTGAAGTCGACAAGTCACTGTCCAAGCTTTCGGACGCAGCCATTGTGTGCCGACTGGACCAGTGCCTGAAGAACTGTTGTAAAAGTGAGATAAGCAACTGTTTCTGTTGCCTTGTCATTGAACTTTCACTCAGAACTGTATTTAGATATCCGCTGTCAGCCATCTAAAGACAGTTTGGTGATATCCTTAATGTTATTGACGTCATTTGTTGTTTCTTCTCTTTGTCTTTATCACTAAGGATTGACCTGTTGAGATGGAAAGGTGACCAACACATTGTCGTTAACTGTGTGAGCATAGCCTCTAGTGGACCGTGTCCTCCATAACAGCAGCAAAACACCAGAATATTTCCATTCTTGCAAACTGTAGTTAAACATACAGGGTTTCCAGATGTCTGCGTGCGTCACAGTTTGATAGACGAAGCCCCTGCTAATGTGGCCCTTGCCCTTGACCTTGTCTCTGATTCTGTGTTTGTGTTTTGAGGTGCTGACGTGAGATGCGAAACAAAGGAAACCCGTGAGTGTTCCTCTTTCCTCCATTCCCAGCATTCCTCAACAGGAAGAAATGGTCTTTCAGGGCCTGGGCTTCCCCAACACATGGTCACAAACATTCATTTTAAGTGGTTTGAACTCTTAGAAACCCACTGAGCGTAAATGTTCCACTTCCACATCTTGATGTCACAAGGTGAAGAATGTGGAGAATGTGCCACTTTTGCAGACTGATTGCAATTATGAGTTTTGACCACTGATCTATATAATGACTGGATGGCTGATGATGTTCTAAACTGCCACTAGGCAGTGAAGCCAGCGGAAGTGTTCGAGCGGCCATCTTACGATTCCCTGCCAGCAGAGGACTCCATTGGCCGTTATACAGAGATAGTAGCTCCGGCGGCACTTTTAAGATGACCCGTTGTGCATAAACAAGTGTAAAACGAAGTTCACAAAAGGATCTACAAAAAACTGCCCACAGGTTGTAATTTAAGGCAATAGTAATAGTAATTGATATGCACAATTGTCGATATTTCCGTGTTGTTTAAAAAATGTTTATAGCCTACTATGCATTCTTTCACAGACGTATTCAAGTTTAAACTCAATAAACGTATTATTCAATGCATTACTTATTATTATTTTAATTAAATGTGTTTTACTATATTTTCATGTCAGTTTGACCATGAACCATGCGCGGTCACTTATTTCAGCGCCTGCAGCAGCACATCGGAAATAGACTGGGTGCGAGAATGACCTCCGACGTGTTTTTTTCTTGATTTTGGGGGTTTTACCCATAGACTGTTTTACCTTAAACAATGGTCTCTACCAAGGATAGCACATTGGTGTGCAATAAAACTGAGTCTGCACAGGATGTTTATTTTGAAATTGACAGTGTTTTGACGGTGCGATTTGGACGCGGTGTGCGTCGAAAAAAGACACGGCGCCTATCTTTAGCAACGCGCCGCGTCGCAACCATCAGACTGTAGGTCGCAATTGGTTCACACATGCATTGATGACTAGAGTGGGCGGCTGGGCGCGAATCAGCTCCGGTAGCCGTGTCGGAGCCAAACGCGCCGCAGACGCGTGGAGTTTATGGGTAAATAAGAGGCGAAACAGGCGTACATTAACCCATACAATTTGTAAATTCATTTTCTGAACAAGTTTTTGCTAACTAATCAAATACTTAAACAGATCTAAATGTAAAACACAATCCAAAAGAGCTGTATTTTAAGTTCACAATACACATATACTTAATTTTTAATAAGCAGGAATAATTTTCGACTTTAAACAAATACCCATTTAAATGTTTCAGATGTTTGCATTGTAAGGCTGTTCAGGGAGAAAATTGGTGTCCCGTTAATGCAATGATTTCTCAGTCAATTCACACAAATTCCTATTGCTTCAGATGGAACGCGATGAGCTCACTAGGGAATCACAATATAGCGGCGCGGTGGCTTCACTGTTTATGACGTCATGAGCTATCCAGTCATTCTATATAGATCAGTGGTTTTGACACTTACAGAAGATTTTTATTGTGCAATGAACTGTTTTTAAAAAATGTGTTGATAAGTTGATGATAGCATGACCCCTAAAATGTCACAATGTCACAATGAAACTGAATTAGCAACAACTCTCTTTTCTATATTCTGAGTGTAAGGGATTAACGTAGAACGGGACATGTTTCTATGCATCGCTTGTTTATTGGGTGTTGAAATGTGGGCGTGGGACTCAAAAGTGTATGCAAATGTATGGGGTTTAGGAGCACTATTGGCGCTTTTCCACTTCACAGTACTAGCTCGACTCGACTCGGCTTGCCTTTGTTTTGTTTTCCACTGTGTAAAAGTTGTACCTGTACCTGCTTTTGGGTACTTTTATTTGTATCACCTCTGGCGAGGTTCTGGGCGAGCTGAGGCAAGCTAAGGCGATACTAAAATGTGACGTGAAAACAATGCCGACTACTGATTGGTCAGAGAGAATCGTCACCCGTCACTTGTTTCGATTCCGGTTCCTAACGATTCTCTATTCCGATTTTTTAAGAGGCAGGGTCAAAAAAGTTTAGCTAACCTTGCTAACCAACAGTCTTTTTGAAGGAAATACTCTCCTGTCACAAATACTCCTTTTGTCACAAATTTTGCATTTTGCAGAGATTTCGTTATTTTTAGAAAAGTGAAGCCACACTTTGGACCACCGACGTAAGCTACTCATGTTGGACTCACGCGGTTATGCCAAAACTTCCAGTAGACGCTTCTTCGTTGGTGTTGTTCAGTGGTTTCTTCTTTCGGTCGGCGGACTGTGAATATCGAAACTAGGAATCGAAATTTTAACTTTTTAATGATTCCAGGAAAAGCGAAAGGTTCAGTCCCGGTTCCAAGTCGAATACTCGATTCTCGATACCCAACCCTAATGACATCTGATTAAACAATTCTAAGGTCAAAACATTTTAAAGGGGACCTATTATGCCCCTTTTCAAAGTCTTGATCTTTCATGCTTTAATGTTCAGAAAACATCATTTTTCTCTTCTTAGCCCAGACTGATCTCATGAAATGGCGTATGAATGACATGCCAATTCGTATTTCCATTTTTGGCGTGCCATCAACACGCATAATCGCTTTTCAGCTTGTTTATGTACGCCGTTGACTTAATGTTACATTACTGTATATATAAATATATGATCTACCCCAACCTCGTCCCTAAACCTACCCGCCAAATACATTTATGAGTCTTCCCCTCACCATCCTAGGAATTAAAATATCCCCAGATGTAGATCCACATTTTGCTTAGTTTCGCTCGGACATTAAGGCGTGTACATACACGTGCAATCACTCGGATATTAACGCGTAGACGAGATAGCTTAAAATGTGTATAAATAACACGCCACTTGACTTGAAAGTGGCATGAATGTTTACGCAAATGTTATGATGTCATGTTGTCCTAGTCTATCAGTAAGGCTCTGTTTAGTCTATATGAAGCTCCTCCTCCTGAAAAGCACAATGTGCTCTGATTGGCTGGCTGACGTGTTCATTCCCAAGAAAACTCGAGACCACAATGGAGGCGTTTCAGGGAGTTTAGAAACCAGTGACACTGATTATTATAGATCCTTTGCAGTGACTTTGCCTGGTATATTTTCAGAACTTTTACATGTTCAAACAGCAACCTTACACATTAAAGCAACACTAAGTACGAATTTTTACCTTAAAATAATGTTTTCAAAATCGTTTCATAAGTCGTAACAGGGTGAAATGCACTTATGCCATCGCTTTACGGTCCTATGTCTGCTATAACCACGCTATGTTAGATGGCCAGACCAGGTCGCGTTTCTATTGTTTGGGACAATGAGGACAATTCAGCTTCCGACCTGTAGGGTGACCGCAGAGGAAAAGCTCCTTTGTGTTGCTTTAAAGAGAGCTGAAAATGTAAAAAAACATAACACCGTGTCCTAACTACACGCGACGCCGCGACACGCGATAAAAGGTATCTTTTCTATGTTAATCAGACTTTTTTCTCCTAACCAGACGCGACGGCAACACGCAAAGTTTCTAATTTAGAAACGGTTCCTATTTCTGCGACGTCACGGCTGACAGAATGAAGAAATTACACTGGTTATGATCTACACATTATTTCTTTTTAGTTAAAAATAGGCCACTGTGCCACAAGCGATAACGGATAATTTACCTCAGATTTTGAAAGCATATATTATAGCGTTCACAATGAATTCTATGCAAACATACAATTGTACTTCATAACAAACTTAGTCAATGAGTATATTTTGTTAATGTTTTGATTTTTAATAATGTTATTTCTTGATTTAATTATGTCCTTACCCATTTCCAACGAGTGCGGGCCAACAGTGCGCTTTCACAGAGAAACTCTGCTCACACCATAGGCTCACACGCTGTTCTGAATGTGTGGCATCTCACAGTCACGTCGCGTCGACAGACACACTTGCTGTCGCTGGAATTTCATCGCATCGCATGTAGTTACTGTAGGACACGGTGTAAGAGGTCCTCGTTAAAAAAGAAGCCAAAGAAGATGGATGGATCAATTGATAATAATTAGATCATAAGACTTGAAAATGCTAATGTACATTTTAAATGGAAAAGAAACAAGAATAGAGAGCATTAAAATCCCATTGCTCTCTCTCTCTCTCTCTCACACACACACACACACACCTCTTCTGCCTTGAGTGCATGTGTGTGTTCATTTCTCTACTGTCATTCAGTGCCTCATCTGCTCAGATACGAGTGTGTTGGCTTAGCTCTACTTCTGTTCGTTCATGGTTCATGGACAGACGTGGGGTCCAGAGCACAAACTACCAGATCAGCAGTGTTTAGATGTGTTTGTGGATTGGGTGACCTCAGAGGGATGGCATGTGTTCAGGACATCCGCAGAGCTGCTTGTGGACGCCACTGACACACACAGACTGATGGGTTTCTCTCTGTGATCATGTACACCGACTCAAATAACCTCTGTGTGTGTCTGTGGCTCCTCATACATACAGGATTCTTACATACACCCACTGCACATTTTTCATAAAACACAAGCAGACTGAATTGTTTTGGTAAATAAATCTAGATCAATTGTTGCAGTCAAATCAGTTGGACAGTTTGTGCACTGATGGATTTGCTAATTCACACATTTGTTCTGCCTGTTTCAGGGCTGCATGATTTGTGTGTGTGTGTTAATTTGCTGTGTCTATATGAGATTCACTCTGAACACTGGAAGCTCAGTCCTGGCCAGACTCATTGTCAGTAGGTTTTGGCATATTCCCAGATCATTAATCCTGGATAGGAGAGATTCTGTGTAGAGGAAATGGACATCATGAGTTACACATCATCAATACATGATACATTTTATTCAAAGAGAGGAAAAACAACTTTGTACACAACTTTGTGATGTGACCGTGTTGAGGTTTCTATACAGTTAAACTGATATATAGGTAGTTCAAACGAAATAACTCATTCTGTATATCACATTCTGATGCATACTTTTTGTTATTGGCCATTTTGGCCAATAATTTGAATTTTTTGAGTTTTGAAGAGAAAATGCTAAGAATGTGTTTGTCTTTGTGGGATGTTTATTTTTGCAATGTCCAAGGGAGCAATCTTCAGAGATGAGCTTCTCTAGGACACGAACAGCTGAAAATGATTTCTCTGATCTGCTTTTGCTCTCTAGGCCTAAACCATAGTGAGTATATTTGAGAAACTGAAACTAATAGAACTAATGACTGCATGAGGAGAATTATTATAGAAAGATTTGTTGTATTAAAATGTTTTATGTTTTAATGTTACTAAAGCCCTTTTTTGAAATTATTTAATATATTTCTCTTGAAGATTTTTTTTCATGCAAGTCAAAACTACATAAGGAGAGAATTAATGGCATAACATTTTTTTATTGACTTTATATAATGTTCTTTTTGACTTTATTTTAAACCACTAAAGAATGTTAGTAAATATGTATTTGTATTTAATATTTTTTTAATTAATTAATCAAACTTTAAAGCTCTTGCATTTCAATAAATCTCTTAAAGATTCTATTTTCAAGTTTTGCTACTTTTAAAAATCATCTTCACTACCATAAAGTTTGGTAAGAATTTAAAATATTTCTGAAAGAAGACTTTTCTGCTCATTATTTGATTGAAAAAAAAAAAAACAACGGATGTTGTGAAATATTATTATGATTAAAAATGATGGTTTTCTATTTGAATTCATTTTCATAATTTATTCCTGTGATCAAAGCTGAATTTTCAGCATATTACTCCAAGTCACAGGATCCTTCAGAAATCACTCTAATATGATGATTTGCTGCTCAATAATTATTATTAATAATAAAAATATTTTTTTGTGGAAACCATTATACATGTTTTTTTTTTTAGGATTCTTTGATGAATAGAGAGTTCAAAAGAACAGCATTTATTTGAAATGCAAATCTGTTCTAACTTTATACATGTCTTTACTGTCACTTTTGATTTAATGCATTCTTGCTGAATAATAATGATAATAAATACTGTGAGAAATGGGAAATTAGAATTTCTTTAAAATTCTTTCAAATTGCCAGAGGAGTTTGATTGATGAAGATTTTTTAGTTCATAAACTTGTATTAAGTGTTCTTCCTCTCATACATTTTCTTTTATTGTATTAGCAGTTTGCTGTGGCAGTTTTTATAAATTGTAAGTATTGTGAAGATCCATTTCTGTCTATGCAGCTTGCTGCTCATAGCTTTGATCACTAATATATGCGTGTAGCAGTGCAGGGATTGGCCGGGCCTTCATCGAATATGAACGCTGGGGTTGGCTCAGACAGGATGCTCACAGTTCAGGGATGAGTTTGGTAGAAGGGATGGGCGGCACACGGACAGATTCCAGTGCAGGGAGAGAGAGAGAGTGGGTGTGAGACCATATGAGTGTGAGGAAGAGAGGAGGAATAAGACCACAGGCCAACCGCATGACCTCAAGCCAAAAGACTGAAGAAAAAGACTCGAGAGAGAGTCAACTTTGTCATCTGGCATCAGGTGTCGGAGGACAGACAGAGACAGTGAGACGGAGCAGGCACACCTGAAGAAATTCACCAGTCCAATCAGTGACGTTCAGATCCATTCAGCATGAGATTACGGCTCTGAAAGGTAAAACCACTCCAGTATGATCATCAGGAAACTTTGCTCTGTTCTTTTTTGAGTCTGAAACTCTCTGAAGTCTTTTTCTAGAATAATGAAAGTGTATTGGGAGGTCAAGTGAAGCTTTTATTTGCGTAAGTGAGGGGAGAGCGGGGCACAACCTAACGCTTTTTGGTTTTGGCTCAATTAATTAAAAAATAATTAGGTTAGATTAATACTTTTTTTACACAAGCAACATACACATCTCTGCTACAAATGACCACTTAAAGTTTTTTTCTAGGACCTACCATTTTCGTACAGTTGCACTGAAAGTGACAGAAGTGCAAATGTTACAACTTACCCCATATGCGGGGTTAATTGTAACAGACAGAGGGGTTAGTTGTAACACTTGTGTGTAACACACATAATTCAGTACTATTTTATTTGTATAGTTTGATATTGTTTGTGCATCTTTATAGACAGATATCCATACATCCATCCCTCATCCAATCATCCTTCTATTGTGAGATCAATATCATCAATAGAGACATAGAAAGGGCTGCACAGTTTTGCAATAAATAATAATAATTAAATTATAAATGTTGTAATTGCAATTAAATTAGATTTGTGTGTGGCAGCTGCATGTACAAATACTATTATTAATAATAATAACAGTAATAATAATACAAATGAGCTTAAAATAAAAATGTAAAGGGTTTATTGAATTAATAACAGGCCATATTTTTATAAATAAACAAGTTATCATTCATAGTACACTAAATTTAAAACATTTTAAATTCCAACATTGTGAAAGTCTAACAAAGTTAAATGTCTAAATAAATACTCAAACCTGAAAAGTTGTGTGGTTCCGTTTTCATTTGATTATCATTGTACACTTGCCGGCTTTGTTGTAACACTCTGTTAGAACGAACCCCGCTGTATATTGCATATTTTAACCCTAGCTAACAGTCGCTCAGGAATTGCCGACGTGTTTCAAAACGGTGCTATGTTTGAGCCAACAAGACAGTGATTAAGGCAATATAAAGTTAGATTTGGAAATGTATACACCCAACTCAGAAACCGAAAAAAATCCTATGATGAAAAAAATTACTTTCATGGTGTCAGAACACTCTTTGTCCAGTATCTTCACGAAATATAATCAAAACTTTCCACAAATTCAGCGAGAGACCGTCTTCTGGCAGCACAAGAAAAACAGCGGAAAGATAGCCTACTTGATCCTGACGAACTATGTAAACGGTCCGTGTTACATTTTAACCCCGCGTTAGGTTTTCTGCCCCGCGCTCCCCTACACTTCATTTGCTGTCAGGTACTGTGCTGAATATTTCCATGTTACAGCAAGAGTAAAGTTGTCATTGTTTTGGCTGGGCAGGGAGGGGCGTCCGGCTGTGGCATTGTTTCCAGAGAATCCGGAAGCTCAGACAGACTGCTTCTCAATACTGTATGTGTGTTTGTGTGGCTCAACTTGTCAATACATTGTGTAGAACTGTCCCCAGAGATCAACTTAATAATGACAACTACTGTATAGAGCCCTTAAAGCAGTGATCTCAAACTCAGTTCCTGGAGGGGCACAGCTCTGCACAGTTTAGCTCCAACCAGCTCCAACTCACACCTGTAATGAAGTCTCTAGTAATCCTGAAGACCTTGATTAGCTCAATGGATCTGGATCAGGTGTGTTTGATTAGGGTTGGAGCAAAACTGCTGCAGAGCTGTGTCCCTCCAGGAATTGAGTTTGAGATCACTGACTTAAAAGGGTTACTGGTAAAAAGTGGGAGGAAATATTATATTTAAATGCTTTTGTATAGTCTTGCAAAATGTCAAGGGTCAAGAACTGTTAGTAATCAGGAATGGTGGGAGAACATTGTGCTTGGTACGTTTTTCTTCAGCCGACAAAGTTTAAATCCGTCTGAGCGTGCCACTTTCCATATGTGTTTGTAGCATTAACGTCTTCAGATTTGTATTGTTTGAAGGAAGGCACGCAGGCTTGCCCAAACACAGCATCTTGTTCCCTTCACGAACCTTGCTAAACCTTAGACGTTCCCTTTCCGAGAGAACTTGTACACTGCGTCAGCTGCTGACTGTGGCATGTGGGACGGGGCCAGAGAGCCGTGAGAACGGTGCGAGGCCAGTGCCCACATTTCCTAAGGCCAATTTATACTTCTGCGTGAGGGTGCGCACAGTAGGTACGGCGTAGCATCCGCACAGATGCGTACCATACCGCGTACCCTTCGCCGTAGCCTGACGCGCACCTCCTCAAAAATTTAACTACACGTCGCGACGACGCGGGCCGCAAGATCTGTGATTGGTCGGCTTGGTAGCATCGCATTTCCTCCTACGCATTTCCGCACGTACCATCTCCTCCGACGTCTTCTCTCATTTCTGCCTTTTAGTTTTAGTAATTTCTCTAAAATTTACTCTTTTCCACATCAATAAGCTCCAACTCCAACATGATCCGCTCTCTTTCAGTCTCCATTGCTTGCAGTAACCTAGCCGCGAGGAATCTAAACACAGTGGAACATTAAGACCCTCCGCCGCCAACTAGCGTTTCAGAGCAGTACTGCAGAGCAACCATGACCTGAACGCAGAAATATAAATGCTCACGACGGCGTCACCTACGTGCGTAAGCCTATCGCGTACCCTCGACGGCAGAAGTATAAATTGGCCTTTAATAAGAGTCATCTGCACGCCACACCTGTCTCGAGTGTCTCACGGAGGAACTCCAGATTGATAAAAGGAGGGGTGAGATGCCGGAGGGACAGACTGATTCGCTACTTGAGGGACATCATCCGTAAGAGAGTGGAGGAGTCGCCACCGTTTGCTTCTGCCGTTTGCCCGGTAACTCACTCCAGCTCTATGACGGCGCATTCCTCCTTCCTCTTAGGTTTTGGCACCAATGTAGCAAGGTGTGTTGTTTAGGGAAGAAGGAGGCGGGAACCACCGAATGATCAAACATAACTTTCATCAAAAAATAAACAAACACAAAATGAAAGTAAGGCGGCAGCCCCTCATGGACAACTGCCACAGACACAAAAAATTGGACAAATAGTGCAGGCCTGGTCCTCTCTCTTCCTTCACTGTTGTTGCTTCTTCTCTTTTTTGTCAATCCGGAGCTCCCTTCATGAGAGACTCAGAGTCCGGATGTGACGCGCAATAGCAATTGCTCTGTTCTCCCGGCCCTCAGCTATGGTGCCGCTATACCGACTAACGCCTTGCTTGTAGTTCTTGAATTAACAATCTAAGCACTATGCTTGAAGGCCTTGTCATCCCTGTGTCAGTGAGAAAGCGTAACCTTTGGAAACCCTTGCAACAAATTTCTCCTTAGGAAAGTCCTAAAGCTTTTATGCTCAGCAAAGGAGTCTCGACCCCTTAGAGCAGAGCCACAAGTAAATAGACAAAGCCTTAGCTAAGCTCATGACCCGCATCTAACAAAATAAGCAATTAGAAGTAGCATAACCTCACTTAACGTCCAAACCTGGAGGAGGTGACTGAGAGAGAGTATTATGACTGTTATCTCAGTCAACTGTCCAGCTCTACTTCTAAAATATTTTGTCAGGGAGTTGAACAGCAGGCTTCTCAGTCTATAGTAAAGTAAGCTCACCTTATTTTCAGGATAAGGAGTTATGCCAGGCTTAACCTGATGCCAGTCATCCCCTACTACTAAAAACAACCTTGTGTACCCCAACACACTCCTCAGAGGGTGAGGGAGAGACTGAAGGAAAGGAAGAAAAAAAGACATGATAAAATATATTCAAATAGAAAATAGTGAGCATAAAAGTTTTGTTTCCAAACTTTTGTCAGGTACTGTAATGGTTAGTGTCACATTGTAAAGGTCCTGTCAGAGCTTATACATGCTCAGGGTTTGCAGGGTTTGATATCGTCACAAATGCTGGCGTTCATCTCCCTTTGGAGTGTGTGAGGATTTTCACGATATTTGCCTCATCCCACAAGCTTACGTGAAAAAGATTTATCACCCGTTTGGTTTATTCTCGTCTCAGAGAACAGCCAGAATCAGGCAGTGTGAAACCATCGTGTCACAGTGAAACTTTCAGTTTTCTCTCAGCAGACATTCATTATAGACCGTCTGTGAATACTCAACCCTCACTGTGAAGGTCTTCTTGCATATTAAGTCACGTCATATTGCTAAGTTTAACCGTGACAGCACATTCCACATGCTAAGAAGTCAACTATGTGTCTTTTCCCACTGCCTACGGATATTGATTTCAATCTAGCGTTTAGACCTCTTGATGGGGAGCAGTGGGCTACTTGGTGAAGCCAAAATTAAAAATGTAAAATAGCGAATGTTTAGACCGGCCCACACAGATGTGTTCACCAATCCTGCGTGAAGGCGCCTTACAAAATGCAGACCAAAAACCTATTTCACTCAATATTTATGCTACTGTCCAGTAGTTAAAAAAAAAGAAATTAATACATTTATTCAGCAAAGAAACATTAAATTGTGCAAATGTGACATTTAAAAGCTTTCTATTTTAAATAAATGCTTTTGAACTATTTTTATTAAAGAACCCTGAACAAAAATGTGTCATGGTTTACTCCAAAATATTAACCGTTTTCCACATTGATAATGAGAAATGTTTCTTGTGTTCTGGAGGAATAAATTAAGTTAAAATATATTCACATAGAAAACAGTTATTTTAGTCGTAACTATACTGTTTTACTAAATTGTTGACCAAATAAATGGTCAAGACATTTGCAAAGACGTTTAGATGGCATATAGCGTATAGAGGAAGTTGCAGTGATTACAGAAGTAAAACTTGCAGATCTCTATGGATATTGAGCTTAAGATATTTATATTTATATCAACTCTTTTATTTCTGAACCTTCATATTTATATATATATATATATATATATATATATATATATATATATATATATATATATATACAGTGATGTCTATAAAGTTTCATAGGGTGTTGCTATTTCTCGCACCTCACACACACTGGTCGTCATTGGCAGACTCATGCTGCCAGATATAGCATGGGAATCCCAGGGCTTTCCTGTAAGTATGGCCTGGGGAGTCCACATTCTTCCACTTCCTGTTCAACTCTCCCCTTTATTGGCTGTGCCTTGTTTTCCACAAGGATGATTGCATTCATGTGTTGTGCCAAATGGTGTGTTGTGCTCAGCCTAATTGCTTAGCAATGCATTGGTTTTCCATCTGAGGATGACTCTTTTTTATTTATTTTTAAATGAATATTAAATGTATATATGCCCACAAAACAAATGACCACCAGTACTGTAGCCTGGTTAAAACCAGACCATTCTCAGTTGTAACAGAGTTATGGTCTGGCAAAGCGTCATAGACAAATCATTTCCAGAGGGGCGTCACCAATGGACGTCGCGGATAGACCTAAAACCAATCAGAGCGATGAAGGAGAAGACGTATGGCAGAGAATTAATAATAATAACAGTAATAATACTATTAATAATACGACTGGCAGAGAAACATCTCCGAGTGTTGTTCTTTACTCGGTTTTTAACAAAAAGGAAACATTCAAATCGCTTAAAAGAGACGCGATAGCTGATTTGAACGAGTGATGTTCGACTACGGCATCCATCTTTGTAATGTAGGCTACAAAATCTGCTTTAAGATCCCAGCGCTGTCGTCATCATGTAATGCCCGCCCTAGTGTTTCTGATTGGTGCTGCGATTTCGGCGGACTGGAAATGGGCTTGAATGAGCTCTTTGTCAGACTAACTTTCAGAGCAAATCTAAATTTGACGGAAGTTGTCTGGGTTTTCCCAGGCTTCCAGTACTGTACATCTGGAAGAAAAACATAGTAACCTGAAAAAAAAAAAAAAAAAAAAAAAACTCATCTGTCAAACAAGCTAATTGTAAATTGGGCTCTTCATGCATGAATGATCAAAAAACACATAATTTTTGACATATTTGACAATGTTGCAGCACCTCTCTGTCCAGTCTGTCAGTATCTGGGAACAGTAAAATTCGATTGAATTTCATGACGACTCAGAATGAAATGCGATCGGTCTCATCGGATTTTATCTTGATCGATATACGGCTTATGCGATAAACGCCGATGGAAACGTTATTATGGGTTGATCCATTTTGCCTAGCAAAACTTTGTTCACTTGAATGTTGTGCAATTCGGTGAGAAAATGAATGGAAACACTTTAACTGGTCTCAAATCAATTCGATATACCAATTTGATCGCAAAACAGCATGTGACGTCATTACACACAGGTTTTTATTCGCTTTAAAGCTTTTTGATGGAAACACACTTTCACCAGCTTTATTCGCATGAGGTTTTTTTTACCGAACTTCAGATAATTTGATTGACAAGTGTATGAAAACTAGGCTCAAAACACTCTGGGTGTTTCCCGCACAACCATGTAAGTCTCTGCGTAACTACCATAGTACGATGCATGGTTGAACAAATCAACTAGCTAGTCACGACTGTTTCCTGGACAAATTCTATTTTTCTTAGTTATTTTGCTTTATTTTCATATTCAAACATAGGCTCATTCTTACATACTAGAGCATGTACACACATAAGCACTTCAATTCAATAAAAAAAAATCCTCAAGATAGAGATTCATTAAGTCCACATGACATGCAAACAAGAAACTATGCTTCTAACCACAGGTCAAGAGCTGTCATTTCAAACACACCTTTGCAATACTGTTTGCGAATGTTCATTGGAACTATGGTTTTGGGAAAAACACTGAACTCATTTGCGACTCATCGATGCCGATAATCCCGACCGACTATCCCGACCTTTCCAACTGTGCTTTTGAAACCTGTTTATTCTACCCTATCTCACGACCAATTCGTACGAATTCATACGAGTGATTAAAAAGTGGCTAATTCGTACTAATTCGTATGACCTCACTCGTACGAATTCGTATCGATTTGTCTAAACCCACGTGATGGTTAGGTTTAGGGGCGGGGTTAGGGATAAGTCATTCGTATCGAATTCATACGACTTGTAAATATGCAAAATATCAATTCGTAAAATATGTACGATTTAGCATACTAATTCATACGAGTTAGCCATCTCGTAAAATTCGTACGAATTCCCGTGAGATCGGGTTGGTTTATTTCATTCTCTGTAAAGCCCCTCCTTTTGAAAAACACAATGATCATTGATTGGTGGGCTGGATCAGTGCATTGTGATTGGTCAACCGCTTCCAGCATGTAACGGAAATGTCCCGCCCCTGAACCATAACCGTGAGTTTCAGCACACTGCTAATGCACCTCAACAAGACCGTCCATTCATTTAAATGAGGAATATTGTGACGTGTTCGTTCCCGAAAGAAAACTCAGAGACTACAGTGGAGGCGTTTCAGGGAGTTTAGAAACACTGACACTGATATAGAGGAAATCATTTGGAGGGACTCAGTGCTTTGCAGATCTTTTTCATACTTGAACAGCAACATTACACACTAGAGAAAGATGTAAAAAATCCTAATAGCACCTCTTTAAGTCCAGAATGATGCTTATACCATCAGGGTCTCACAAGGCTGTTTTCTCCAAACCCTGGCTCCTTTGTTTAGTCATTCTGGTGGCCTTGGAACTGAAGCACAAAATCTCTCCTGGTGAACAAGTAATGAGGTAGTGCAGGCTCTCTTGGACAGACGCTGTACCTGTGGTTAGTATTCAGTGGGTTTGAGTTGGCAGGGTGTACTTGGCATCAAAAGTTGTGCAAGTAGTCATGCCAGCTTCAAATGGCACACACATTGACATCAATATATCTTTATTTGTCCTCGTCTCAGTGGCCTAGTTGAGTCTGAGTTTCCTTGTCTGTAGTTACTCTGCTGCAGATCCTTGTAGTGCCAGATTGATGAATTTTAGACCTTTCATAACTGACTTAATATTATACTTAGCCCGGAGAACAAATGCTGTTCTTACCAGGTGTGATGCAATAAAACAAGTGATAATAGCTAAAAAGAATACAAACAGCCACAAACACAACAAACAATTAACAACAGGATGTTTTATTAGTTAAGTAAAGGTACTGTCTGTAAGTACTAGAGCGTTGTTAGTGGTTTCCAGTTAAAACACTGCCCTCTTCTGCTCAAACACTGCACATTCCCAGCAGCAGCAGTGTTACAGGACACTTTAAAGCTCATTTTTGTGCACATGCATGTGTGTGTGTGTTTGTGAGTGTTCCTTCATACGTGTATGTGCTTGTGTGTGTGTTTAGTCTGTTGACTCTGAGCTCAAAGACGTTCATAACAAAGGCAGGAAGACAGCATGGAGTCCATGTGAAGATTTACAGATGTGTTTACTTGTGTGGAATCTGTTCTTTCGAGATGAAAGGCCGACTGTTGTGTTCGCCGCCTCAGAGGCCGTTGGACTCGCGTAGCTTTTGCTTTCTTCAAAAATAAGCAGCACAACTGTTTTCAACATTGATATTAATCAGACGTTCTTGAGCTGTAAATGTTCATATTAGAGTGATGCTGTATTTGTAATGCTTTATTACAAAAAGGTGTTTTATTGGCACTGAAATTTTCAGTCATGTTCGAAAGAAATGGAAATTCTCATCATCTTTCCAATTTTTTTTTCCACTTGCATTGAAAAGAGCAGTAAAGTATGGAAGCTTGTTTCCGCCATAGAATGAAAAATATAAAAGGTAATTGCGACTTTTTATCTCACAATTCTGACTTTTTTTCTCACAATTGCGAGTTTACTTCTCGCAATTCTGACATTATTTCTCATAATTGCGAGATGGAAAGTCAGAAATGCGTGATATAAAGTCAGAATTGCGAGATATAAAGTCAGAATTGGGTGATATAAAGTCGCAATTGCGAGATATAAAGTCAGAATTGCGTGATATAAAGTCAGAAATTGCGTGATATAAAGTCAGAATTGCTAGATAAAAAGTCGCAATTCGAGTTATAAAGTCAGAATTGCGAGATATAAAGTCAGAATTGCGTGATATAAAGTCAGAATTGTGAGATATAAAGTCAAAATTGCGAGATATAAAGTCAGAATTGCGAGATATAAAGTCAGAATTGCGAGATATAAAGTCAGAATTGCTAGATATAAAGTCGCAATTGCGTGTTATAAAGTCAGAAATGCATGATATAAAGTCAGAATTGTGAGATATAAAGTCAGAATTGTGAGATTTAAATTATTCTGAGGGAAAAAAGTTAGTCTTTTTTCCCCTTGGAATTGGCCGGATAAGTCGACAATTCCGACTTTATCTGGCAATTCTAACTTTATATCACACAATTCTGACTTATATCTGGCAATTCTGACTTTATATGTCGCAATTCTGACTTTATATCATGCAATTGTGACTTTATTACACGCAATTGCGACTTTATATCACGCAATTCTGACTTTATATCTCGCAATTCTGACTTTATAACTCGCAATTGCGACTTTTTATCACGCAATTATGACTTTTATCTCGCAATTCTGACTTTATTTCTCAGAATTGCAAGATAGAAAAGTCAGAATTACGTGATAAAAAGTCGCAATTGCGAGTTATAAAGTCAGAATTACGTGAATATAAAGTCGCAATTGTGAGAAAAAGTAGAATTGTAGATAAAAAGTCACAATTATTTATTTTATTTTTTTATTCAGTGGCGGAAACAAGCTTCCATAGTAAAGAGATTAAGGACTTCTCTTGTAAAAACGTTTTGGAAGAACAATAGTCTTAGATGGCATTTTAATTTATTTATTTAGCTATTCCTTTTCTTGCCACCTTTGAATTTAGGCTATGGTGTCAAAGTTTACTTACTTTAAAGCTGCCGTCGGCAATATTTTTTGATCTTATTCAGTGAAATCAACACTATAATCCGACAGAACAACATAAATAAAGTGGTTTTCGAAAAAACCCGAGCTTCTAGCTCCATCTGGAGCGTGTTATTTGTTTTGCAAAAATCCAGCGGTCCCTGTTAACTGTGTCCAATCAGCCCAGGGGGGGTGAGATCTGACTGTCAATCACAGATCGGGCACACGCCACCCCCAGCGCATGTTACAATCACATGCACACGCCTGAAGTTCGCGCAGTAAGGAAGAGTGATGGCGGAACATAAACAAACCAAGTAAGATCATTTAGAGTATAAATTACGTTAGCACTTGCAATATATTGGTTCGATTAGCCAGAGCAGCATACCTCCAAATAATCCATAGTGTTGATGAATGCTGATGAGACGGTCGCGTTCCACAGATAGCCTGGTGCGCACGCACTCGAGCACGAACTCTGTGGGAGGGTATTCATTGATAGTGGGAGAGGGCCATATGAGTTGTAAACATTCAAAATGTTGCCAAAGTCCACTCAATCAGCCATAGTTGCTGACGGCAGCTTTAACTCTTATTCTATGAGGCTCCAAAACTTCCAAATATTTCTAAATAAAGATGTGAGGCAAAAATGTAAAGCGCCATTGGTGGCCATTGGGTCTGTGAAAAGCGCTATATAAATGCAGTCTATTTACCATTTGTTGAAAGGAAAGGATACAGTTAAATATGTCAGTTGTTAATGTAACCTCTGTAAATAAATCACACTAATATAAACAGACACCACAGTTCTTAAAGCCACTTAATATAAAGTGGGACCCATTTCTTACACATGTGATCATCAATGTTCTATGGAGTCATTAATTTTTTACTGAGTTGCTAATCTGTAGTAAACTGCTTATTCATGAGTAATGTTATTCTTAGATTATACATGTAGCTACTACATTCAGGCAAAGTAATAATTAAAGCTGCATTACCGGAGTACTTAGAGAAGAGCCACTGTTTTGAAGTGTGAAGTTGGAACTGCTCTAGTGTGTTTTCACCCCTTTCTCATTGTTTCCGGATGTTCATTAGATGGGACCATTAAACTGTCTGGCGCTGCTTTAGTGGTGCAGGCTGGGAATTAATGAAGCAGAGAGACATCTTAAAATATGAGGTTTCCATCAAGCCCTCTTATTTGTTTTTTTTTTCTCATTTTTGATTCATGAATCTGCCAACAGCTAGTTATCCGAGGTTCTCGTTCCCTCACAGACCGCAGGGATTAAAGTTATGCGTCACTACAGTGTGTCTCCATCAACTGGACTGCAGAGAGGCCAGGCCCGGCATCATGATGATCTCAAGCCTCCCTAGCTGTGATCTGAATGATGATTATGTGACTGAGTGTTTTTCTAAACACTTATGAATAAGATAACAATAACCAAGAACCGTCTGAACTGTTCTCGAACTTTACCCCTGCACACGTCTGCGGCACATTCGGCTCCGACAAGATTTTATTCCGTCCTCCTCATGCGGTGAGAACTCACACCAGGAGCATTACAGAAGCAAAGCCACTGGATGTGCAAGACCATGTGATTTGCCCGATGTGGTTTTTCTTTAGCCTGACTTCGTCATACTCATATTCTGGTCAGAATGTGAGTCTGAGAGCCCGCTCCATAGGGCTTTGATTATGAGGCGGTGTTGTAACCGAATCAGGAAAAAAAAACAACAACTCTGCACTCAATTCGGATAGTCGGACAGACCTACAACCAATCAGAGCAACGCAGTAAGTCAAATACTTTTGCATAGTGCAGTTTTCAACTAAATAACTTATTTATTTTAGAAGTAAAATAACGAGCGAAATTATTATTAAAATAATAATTCTCCAGCTGCAGTCATCTTTGAGGGAGACCAGTTCTTTGATAACTGTGATGATTACGTCCCTGCAGATCATCTGTCCATCATTGTATAAAGCCCGCCTGGCAATTTGATTGGCCTGTTAATTTTTCGACTGATCATAATTACTCTTCAATGGATTCGAGTCCAGATTGAACTTCCCGGCCAAAAAATGTTGCGGGCGGAGTTTAGGGCTGGCATCCAGGCTAGTTTTTCTTTATTTGTGGGTTTCTACCTTACAGTCAATGGTTTCTACCAAGGATATATTGGTGTGCAATACAATTGGGAATTCCTGACAGGGCTTATTTAAAAATTCACAGTGTTTTTTTTACTTTTATTTTGTATTCACAGTGTATTCATTGTATTCATGCGACGTCCATCGAAAATAGACTAAATAAATCATATACACTGTCTCAGAACGAGCTGTTCTAAGATTCAGCTCTTTGTGACGTAGAATTGAGAAAGGGGTTTGATTGACAGTGTGGTTGTGGCCTAGACCCCACCCTCGGTGATGTGTACACCATCCTCCATTGTTTCAACGACAGCCGGTAATGTCTCTTGGAAACATAAATGTTCTGTCGTGGGTTAATCCTGTTGTTGTGGCTTAAAAGTTCATCCTCAAGTGTGGATCGTCGTCTACTGTTTGCAATCCACCGTCACCTCCAGTAACAGTAAGGGTATTTTATGATTTTTGAGCAAATAGTCTTTTCAGTCGATGTCAGCCAATTCAACAACCAATGCGTCTAAAGTTGTTGTCGTCGTAGGATGTGTGTGTATATAATTTAAACCTTGTTTGTATAGTGTGTAACCACAGGTTTATAAATATATATATTTAAAGATATTGTATTAAAAACTGCATATATGTTGTTGTTCTTTAAGTTAGCCATCTTCTCACATTTGCCACAGAAGCACCTGTATGACAAGTAAACATGACGCCACAGGTCCCTCGCATAAATGTAATTTCGCTTGTACGTAGCAAACTTTATCACAGAATGTGTATGTAGTTTTAAAAAATTGCACCAGCGTTAGCAGCTTAGTGTTTGTGTGTGTGTGTTGCACATCCATACTTGCGCAAAAGCTCTATAAGTACATAAATGTATCAAATAACCATACTGAGACGTACTGGTCCATTCTCATTTGTGTTTATTCTGCCGGAGTCTCTTCGTACTATTTATATATTCCGATTCATACGTACGGCTGAATGACAGACAAAACAGCGTGTCTCTCACTCTCTCAGCCCGCTGAACCAACTGCCATAGGTATCAAGTTACGCCCTCATCCAAAGGCAAGGCGGGGATATGCAGCTCATTTGCATTTAAGGTTGTATACACCAAAACAGCTCATTTTTTAACAGTCACCAAAATGACATTTTCAAATGGTTATAATAAATTAACTCTGGAGTATTTTGAGCTGAAACTTCACAAAACATTCTGGGGACACCCAAGACCAATATTACATCTTGTAAAAGGGGCATAATAGGTGTCGTTTAAGACGTTTGTCCTGGCGCCAGGACTGAGGCCCCGTCCACACTACTGTGTTTTCGTTTGAAAACGGAGACCTTTTGATACGTTTGCACCTCCCGTCTAGACTAAAATGGAAAAAAACGAAGACCTAAATGGAAAAGTTTAGAAACGCTGCAGTCCAGTTTTGCGTTTTGAATCTCCGGAGGGTGTTTTAGTGAAGAAAACGCAGTAGTGTGGATGGGGCCTGAGTGAGATCAGTGCAGATCAGGGGCAGAAATTAACGGGCTTGGGGCAAAAATGCTGCCAAAATCCCCCCTAAATTCAAGATAGAGGGACAAAAAATGGACCCATTAACAATTAAACTGAATCGATGACTGTCACGAATTTAAAGTGAAATACATTTAGATCTGCTCAAGTTGCATCAAAGACTTTTTTGCGGGATTTAGACTTACAACCAATCACACACATTTCTGTTGAGCTGATGAATGATGAGTGTTATTTTTGGATATTTTACTGAAAAAAATCATGCATATTGTACCTTTAAGTGTCCCCAACTATGCAAAGCCAAAAGCCAAAGACAACAAAGGCGACAGGAATGTTGTTGATTACCAACTGGAAATAATTTCGGCTTGTTGCTGGGTCTATAAAGACAAATAAAAACCATGTTTACAGTAATGCACTAACTAGGGAGTTTTTTTGCTGCATTTAGACTTACAACCAATCACACACATTTCTGTTGAGCTGATGAATGCAGTGGCCAGTCAGAGGCATTTGAAAAGTGTTGATAAGCTGATAAGTGTTAGGACATTAACTTAAAACATTGTTTGCTTTAACAAGATTGATAGTGATCGTACGTCAAGCATTATACATAGTATGTTTTATAGATTGAAAGCAGTATAAAACATTGTATTCCCTTACAACGTTTTTTTAACTCAACTGTTGATGGTTATAGGATTCAGGATTGTTGTTTTCTGTGATTGTGTGATGTTATTTATTTTTTCAGATTTCGAGGCCACACATGCTGTAAGGAGAGTTCCTCAGATCAGTGTTTGGTGTGTGGTTGTTCAGTGTTACGGCATTAGTCTCTGTTGATGACGCAGATGTGTCTGGATTCTCAGAAACAGACACGATTAATCACCAGCATATCTATTTTTTAAACTAGTTCCCCCTCCATGGCATGTATGATACTACTGATGATGTGAAAGTGAAAGACACATTTTAATAAGCATTTTATCTTAATTATGGCATTGCTTTTTTTAAAGAAGAAAGAATGAATAATATTTCATGTTTGGATGTTTTTAGAGTCACTCGGGAATCCTTTGACAACTTGATCATTCAAATAAACAGTTAATAAGAAGAAAGATGTTTAAAATATCATTAAAAATGTTTATTAATAAACAAATATTAGTGTATATGTTTTTATTAACTGATCAAGTTTTTTTTAAAAGAAGTCTACTCACCAAGGCTGCAGTTCTTTGATCACAAATATTGTAAAAACTTTAATATTGGGAAATATTAGTACAATTTAAAACGGCTGTTTTCTAGGTGAATACATTTTAAATGTAATTAATTCCTGTAATCAAAGCTGAATTTACAGCATCATTACTCCAGTCTTCAGTTTCACATGATCCTTCAGAAATCACTCTAATATGATTTTGCTCAAGAAACATTTCCTATTATTATCAGTTAAAAACAGTTGTGCTGCTTCAAATGTGGATTGTTCAATGAATAGAAAGTTCAAAAGAGCAGCATTTATTTGAAATAGAAACCTTTTGTAACATTATATCTTTACAGTATTAATTTCTTTAGAATAGTTTAATATAACTGAATCAGCATCTGTCAAGTCATCTGTGTTTATATAACACTTTTTACAATAAAATTGTTTCAAAGCAGCTTTACAGTGATTACAGGCAAAAATAATGTAACAGAAATACTGTTATAGTCCAGCTTAAGTAAATTCAGAAATGGTTCATTTTTGTTGTAAAAAAGTTGTTAATTTAGTTTTTTAATTTAGTTAGTTTTAATTCTGGAGACAGTGATGACATTCGTCCAGCTCAGTTCAGTTCTAGTATAATGTTGTCAATGCAGGCAGATCAATAATATTGATGAACATTAAAGGTACCATCTGGAATTCTAAATCAAAAAATATTAAATTTTCCATAACAGATGGGGGCAGTATACCTCCAGAAATTGAGTTGTAACGCGGCCGCACTCTCACACTCTTTTACTCACGCATATTATTCAAATCATTTGACACGATAGTAAAAGGTTGGAAGACAACAGTTTCACGTGGAGCATTTGGATATTTTTAGAGATCAGAGACTCAATGAACAACATCTCAACACTAAATGATGAAGACCGTCTCATAGACGCCTGTCTCAAAAACAAGCTGGTGCATTTCCACGATATGGGAAAATAAAAGCCTGGGCAATTATTTTAAGTTTACGGTATTCGTTTTGTTCATATTACACTTTTATTGTTAGTTTGAATTAATTTGACAGACAGCATTCGCTGATGTTGATCAAGCTAGCGTCATTCAGAGCTGACAACTCTCACGAATTCACCGTGAGACACATGCAATTGACACTTAGCAAGCAGGTTAGTTAAGCTCTCAGATTCTGTCAATTTTATTACGCAATTCAAACAATAAATACCGTTTTGGCGCTTGTACATGTTACACCACAGATCTCTAGCTCACGTGAACCGATCGTCTCTAGCTAATGGAAAAGAACATGAACACTGTTGAAAAATACAGTATGCTACAACTTACCAAAATGTATTCCTCATGCATGTCGACCAATCATTTTTTGAACTCTTCCTTGAACTGAAATGTAGTAATCGGCTGTATTTCCACACGACTGACATCAGGTTCAAAGTACAAACATAAGACGCGCCACTTACTCGTCTATTGCAGTGTGCGGCTGGTGTTTATGTTGCCCGCCCGCATACCGCCTCCCATGGCCGAAACTGGTATTACCGACACCTGACGGGCCGGGGCTAGTAATTTAGCATGCTAATTTAGGTTTATATCTCGGCAGCAATATAACTTTTCAGTTTTTTAATGACATCATTGCACTTATTTCTTCTCATTCTTTTGATGCCTGTAGCTCATTTTTGGGATAGTTTCACCTCAAAAACTCCAGATGGCACCTTTAAAGGTACAATATGCAAGATTGTTTCACCACCAGGGGTCGCTAACCTCTTACAATAACAAAGGCGTATATTGATGACGTATATATTCAGCATTAAACGGAATTATGGATCTTGTTGTCAAGCTGATGGATCTTTTATGAATGAGTGAATACATTGATGTTTTTAACATGACTGTGCAATGCATTCTCATCCCAAGGCGTCATATACAACGCTTTTGCCAAAGCGAATATATCCAACGCACATGGCACACTTTAGCATCAATATAACATGTTTCGGTTATGGGTAGGTTTAGTTCTGGGGTAGTGTTAGGGTTAGACCACTAGGAGGCACCTTCTGGCCCATATATATCTGGGTGCCATGTGCGCTAAAGGGTGCCATGTGCATTGGCTTTGGCAAAAGCGTTGTATATGACGCCTTGGGATGAGAACGGGCTGGACTGTGGTATAAATATTGCTAGACATATAACATTACCATCGGCACACACAACGCGAGTCCTGCGGATATAAAGGATTAAGGACATTTCATTCTACCGAACTACATGCAAGTGCTGGATTACTCACACAGATCAGTTTATTAGACGAATGAAACTTGAGGTAACACAGCGCTGCTTCACTTGCTCTAACACTTACACTATCACACTAAACGGCATTTGACTGTGTTGAATGTTGTTAGGTCGGTTGTGTGTTGGCTGTATGAGACTAAGCTAGATCAACATTAGAGAATAACATACAGATCATATTCTAACTTTTCATCATGTTGAACTAAATAACATTGATTAGTTTGCTCACCATGCTCAACATTTGCTCACCTGTCTAATAAAGTAACATGCAACACTCGCGCTCTTAAGTCAAAGTTAGTCACGGACGTAGAGCTCTCGGCATCTCGAAAGATGTTGATCTTTGTTTTAGTCCTCTTTTTGTCTCAAAGTCTGATTGCCATGGTCCATGAATGTTTGAACAAAACAACAACAGACCCAGTTGTCAACGTCTGTCGCCATGGTTACTATTGCAGTACGAGGTCAAACCTGGCAGAAACCGTGGGTAACGCGGATATGACGCCATTGACTGGCAACTCCTCACCCCTGCTCACATGCCTCATTTCCTTGGTTACAATCGCAATTTTCTCACGATTTACAAATAGTTGGAAACGTTTGGGATATTGTAATCAACTAAACTAAATATATAACATTGTCCTACTGGTTTTTGGATATTTTACTGCAAAAATCCTGCATATTGTACCTTTAAGTGTCCCAAAGTAAGCAAAGCCGAAGACAACAAAGGCGACAGGAATGTTGTACGATTACCAACTGGAAATAATTTCGGCTTGTTGCTGGGTGTGTTAAGACAAATAAAAACCATGTAATGCACTAACTAGGGAGTCTGTAATTTTCCCCGTGGTAAATGTTAAAATCTCTTATTGTTTTCCCGCTGAGGTGCGGTGACATCCAATCTGCCTTTACTCATGTAACATAAGCTGAGGGCTGAGCACTGCTGATTGTGACGGTAGTAAACTAGTGTTTATTGTTTTATCAAATGATTATGAGATCGGCAGTAATCCACTCCATAATGTTACTCAATCACAGGGTCAATGATCTATTTTATAGTCTCTTCTCCCTCACATCTTATATCAGTGATGTTAGGAAACAGTCAATATTGTGTGATTATGTCCTGATGCAGAAATGACAGGTCTGGTCTTTCAGTGTGTGTAATGGCTCTCGGATATCATATCTAGATGTGTGTGAGATGGGATATGCACTCTCCTTTAAACCAATTAGATTTCAACAAAAGACTCAGCGCTGGAACTGGGAGTTTATTGCTGTTTTGCTGATACACCCTCTTTTCTACAAAGAAACGCTCAGGCACTGGTAGTGTGGGAATATCTGCGCTCACCTGGGTGGGAGGGGGAACGCTTTCGACACACGAGACTCGAGACGTGAGCGAGGGAAACCCTGCGTCGACCGGAGTCGAGAAAAAGTCACTAAAACACTGGAATACTGTTGCATAGGTCCTCTTCACCGCACTGCATGATGGACCTGTATCTTCCTCCAGTAAAGGTAGGAGATGAGTGTGTTCGGGAAGAACAGATGGAGAGGGTGGATCCTCGAGAGCAGGTGTGAGAAAGTGAACTACAGAAGCTGCTCGTGTGAGTCGGGCTGAACTGGATTGGTAAATCCATTCTCAGAAAGAGACTTTCATTGACTAGACAAGCTGTAGGACAATAACTTACTGTAATTCATCAACACTGCATACTACAAGAATATAAGTGAAAGCTTGCTGGGATGAAACCGAGAGACCAGATTGGACAAAGTTCTTACACTTTTCTTACGCATGAGCATTGTATTAGCGAAATAATAGCATCTTGCTATTAAGATGCTAATAAGCATCTTTCACTTGATGGAGATTTGTGGGATGCACATCCAGGGCATGAAGCTCCCGTTCCACCACATCCCAAAGATGCTCTATTGGGTTGAGATCTGGTGACTGTGGGGGCCATTTTAGTACAGTGAACTCATTGTCATGTTCAAGAAACCAATTTGAAATGATTCGAAGTTTGTGACATGGTGCATTATCACCAAGTAGCCATCAGAGGATGGGGACATGGTGGTCATAAAGGGATGGACATGGTCAGAAACAATGCTCAGGTAGATGCTAAACGATAGATGTTAAACGATGCCCAATTGGCACTAAGGGGCCTAAACTGTGCCAAGAAAACATCCCCACACCATTACACCACCACCACCACCAGCCTGCACAGTAACAAGACAAGGCATGATAGATCCATGTTCTCATTCTGTTTTACGCCAAATTCTTGACTCTACCATCTGAATGTCTCAACAGAAATCGAGACTCATCAGACCAGGCAACATTTTTCCAGTCTTCAACGGTCCAATTTTGGTGAGATCTTGCAAATTGTAGCCTCTTTTCCTATTTGTAGTAGAGATGATTGGGACCCGGTTAGGGTTGGGTATCGATCTAAATTTGAACGATTCTGATTCCGAATTCGATTCCTTGTTTCGATTCCGGTTCCTAACGATTCTCGATTCCGATTCTTTTAAGAGGCAGGGTCAAAGAAGTTTAGCTAACCTTGTTAACCAACAGTCTTTCTGAAGGAAATACTCCTTCTGTCACAAATACTTCTTATGTCACAAATTTTGCATTTTGCAGAGATTTCGTTATTTTAATAAAGTGAAGCCACACTTTGGACCGCTCGACGTAAGCTACTCAGTGTTCGACTCACGCGGTTATGCCAACACTTCTGGTAGACGCTTCTTCGTTGGTGTTCTTCAGCGGTTTCTTCTTCCGGTCAGGGGACTGTGAATATCGAAACTAGGAATCGAAATTTTAACTTTTGAACGATTCGGGAAAAACAAAAAGTTAGTCCCGGTTCCGAATCGATACTCGATTCTCGATACCCAACCCTTGACCCGGTGGGGTCTTCTGCTGTTGTAGCCCATCTGCCTCAAGGTTGTGTGTGTTGTGGCTTCACAAATGCTTTGCTTCATACCTCGGTTGTAACGAGTGGTTATTTCAGTCAAAGTTGCTCTTCTATCAGCTTGAATCAGTCGGCCCATTCTCCTCTGACCTCTAGCATCAACAAGGCATTTTCGCCCACAGGACTGCCGCATATGGATGTTTTTCCCTTTTTACACCATTCTTTGTAAACCCTAGAAATGGTTGTGTGTGAAAATCCCAGTAACTGAGCAGATTGTGAAATACTCAGACTGGCCCGTCTGGCACCAACAACCATGCCACACTCAAAATTGCTTAAATCACCTTTCTTTCCCATTCTGACATTCAGTTTGGAGTTCAGGAGATTGTCTTGACCAGGACCACACCCCTAAATGCATTGAAGCAGCTGCCATGTGATTGGTTGATTGGATATACTAGGTATTAGGTGTTCCTAATAATCATTTAGGTGTGTGTATAGGTACAATACATGTGTCATTGTTTTCAAATACCTATTTTTTTCATATTCCTACTACATTAAATAAATGTATCCAGATCAGTGTAGATGTCGGAGCAATTGAATAAATACTGTAAATGCATGACTCAGTAGTTAATGGATTATCTATCATTAACGAAAGGGTTTTTATTGTAAAGTGTGGATGATTTGGAGTGAATTATGAAGTAAAGCTGGTTTGGATTTGTTTAATGTTTTTTTGCTCACTACTTTATGCTCGTACTTAATCTATTTGTGTAGTTTTTGACGACTTTATGACTGTGTGTGGACAGACTTTAACTGCTAGTGATCTCCAGTGATCCTTTAAAACAGGTGGACAGACTCATGCAGATATGATGAAGTATGCACACACACACACACAGTCACACACATTTATAACAACATGATCAGAGTCATTAGGAATAAATGACTGTCTGTTTTGTGGTTGCTTGGCATTTCTGAAATGAATCATCCATCCAAACACGCTTCATGACTCTGATCAGGATCAGTCTCGCCGTTACTGACTGAAGCTTTCTGTTCTGGACATGACATCTCACTCTGAGCCCAGACCGCTCTGGCATTTACTGGATACCATGTAAATCTGGATGAGCTTATGGAAATACTTAGATGAAAGTTCTCTGGGCTCAATGCCAATGCCAGCTCACTGTTCAGAGACCTTGCTCACACTGATGTGTGTGTCCTTCTGTGACCTTCCGTGTGTGTTCGTTTCCAGTCCATGATCCTGTGACCAAGACACACATAAATATTGTCTTCTGTCCAAGGTGTTATGAGGGTGTTTATGTTCTTACTAATGTACATGTACACAGACGGGGATTGAGGTCTGGTCTTCTATCACTTTGAGGGGCTTTATTCCTGAATAATGTCCCGCTGACTGCACTTTATGCTTATTGTATGGCTTACAAAAGTAAATTAATATACATGAAATATTAAGTATGATCTGTGATAATACAGCATATAATGATATAAAAGACATGGAAACTGTTTGCTTAGAACAAGTAAATTATACAGTTTAGCTTCATTATATACCACTGTAAAAAAAATGTTCAATTTACGGTAAAATACCGGCAGCTGTGGTTGCCATAAATTTACCGTATAAAATACAGTTTACGGTAGCAAGGTTTTACAGACTTTTAAAATGTACAGAAATAAACCATATTTCATTATCTAAATGTAAATTTACCAACCTATTTAAGTATTTAATATCTGTTTTGTATCATTGTAATTTTAGAAGAGATTGAATGGTTACTTGTAAATTTTAAGTGTTAGGCTTTTATCAAACATTGTCCTTATGATGTATATTAAATAAGCTCATATATTGTTTAGAATATGTTTGTAAAATATATTACACTACTACTTGAAATGTGTTTTTTATTAATACTTTTATTTAGTAAGGATGCAAATCAAAATTAACTTTATATTCATCAAAGAACCCTAAAAAATAAAATGCATCACAGTTTCTACAAAATTATGAAAATATGAAGCAGCACAACTGTTTAACATTGAGAATTATCATAAATGTTTCTTGAGCAGCAAATCATCATAGTAGAGTGATATTGAAAGGATCATGTGACACTCAAGACTAAAATGTAATGATGCTGAATAATGTAATGATGCTGAAAATACAGCTTTGATCACAGGAATAAATTACATTTAAAATAACAGAAAACAGTTATTCGAATATTTTAATAGTATTTTACAATATTGATGTTTTTTGATCCTTGATCTTGAGATTTCTTTCAAAAACATTTTCCAAATTCTTACTGACCAAAAACTTCTGGTAACACTTTATTTTACAGTCCTATTCCCCATGTACTTATTATTGTAATGAAAATAACTGGGTAATAACTGCAGGTACTAAACCTATACACCTAAACCTACACTGTAAAAAATGTTACTGCTATTTCATTAAAAAAATTATGGTAACAATATCTACACATAACATTGTTGAGTACTTAAGGCTTGATTATTTTCATGGAATCTGCCTGAATATCATCATGTAAAATCCCCTTAATTATTTAGTCTATGACAATGAATTTAATATTTTTAGTGAAATATACTTTTTTAATTTAAGTTGATGCTCAAAAGTGTATGAATTTGAGTGAATGCAATTTTTTTATTTATGTTTTGACTTTTGAGTTATATTGCATTCACTGTAAAAATGAATATGCATTATCTAATCCAAAAAAAATGTGGCAAACGATTACAAGCAATATTATTAATTCAATTTAACAATAATGTACAATGTAATAATTAATCAAATTAATTCAAGTTAACCATTTAAAATGAGTAAAACTTACAACAACCAAAATACATACATTTAAGTCACCATTATGCTGATCGGTGTTTGTTTTAGGTGTGTCTTAAAATTACGGATTTCTCCTTCAGTGATTCTGCTTGTTAACATCAGGTGTCTTCAATGTTGCCAATATATAAAGAGTTCTTAATTAACCTTTGACATCTGTCTGTTAGGGAAATATTTTTGTTAATTTTTTTGGTGTAAACTTTACTCATTTTAAATGGTTAACTTTTAAGGAATAATTTGATTAATTATTGCTCAATTCTAATTTGTTAAATTGAATAATATTGCTTGTAATCTGTTGCCACAATTCTATTCATTAGATAAGGCATATGCATTTTTACAGTGTTATTAAAAGACTGTATGCCGCTAGTATAGCACATAACCAAATACATGTAAGCCATAATTCATTTTTTACAGAATAATCTTAACCCATGTAGTTACTTTATATTACAGTACATTCTTAGGTATAAAGTACACGTAAGTGCATCCACTGTAAAATAACAGCAGAGTGAATGCATTAGGTGATTGTTTCTACAGTTGCTGAGCTGTCTATCTCTTCTCGGTCTGCTCAGTAACAGGCAACCCTCAGCAGGGGGCAGCGCTTCAACACGCACTGAAAGACGTGTGGTTTCATACTGATGTGCTTGAACACCTTGAACAAATGTCCTGCAAAGTTGATCTCAGCGTTTACTCTACTGTAATAGATGCGGTGTATCCACAGGCTGTAAACTGATCCCATTTTTCTTTGTGTGTTGCAGGTGAGTTGCAGTTTTCCCCACATCTTACTGTCCTGAAGAGCTGTTTCAACATGCAGCAGAGTTGTAGATGTCTCTACCTCAAGTATTTCACACCATATTACACACCTTGACCCTCAAAAGATGTTTCCTTGTACAACATACTCTCTAAAAATCCCTGTTTACAGCACGGATGAATGTGATCCACTGTATTAGGAAGTGCTTCAGGGTGTAAACGAGTGGTGATGTAGACGAGTGAGGGTGTGGTAGGCCTCTTTTTTGTGATGGACGTTGCTCTCTTATATACAGGTTTTAGGCCTTTCAAACCCGGGTCATTATCGTGTCATTCTAGGCTGCATTGTGCCATTAGCTTCTCTATCTTTCACTTCTTAGGGTGGAGTATATTTTCATTGTTCTCTAAAGAAATCATACCTTTTTTAACACAGTCTGTAATGTAACCTGAGAAGGCGGCACACACAAATACACCCACACCCACACACACACCCACACTGTTGAAACTGCATAACGTCATGCTCGGATTATGCTGTTACCAGCACATAGCAGTAGCTATCATGTTTTCATCCTCGAAAAAAATGCTTGTCGTGTGTTAGACATTTCATC
Source organism: Hybognathus amarus (assembly GCA_030378365.1). Classification (NCBI taxonomy): domain Eukaryota; kingdom Metazoa; phylum Chordata; class Actinopteri; order Cypriniformes; family Leuciscidae; genus Hybognathus; species Hybognathus amarus. The sequence goes on along the minus strand of JAQIUQ010000265.1, from coordinate 181,202 downwards.
ATGTTTGTTCATTGGCTATTTGTTTCGTTTTAAAATGTTCTTGCATTCTTGTTGATGTCAAAATACTAATAAACCGTGAATTTTACGGTAAAAAAACGGCAGCTGTGGTTGCCAGAACTTTACCGTTCAAAAAACGGTAGGAACGTTAATGGCTTTACAGACTTAACTTAAAAATTACAGTAATAAACCATATTTTATTTTCTGATAAAATGTGGATTTACCACTTTATTGACGTATTGATATTTGTTTTAGACCATTGTAATGCACTGACATCCAACAATCATCACAGCAGTAATGAGAGTTAAACGAGCAATCACAGCTCATTACAAGTGAATACTTGTATAAAGCAATACTTATTTAAAGAAGCTGCACAATGTCATTCACACAAACATTAAGCAACATCATGGTAACACACATAAAATTAAAAAAATGCAATAAACATTACTTTAACAACATTAAATGTAACATAAAACCCTATTGTACATAACTGATTAGAAAAAAAACAATACAACTATGAGGAACCATAGTTATTTCAACAAAAATACATAAAATGTGAAGTGTTTCACTTTCAAAAACTGTAAATTTAACGGTATTTTACTGTAAAATTATATCACAGTTATTTACCGTGTATAGTATGGAAACTTTCTGTTTACCAATTAACAGTTTTGCACTGTAGCATTTTTACAGTTTTTTATTGTTAAAATCACAGATATTTTTTACAGATTTTTTTTACAGATTTATCACTTTTTTGTGTGTTTGATATGACATCCACACAGACAGGGATGACTATATTGACCAAACCACTGAAAAAAATTGCGATATATATAACACATACCACTCCTACTATATCTGCAATATTGTTATATTGCAGAAGTAACAAGCAAAGTGCTATTTTAAACTTAGCTTGTGTGTTTGTACAGAACGTGTCACTATTTTATATCAGATAGACAATATCAGCAAAATATCAATATAAGGTGCATTCTTTCATCATGGTACTTTTCTTGTCCCTGGATGAAATAATAAAATCTAAAAAACATTTCTTTTTTGTTTTTGTCAGACTTACTTCACCTTAAGGGAACTTATAAAAAATGTATCATGATTCAATCATTCTATTTATTACAGTATATGATATGAGGCCTTTTATGCTTGATTTTTACTGTTTTCCCCCTGTCCCCAAGCCAGACTTTGTACCTTCAACCTCGCTTAATTTTAAATTAAATATTTAAATAATGTAGATTTTAAGTATCAAATTATAAAATAATGTCTATTTCAATTATACATATTATATATTGCATTATTTATTCACATTTTCTTAATATTTTTCATAAGTAAAGCCTTGTCCCTTGGGTTCACTGTCATTTCCGCCACATTGTACAAAATAGAATCCTGAGATCATTGTTTTAGGTTTGAACACTTAGTAACCATAGCAATAGAAAACTCCACAGTGAACATATGGCTGGGTGAAAGGGTGACCTCTTTAGGGGGTAATGAAAGAAGAAAAATCAAGGTAAATATGACTAAAACTGAGAATATGTTTATTGGCCGTCATTTCCAAACGGCTCATATTTCACATGAACGTAAAAATAACTGCAGAAATTAATTTAATAATGTATAATTTGTGTATATTCAATGTTAACTGTAAAACTAATATTAAGAGGCTAACATAGCATGATATTTTAGAGGTAAAGGGGGAAATGTCATTTCCGCCGCAGTCATTTCCACCACGATGTTCATTGTGGTGGTAAAGACAGGTTGTGGTGGAAATTACATTGTTCGTGAACTAAACTGCAAATTATTTTGGGCTATAATACTAAAATGTTAATGTAAAAACAAAACAAAAAACATACAATTAATTAAGTTAAGGTAGAAGAAAATATTGTATTATTTATTATTGCTACAATATTGTTGGTAAATAAGAGAACTTGGGCATTTTCTTGGGCTGTCAGATAATAATGCCAATATATATATATATATATATATATATATATATATTCAATACAAATCATTGCACCCAACTAAGGGACGGTTTCTAGACAGATTGAGAAACCAACTGATACTAAAAAACTGTATGTAGAAATGTTTTTATTTTCTGAAACTGTCTAGCTCAAAGAGTACCATAGTTGAAGAATCATCCATAAATGAATGTCCAATGGACTGTATGTGACGTTCATGAACGAACGCACATCTGTGCAGGTTTCAGAAGTGTATCGCTGTGCAGACAAACACTTTATATCACATTACAATGGAGGGAGAAATGATCACAGGCGTCCTGATACGAGTTATCATTCGTGCTATTTGTTTATGTATTAGATGAGGGTGTGTTCTGTGGGAATCAAAGGCTTCAGCACAGCGCATTATCAGCGCCCGGGCCGGGGACAACATCTCACAGGATGAGGCCAAATCAAACACTTTTAATGAAAGTAATGCAATCTGCTTTATGAATTCCTAGGCAAGGTTGCAGAGAGACCATAACATACTCCACATTCTTCCACTTAGACAAGGTTTTGTTGGAATTTATTCTAGAGGAGATTTGCCTTGGCTGTGAGCACATTTAATCTGATAGATACTCGCAGGAACTGAGATGAAACGGGCTGCGACTATCAATAGTTTTGTAATCTGTTAAAACTGATATCTTTTCGAGCGCCTCATTGAGATGATTGACGGGCTCGTCCTGAAAAAACCTGTTGAGCACATGGTGTGTGAACATGTAAATGAAACCAACAGGTTTATTAGGTGAAATATCAATAAAATCATTCAAAATACAATACTGACTTTTTCACAATTTTGAGATATAAAGTCAGAATTGCGAGATAAAGTCAAAATTGTGCGATATAAAGTTAAAATTTCGAGATATTAAGTCAGAATTGCGTGTTATAAAGTCAGAAATGCATGATATAAAGTCGCAATTGCATGTTATAAAGTTAGAATTGCGAGATAAAGTCAGAATTGCGAGATATAAAGTCAGAATTGCGAGATATAAAGTCAGAATTGCGTGATATAAAGCCGCAATTGCGTGTTATAAATTCAGAATTGCATGATATAAAGTCAGAATTGTAAGATATAAAGTCAGAATCGTGTGATATAAAGTTAGAATTGCGAGATTTAAAGTCAGAATTGCGAGATATAAAGTGAGAATTGCGAGATATAAAGTGAGAATTGCGAGATATAAAGTGAGAACTGTGAGTTATAATGTGCAATTGCGTGTTATAAAGTTAGAATTGCAAGATATAAAGTCAGAATTGTGTTATAAAGTCAGAACTGTGAGATATAAAGTCAGCAATTGCGTGTTATAAATTCAGAATTGCGAGATAAAGTCAGAATTGCGTCATACATATAAAGTCGGAATTGCGTGTTATAAAGTCAGAATTGCAAGATAAAGTCAGAATTGCGAGATATAAAGTCAGAATCTGCATGATATAAAATCAGAATTGCTGAGATATAAAGTCGGAATTGCGTGTTGTAAAGTCAGAATTCCGAGATAAAGTCAGAATTGCCAGATATATAGTTAGAATTGCGAAGATTTAAAGTCAGAATTGCGTGATCTAAAGTCAGAATTGCGAAGATATAAAGTCAGAATTGCGTGATATAAAGTCAGAATTGCGCTGATATAAAGTCACAATTGCGTGTTATAAAGTTAGAATTCCGAGATAAAGTCAGAATTGCCAGATATATAGTTAGAATTGCGAGATTTAAAGTCAGAATTGTGTGATCTAAAGTCAGAATTGCGATGATCTAAAGTCAGAATTGCGTGATATAAAGTCAGAATTGCGAGATATAAAGTAAGAATTACAAGATATAAAGTGAGAATTGTGTGTTATAGTCACAATTGTGTGTTATAAAGTTAGAATTGCGAGATATAAAGTCAGAATTTTGTGTTATAAAGTCAGAATTGCGAGATATAAAGTGGCAATTGTGTGTTATAAAGTCAGAATTGCGAGATAAAGTCAGAATTGCGAGATATAAAATCAGAATTGCGTGATATAAAGTCAGCAATTGCATGTAATAAAGTTAGAACTGCAGATAAAGTCACAATTGCGTATATAAAGCTCACAATTGCGTGATATAAAGTCAGAATTGCGAGATTTAAAGTCAGAAATGCGTGATATAAAGTTAGAATTGCAAGATTTAAAGTCAGAATTGCGTGATATAGTCAGAATTGCTAGATATAAAGTGAGAATTACGAGATATAAAGTGAGAATTGTGTTATAGTCGCAGTCTGCGTGTTATAAAGTTAGAATTGCGAGATATAAAGTCAGAATTGTGTGTTATAAAGTCAGAATTGCGAGATATAAAGTCGCAATTGTGTGTTATAAAGTCAGAATTGCGAGATAAAGTTGGAATTGCAAGATGTAAAAGTCAGAATTGCGTGATATAAAGTCACAATTGCATGTAATAAAGTTAGAATTGCGAGATAAAGTCACAATTGCGTGATTTAAGGTCAGAATTGCGTGATACAGTATAAAGTCGCAATTGCGTTATATAAATTCGCAATTGCGTGTTATAAAGTCAGAATTGTGAGATATAAAGTCCAAATTGCGTGTAATAGTCAGAATTGTATGTTATAAAGTCCAAATTGCAAGATATAAAGTCGAATTGCGTGTTGTAAAGTCAGAATTATGAGATATAAACTATTCTGAGGAGAAAAAGTTAGTATTTTTTTCTCCTTAGAATTGGCCTGATAACTCGCAATTGTGAGTTTATATCTCACAATACTGAGAAAAGATATAAACTCGCAATTATGTGTTAGAAAGTCAGAATTGCGAGATGTAAACTCCAAATTGTGAGAAAAAAAGTCAGAACTGTGAGGTAAAAAGTCACAGTTCTGTCTTTTTTTCTCACAATTGCAAGTTTATTGTGAGATAAAGAGTCGCAATTATTATTTATTTATTTATTTTTGTTTAGTGGTGGAAACAAGCTTCCATAAACACCAGTTTGTCCAGGCTGATAGAGGCTGTTGTTCCAGAAGCTTCAGCTTTTTGAGATTTTATTTTATTTTTTTACTAAAACTCATAAAGGGATGTGCTGTTTTCACTTCCCCTGGGCACACAAGCTGAACAAAAACAATATGATGAATTTACATTAAAAGTGCAGACTGCCAAGAATAGGGCTGTCCTGGGCTTCAGACAGACTCGTGCAGATGCTGATAATGTCTGACTGTAAAATTATATGTTCATCATATTCCCACATGATCCTTTCTCAGGTTAATAAAACATTATGTTCTTTGGAATAGAACTGCACTGGTGAACCTTTAATGAGGATAGTTCTTTAATCACTTTAATGCATGCTGGCAGGACAGATTTGCATGCTTAGTTTTATTAAGCGTTTATGCATGTGCCCGTTTTCAACATTTTAGGCAAGTTGTTAAAGAATGCTTGTCCGGCTGCAAATGCACAGACGTCTCTGTCCATTCAAGCATGGCGTCCTGTGTGAGTTTTGCTTTGCTGTTGCTGGGGTAACGCTGAACTAAGTCCAGGACAGACGGTGTATTTACCCACGACTGTGAGTCATGTTCCCATAGCAAACACAGGCCTGGCTGACCACACCCTCGTGTGCTGGAGAACCGTTCTTGCTGACTCACTGGACAAACATGTGCTTTGCTTTGTGTTTTCTGTTGGGATGTGTTGATTGCGAACGCATTCACAAAGCACTTTCAGGTTTTTGTTTATTTGGAATTGTTCCTTTTTATATCTCGATTCCGACATCTGACCAACAACCGTCAAGGACAGAGTATAGAAACCATTGTTGAACTGTGGTGTTATTTGGTAAAACTATAGTAAACGCAGGTAAAAACATGCAGGACTCAAGAAGTACAGGTTTATTATACAAAAATGTTCCCAAAGGATTATTCAGAATGTCCTAACCATATTTTTCAGAAGACTTGAAGTTTATTTCACAATGATTTTCATTTAAAAAATGACTAACATGTGCAGACAGGAATCTAAAGCATTTCAGTGTTGTGGTAAAATAGCCTTGCAAGACCATCCTGATCTCGCGAGCTTTCAAGGTTTCACTCGCAGATCAGTCTGGATACTTTCCGTTAAAGAAAATTTGGGAGCAGTTCACCAACGAACGTCCAATCAGCGTTGGCTTTGAGGCGGGTTGAGGTGTGACGCAATCAAGCGGAAGCAACGCGATCTCAGAAACATTTTCAGACAGCGGTAGTCCTAATTCTTTTAGCCGCTCGCTAATGCTTTTTTCTCTTGCATCCTTCTTGTGAAATATGGACCGGGCAGCTGAAATGGTGCCTTTTATTCGCAAATTGTAGTTACATAAACGGCAAATATCCTTTGCCGACATGTTGCTTATTTGCTGAGCTAACGAGGTTTACCTGTAGCAGCAAGTTAGTACGTCATGTGCTTCGTTGATCTGATTGGTTGATTTGGCCCGTCTATCACCAACATAGGCCAATCAGCTAACCAGTATTTTCGCCCCTTACCAAAACTACTTCAATCGAGAAGGTTTCCAGATGGATATGCGGAGCAAATCCATCTGGCGGAGTCAGGTTAGTGGTAAAACACTTACAGATGTGTTTTTACTGGTGAAGATAAACCTCATTGTAATTCAACACAGATATCATTTCAATAGTAGTTTTTTCTGTCATGACAACTCTCTAGCATGGTAATGGATATGACAATGTTGATATGTTTGGTCTTGGTGGAATAGATCTGCTACATTGTTGCTGTTAGTTCTGCCGCTGTAGGCGACAGTAACACAATGACATGCTGCCACTGTCCAATATAATGTACATGAATTACCCGTAGCAGATCTATACAGGTGGAGCTGGGGAAGGTGGAGGGTTTCTGAAAGCGTGCTGAAACTGCTACACCAAATGATGACCAAGTATTTGAAGGTTGAGCAGCGAGCTCATTGGCTACTGATACAGCAAGAACCAATCAGCTGTGCCCTATAGAGAATCTAGAGTTCTATGACAGATACTTATATCAATTGTGGTGTTTCCATTGATTTACCATTAGCTAACCTCTTTAGCCTATCTCGGTGATTTTTTACAGTCTACTGACAGGATATTTGTTTTTATCCTGTAAAGATTATCTGCAATGATACATTTGTTTTATAGATAGCTCTGTAAATTATTTACAATGATTATATGCCACAGTCCTCTTTTGATGGTCTTTGTCTTGTGTTTTGTATTATAAATCCAGCACACTTTTTCATATGGCAAAAATGTACTTGTGTGTACTATATATAACTACTCTCACTAAAGTTATACTAGGAACACTCTTCTAATACTGTGTTTGACCCCCTTTCACCTTCAGAACTGCCTTAATTCTACCTGGCATTGATTCTGAAAGCATTCTTTACAAATGTTGGCCCATATTGATAGGATAGCATCTTGCAGTTGATGGAGATTTGTGGGATGCACATCTAGGGCATGAAGCTCCCGTTCCACCACATCCCAAAGATGCTCTATTGGATTGAGATCTGGTGACTGTGGGGGCCATTTTAGTACAGTGAACTCATTGTCATGTTCAAGAAAACAATTTGATATGATTCGAGATTTGTAACATGGTGCATTATCCTGTTGGAAGTAGGCATCAGAGGATGGGGACATGGTGGTCATAAAGGGATGGACATGGTCAGAACAATGCTCAGGTAGGTCATGGCATTTGAATAATGCCCAATTGGCACTAAGGGGCCTAAAGTGTGCCAAGAAAACATCCCCCACACCATTACACCACCACCACGCCTGCACAGTGGTAACAAGGCATGATGGATCCATGATTCTCATTCTGTTTATGCCGAATTCTGACTCTACCATCTGAATATCTCAACAGAAATTGAGACTCATCAGACCAGGCAACATTTTTCCAGTCTTCAACTGTCCAATTTTGGTGAGCTCTTGCAAACTGTTGCCTCTTTTCCTATTTGTAGTGGAGATGAGTGGTACCCGGTGGGGTCTTCTGCTGTTGTAGTCCATCCACCTCAAGGTTGTGTGTGTTGTGGCTTCACAAATGCTTTGCTTCATACCTCGGTTGTAACGAGTGGTTATTTCAGTCAAAGTTGCTTTTCTATCAGCTTGAATCAGTCGGCCCATTCTCCTCTGACCTCTAGCATCAACAAGGCATGTTCACCCACAGGACTGCCGCATACTAGATGTTTTTCCCTTTTCACACCATTCTTTGTAAACTCTAGAAATGGTTGTGTGTGAAAATCCCAGTTACTGAGCAGATTGTGAAATACTCCGGCCGTCTGGCACCAACAACCATGCCTCGCTCAAATTGCTTAAATCACCTTTCTTTCCCATTCTGACATTCAGTTTGGAGTTCAGGAGATTGTCTTGACCAGGACCACACCCCTAAAGGCATTGAAGCAACTGCCATGTGATTGGTTGATTAGATAATTGCATTAAAGAGAAATTGAACAGGTGTTCCTAGTAATCCTATAGGTGAGTGTATATATACACTGTTTATATAATCTCAATATTGGCCAGAGTAATCGTGATTATGATTTCTGCCATAACCAAGCATCCTTAATTTCAGTTCTAATTAAAAAAATGGGATAAACAGTGCTAAATGCAAATATATATATATATATATATATATATATATATATATATACACACACACACACACACACACACACACACATGTATGTGCACTCACCATATAATCAAATAGTTGGAATGGTATGATTGATTGACTTTTAAACCTTTAATAGGGAGGAGAAAACACTTGCGTCCAACCAAACTCTGAATGTGGACAATATTTGTTTTTGTCCAATGATAAGTTTGAATATTGTTAGGTGAATGCAGTAGTAATATTGTTGGGATTCATTTGTGATAATAAGGACGTTAAATCATTTTGGGACTGCGTTGGTTCGCCACTTGAAGTCCATTTATAAAATCTGGGTTGTGAGAAACCAGTTGAGAACCACTGCCATGAACATCCTTTAAAATGTAAAAATGCTCATAGTAAACACATTTCGCATAAATTGACGTGCGTAAATAACCCTAAAGACAATGATTTACTTGTCAAGATTCTGTTGAATGGGAACATTACAAAAATAATGCTCTGAGTAAAGACCAAGCAAACCACTTAAATTGACACAAAAGATTCCCTGCAGTTGTAAATCAGGCCTCTGGGAGTGTGGTTGCCATGGGGAAGACACTCGTACCCGTAAGACCTTCTCTCAAATGATGCATATCGACAGTCCAAAACCCTATTATCCCAAACACCCTAGAGTTGATCTGGCCAGTAACTGTGTATTAGTTCGAGACTCCAAAATGGCTTGGAATTTTTAGTTAATGGTGATCAATCCCACCTCTTAAAAAAGTTTTATTTGGTTGTGCTGCCAAACTAAGCTATAACCTCTGAAACCCCAAAGTGCTTGCTCTCTTTCACAACACATCAATTAGCTGGCATGGCAGAACAAGCCATTGTTTGTGCGGAAGTAAGTGTTGCTGGATGGGACAGATGTATGGGAATCTGGGAGAATAGGACGGGGCAGGGATAGGCCAGATTTATAGACTTAGTGTGCTTGTGGGCAGAACATGAAAAGAAGCTCTTGTTTCTTCACTGCATTCCCCTGTCATTCTCCCCGATGTGCCCCCCTCTGTCTGCTCTGCCCCGTCCTGCACGCCACGGGGAGAATTGGTTTCAGATGGGGTGTTTGTGTCCACACGGGGAAGACGTGGTGGTGCGGTCAGACCTGGGCCTGTTCAAACATGCATTGTCAGATGAGCCTGGACATGGGTGATATTTTGGGAGATCGGTTCTGGCGCAGCAGCAAGAAAGGTAGGTAATGGCCTTATTGTAATTGTGTATAGATAGCCAGTGACATTAGTGCTGGGCGGTTTGACCAAAAATTTATATCACGTTTTTTTTTTCAAAATCATAGCGGTTTTTCGGTTTATGACGTGTTTTTTTTTTTTTCATGCATGGTCAGGTGTTCAATGCATTTTCTACTGGTTAAGAGAGGAATTACTGCAGTAAATTGACTTACGATGGTCTATTTTACTGTCATTAGTGAATATTGTAGAATAATTCCACACTAGTAATACAGGTTTGCATGGCCCCAGAAAATGATGCTGTTGTTTACAAATAAGAGCCATTCATGATTCTAATGAAGTGAGGAATCAAAATGCAAAGACAACTGCAGTCTAAAATACAGAACTTTTATTTTAAACAACACAATTAGAACAACTTGGAATACTTTTGCTAGTTCAAGTACAAATCCAGGAACATTACGTGCATTCAAGTAAATATAAAAGGAAATCTTGTCTTGCATTGCTTTTGAGGTCTATTAAAAAAATTAAAACAAAATTATGCAACTTGCATTAGTTATTCCTTAAAAGTATTGCTTCGAAACCAGAACAAATATAAAATAAATATAAAGTGCTAACTTACTTGGCACACAGGGTTATCCTGTATAATGGAAACAATATTTGGCTCTACTTTTCTTTAGCTTTCCCTGTGTTACATGCTGATGTGGAGGGCTGCTGAATCGCGGCTGACTTTAATTTAATACATTCTTGATATTCCAAGACATGTTTGCGGCTAAGGCGCTGGAGCAAATTGCTTGTGTTGCCGGGTCATTCTCCCCAGCGGAGAATTTTAGCCCGACAGTACTTACATAAAATGGTTGTTTGGTCGACGTCGGATTTTTGGAAAACAAAAAACCTCCAAACAACAGACCCGGCTCCTCTTTTTGGCACAAGTTCTTCTTCGGTGTCATCACTGTCATGTTGTACTTATTCTTCAGCATCCATCGTCCATGTAACGTAACAGAGCGCTGCTGTTTGTTTACCCTCGTCGGTGCTTAGTAGTGCAACGGGTAAAGAGTCCGTCTGAAACAGTGTCGCGCACTCTATGGTCGCGCAGCTTAACGGTCGTTCCGAACGTTGTGTAATTATTAATAACCGGTATGGCGGTTTATTCAAAATCAAAATCGTGACGAAAATATAAACCGGTTTTCGGTTCTGAACCGGTTTACCGCCCAGCACTGAAGTGACATCATCACAATTAAGGCAATTATGCTCTTTCTGTCCTGGAAAATGCACATTTTACATATCGGGTTTTTAAGAATAGAAATTACAGGGTTCCCGGGTCTTAAAGTCTAAAATTCGGAACTTTAAATTTAAGGCCTTAAAAAGTCTTAAAATCGGCTAGATTTTAATCTGAGGTCTTAAATTTGATTTAGTCAAGTCTTAAAAAGATTTTACCCTTGTTCATTTGCCAAAAGTCTGGCTGCAGAAAGTTATTACAAAGTAGCAAAAAAGGATTGAGTCGTAGCGCTAGAAAGCGGAGCTCTAGTGCAGGGGTTCAAACCGGTTCAAACGCGCCACTCGCACGCTGAGCATTAGCTCGTGGCTTGATACGAGGTAGCTCGCCAAGAGGCCGTTCATACACCAGGTTTGCGCGCTCAAGTCCATTCAAATATAGGCGCGTCGCATCCACAGCGAGATTGAAAAAATCTCACCATTTCAGATTCAGAATGCCGCAACGAACCGAAGAACCAACCAATTAGCCCCTTCCGTAACAGCATTGAAAGCTCAGTCAACATTTATTTGGTAACGCGTTGTATAGGTCTTAAATTTCAATGTTTATGGTCTTAAAATGTCTTAAATTTGACTTACTGAAACCTGCAGAAACCCTGAATTATATATTAAATTTGCTATATTGCATTTTAGGTGGGTTAGGGTTAGTGGATTGCAGCAGTGTGTTATTATTGTTTTCAAAAGAATGAAGGAAGGTGACTCATTTCCAGAGACCAGAAATAGCATTGGCGTTTGGATTTTTTTACCACCTGGCAACCATGTAGAAATGTGAATAGCAACACCATGGCAACCACCCAAAACACACTAGCATTGTTTCTGTGACTTTTGCGCTGGCATACATTCCAACACAGTCTCATGAAGATGCGTATCTATAACACGAGTGTCATTTCTTGTGGCATTTATATGCCAAAAATGTTTTTGCGTGTATCTGGTAATGCACTAAAAAACCCTGGGTTAGGTTTAGGGGGATGGGGGTGGGGAGTTCATGCATATTATACGCCACAAAGTGCGTATCATATGTACGCGAAATCACGTGCCATATACACGCAAAAACTGTTTTTGGCGTATAAATGCCACGAGAAATGACATTCGTGCCATAGATACTAACTTTCATGAGATCGGGCTCTTACATTCTAATCTTGGTTGAAAAGACCAGATTAGACCACTGTTGATGGGCTAAAAATGTAGGCGATGTGACCAACCAGGGTTACTGTACGTTTGGTGTAACTCGCAGCTTAACCACCATAGTATGATGCATCATTAGATAAGTCATGACCGTAGTCGTTTGAACTACGTTGGTCTGGTTACATCGGACCACATCGTTAATGATGTCATATGCATTGATTCTAATTAGATCTCAATGTCGATTATCAGAAAAGTTTACATGCAGTATGTAAATGGCGTAATCTCGTATACTTGCAGGTTCATTCACTCCCTTCTCACTATTTCTACTTCTATTTTTGTTCCCTTTGTTTTGATTCATGATGGGTTCTCTATTATGTCATACTCCGGGGTTTCCTTTTGTATTTATGCCAATCAAAACACTGACCGCAGTCTCCCAGTTAGTTCGCTGCTGAGACCTATATATCAGTGCATCAATGCAAAAAAGTCTGCTCTCTAAAAATACTTCATTTCAAACAAGAGATAAAGATTATTCAAGTGTTTCGGCTCTTTGCCTTGGTCAGTGGCACGTTTGTGTAATCTTTATCTTCTGTTTGTAATGAAGTATTTTTAGAGTGCAGACCTTTTTGCTCTTCTGCATTTATGTGCTCACTCTTCATAAAACGGTGCTGATTGCTGACATGCATCTTAGCTTGCTTATTGTGATCTGTTGAAGTCCACGCCATATTATCAAGTAACTACTCTTCTAACCACAGGTCGAGAGCTGTAGGTCCAGCAACACAAGTTGCACACTGTTTGTTGGAACTATGGCTTTGGTAAACATGGTTCATGATTATTGCTTTTAGAAAACTAAGCCCAGATGTGCAAATCAGAGTTATATAGTCTACCAAAGAACAGCTCAGTGATGGTCTGCAGACTGGGAATAGTACAATTCGTTGGCTTATCGAATTTTAATTGGGAGGAGAAAATGCTTGCTACATTATTTTTGGTGCAAATTCTTCTCACTTGAAAATAGGGACTTCCACTATTTTATTGTATTTTTTACATTATGCATTTTTATATGCAACAAAATCTTTTATACAATGCTGGTTGACCAAGTAAGTCTTAAGGCTTAAAGGGTTAGTTCACCCAAACATGAAAATGATGTCATTAATGACTGTCGCTCATGTTGGTCCAAGGCCTGTTGGAACGAATTTTAAATTCGAATATAATTTGAATATTTAAAAAAATCAATACTTTTCGAATGCTGAAGATACTGTTCGAATATTGCTTTTTTATGTATATATATAAATTTTAAATGTATATGCAATCTTGTCTTATCGCTGCCTTGGCTTCACACATGTGAAAATGAAATGCCTTTGTTTCGTCTGATGAACAATAAAGTTTTTGAATCGTAACACAAGTGTGCACGTTATCCATGGTGTATCATCATAACAACTGTCAAAAATGGTAGCTTAAATGTTTAACGACTTAAAAAGCACTACCCCCAAAAAACGCAAATATCTTAACGGATTCTGGTGCGCATCGAGCTTGTTGTAACCGTCTAGTTGAACTGAAAGAACGATATAAGTTTCAGAATTTTTGGTGGTGTTTTGGCGTAACATCGGAAGTGCTTAAACCATATTCAGCACGAATAAAATGTGTATTAGATGTCCCCTCTAGTGGACCGAACGTGTAACAACACACCACATGCTATAGTGGCATTGGCTATCCATAAGCATGTGTAATGTCATACATACCAGTATTAATAATAGGTTACATTTTAGCATTTAATATTCGAATATTTTTCGAATATTAAATAAAATAAGGAATGGAAATCGAATAATATTGTAGAGGAAGATTTACAGCCCTAGTCCAAGCCTGTAAGTCCTCCGTTCATCTTCAGAACACAGTTTAAGATATTTTAGATTTATTCAGAGAGCTTTCTGTCCCTCCATTGGAAATGTGTGTACGGTATACTGTCCTTGTCCAGGAGACATCATCAAAGTAGTCATGTGACATCAGTGGGTTAGTTACAATGTTTTGAAGCATCAAAAATACATTTTGGTCCAAAAATAACAAAAACTATGACTTTATTCAGCATTGTATTGTCTTCGGTTCTGTTGTGGATCGGCGTTCAGTGACGCGGCTGACGTGTGTCTGGTGCGGCTGAGCTTCGGTTACAGTCTGAGGGAGACGCTCAAACATGTCTAAGGATTTTGACACACAGGAAGTCTTCCATTTTTTTGCCCAGCCATATTTATTTGAACCCGAATACACGGACGCACCAGACACACGTCAGCAGCGCCTTCCCAGCAAACACAGAACGTTCCCGAATGGTCCCATGAGGTTATTTTTTTGGGAACCAAACAAGAACGTTATAGGAACGTTCCATGTAGGTTATTTTTAGGTTCTATTTTTATAAAGTAAGGAGAATGTTCCGGGAACGTTAACCTTAACCTTAAGGGAAAGTTCTAGGAACGTTCTGGGAACTAAAAACGAACGTTCCCAGAATGTTCCCAGAACCTAAATTTGTTTGCTGGGTTACGTCAGCAGCGGCACTGAACGTCGATCCACAACATGACTACTTTGATGATGTCTTTATTTCCTTTCTGGACAAGGACAGTATACCATACATTTTCAATGGAGGTACAGAAAACTCTCGGACTAAATCTAAAATATCCTGAAATTGTGTTCTGAAGATGAACTGAGGTCTGACGGGCTTGGGACAACATGAGGGTCATTAATGACATCATTTTCATTTTTTGGTGAATTAATCCTTTAAGCAGTTGAGAATGTCTGCTGGTGCTGGTTACTTCTCTGTGGTGTACTAACATTAATGACCATTTATGTTCAAGTTGGTCTTAAGTTGTCTATCCTAATAAAGCTGGATCTTTTCCTCTCCCACACTGATCTGACTCTTGAACGCCGTTTCCTCTCCTACTGTGCTCCCAAAGGGGCAGCTGGGAAATCAGGGCTGTTTCAGATTCCCAACAACCTCAATTGGGAGTTTTTCCTCTGGAGCTGTTTACTGCTCACAAAACATTCCTTCGTTTTACTTCCACGCTATCATGTTCCAACTCCAAACCTGTGTTTCATTAGTAGATATGTAACAGAGGATTAGATTGTTGAAAATGTGGCCTAATAACAGTGAATAAATGGTTCTGTTGGGTTTTTATTCCCGCCCCCTTCCGCTGTGCGTTTGAGCGGCGTTCAGGACGTGCTGAAGCTCTGGCTGTTGTTAGCCAGAAGGTTGACTGCGCTCAGCGAGGGCGAATCTGAGACGTTGTGTTTCTTTCCACTTAGGAAATGGACAAAGCGGAGTTATCCATGACTCATGCCGTGGAGAACACAAGGGAGACTTGTCATTTTTGCCATGTTACATAATTTTACTACTTTTCCATAGACACGTGTAGCCAAAGAGAGAAAGACTCAGACGTCAGAGCTGTTCTGAATGTGGACTTCACTTAAAGGAACTGTATGGAAGAAATTTATTTCAATGAATCATACATTTTCCCTGATATGTCAATAAACATTAAGAAATTATGTTCATTTCAAATACTTATATGACTGAAAACAATAGTCCGGCCTGGATATTGTCATTTAAAAAGTGAAGTTGGAGCCCTCGACTGATGTTGATGTTGTCATGTTGTGTTTTGTTCTGATGCGTCACCCTCCACCGATCTACCAATCACGGAGTCAGTAGTGTTGCGGTATTCGGGTTGCCAGCTCTTCTCTAGTTACCACAGCTGCAGATATAAACGTGTCGGAATCGGATAAAAAAATGTCTAACGTTGCGAAACCAATAAAACCTTGGCATGAATCCAAAATACTATGTTACAGTCTGAAATAAATAATTAACAGATAAAAACTCACTGTGTAGGACTCATCACTTGCCATTGGAAACTTCTTGTAGCAGCCTACGCTCATGCTGGATCCTGCAGCATATCTGGCAACCCCGAGTCAAGGGGAAGGGGGATACACCGCTCTACAGTAATTTGAAAGTGATTGCAGTACCATTTTTGGCCACAATCTTGCATACGGCTCCTTTAAATGTGAAGACAAAAATTTGATCATCTGAGCATTGTTGTAACTTTTCATTAGTCATTCCTAAAGTAATATGGCTCTGTTTGAGAAAGTGAGGAATACGTTTGAATTACGTAATTTAATCTGTCTGCTTTTCATTCACTCACTCACTCACTCACTCACTGCTGTTTTAACGAACTTTAGTAGCTGACAGAATCAAATTCAGGAGTGTTTGTGGCTTTCAGTGCAGCCATTGGCCTGAGCAGGCCATTATGTTTCAGTAAGCAAAGACAGACATAGCGGCTGGTTTACATGTTGAGCACTATCAATTATATCAATTATTTATAAAGCATGATACAAACAACAGTAGTTGGCCACTGTGCTGTAAAATACCTTGCTAAAAAGACGTAAAATTAAATATAAACAGTTTTGACCGCATGAAATAAGGAGGAGAAGTGTATAAAACTACTACTTAAAGGGATAGTTCACTTTGAAATGAATTTTTGGTATGTTTTACTTACCTTAAGGGCATCCAAGATGTAGGTGTCTTTGTTTCCACAGTATTTTCAATTCTGATATTTTTAGGTCAAACCGTTCTTGTCTGTCAGTCATATAATGGAGGTCTATGGTCACCACCTCAAAGAGCATGTACAGAGATGTCCAAATTAAACATGATTTAAAGACTCGTAAATGTAAGTACACATTGATGGCCTAAGACACGAAACGAGCGGTTTGTGTGAGAAAACGAACAGCTGATCTTAGTATCCGCTTGTCACCTCTTGTAACCACAGCCACGTGGCAGCATTGGCTCTGTGTATGTGCTGGAAGCACATATAAACCGCTCGATTCCTGATTGTCTTAGGCCATCAATGTTGTACTTACATTCACGAGTCATTAAATCATGTTTAATTTGGACTTCTCTGTGCATGCTCTTTGAGGTGGTGACCATAGACCTCCATTATATGACTGACAGACAAGAACGGTTTGACCTAAAAATATCAAAATTGAAAACTACTGCTGAAACAAAGACACCTACATCTTGGATGCCCTTGAGGTAAGACTAAAACATAGCAAAAATTAATTTCAAAGTGAACTATCCCTTTAACACTACCGTTACTGCTCATACAGTAGCTCATTGTGGGGTGAAATGTTTGTAGCTGGTTTTGTGAGGTTGTTTTCACAAGTTACCTGTAAATGTAGTTTTGTGAGTACAAGCAGTTTGGAGAATTGATGGATGGAACAAAATGTCTTTGGGAGAAAAGCTCATTTGCAACCGAAAAATGTGCCAGCATCTCACAAATATTTATGAGCTGCATACATTGAAAACAGCTCTTTGGCTCGGACAAGGCTTTGCAGGAAGAACTCAACATTTACTGGTTCTTACTTTTGCTAATATGCCTCTCAAGTGATTTTGTTTATTTCGCTATTTTTTCACGTCAACCCGAATCTTTTGGTTTTTGAAGAAATGTCAGTAATGCTCAGAGCTCTTGTCTCTCTTTTACATGCTGGTGAAATTAGTCTTTGTTATAGCTTTTTTACACTTTAGTCACGATTAAGCTGTGCTATGTCATTCTATGATTGCTTCTGGTTAATCTTATTTTCTCAAGCCATTTCACATGAGTAAACCTTGAGATGCTTCAAGCAGGTGAGTGTATAGAGTATAGTCTATTTAGTGGCGTTTAGGCAAGCGTCAATCATTCTTATTACTGTATGCCTCATTGAGCGCCAAATGACTCTTGGTCACAAGTGAGTTTAGTTGTTTTGAGTGTTGCAAATTGAGTATAAGTACAACAGGAAATTAATAGATGGTATGATAAGGAATTCTTGACATCAGCTGTCTTAATGGGTTGGAGATTGTTCAACAGGGACACATTTGGGGCAATTTTTCCAAACGCTGTAATGATATTTACTTCCTCAAGATCATATGATAAGCTTCAGAAGCACATTGCAGTTATTGGCATGGCCTTCGTCCTAATCAGGACGCAATAAGATTTCAGCAAACAATTTGTCTGTCCACACCAGATGCAATGCGACTGAGACATGACAAAATCAATCCAAAATCACAGCCAATCAGATTAGCGCATGGGCAGAGCTCTCTGCAAGAGCACTGCAGCTTGCTTACAAAATAGATAAGTACTCAATCCAACAAATAAATAGTATGAATTAAAAATACTTACTGAGTGACTGAAACAATCTTTGTCATAAAAGTGCGCTTGTATTCACAGTATGAACCTTTTGTTTATTTTATTTATTTAACCCTTACCTCCGCCCCCCCCCTTTTTGATAATTGACATTAAATTGCACCTCAAACCTAAATGGTTGTAATTGAGAGCTGCTTTGGATATAGACCTAAGTTTGGTCTTGTTTTAAAGAAAACAATCAGCAAGATATACTAAAGTGAAAGCACTTCAAAAAATTAAAGTATGAAAAAGTATGGAAGTTAGATTTACAGTATATCAAATATATAATGTATATTTTTAATATGAAATAAATATTTACAAAATATGTTTTACTATAAAATTACTATAAAATAAAAGCTATCCTGTAACGATTGTCCCAAAGTATTGAAGTTGATATCACGAAAATTGAAGTTCATGAGATTTTGTTGGGATAAAGTTCAAAGGCCACCAGTTGCCATTGATTCCGTTGAATTTAATTGTATGCCGTCTGCCATAACAAATTAATAAATTTCTATCCAATGCAACTCCTCACCTTCTTTGAGACTCAGACCTTTTTTACAGACAATATGTTTGTCGAGATTGAGAAGATTTTGATAATAAATTGAAATGATCCCAAAGGGAGGGCCCTAATAAAAAATACCGTTATGGGTCACAACGAGGTCAATATTCAAACAGTTTTAGCAGAATGGTCTGAGTTTGTAAGCTTCAAATGATCCTGAGATTATGAATCACTCTAAATATGTGATATAATAATAAATAAAAAAAATATATTTATTTATATATATATCTTTTAGAAGACTTACTTACCTTTACTTTTTAAAATATAATTTTATCTTTTTATTGATTATGTTTTATTATGAACTTTTAACACTAAAAAACAAAGTTTAAATTATTAAAAGTGTGTGATTGAAACTTTTGTGACAAAGGTAAAAACCTCCTGTAATGACAATTTGGGATTGACACTCTTGTCAGTAAATTCATATGTACTGTTCATTCATAATTTGTAAGAAAAAAAACGGACCTAAAATTTCTCTTAGGAGTCTTAAACCTTTCCAATGATATATAATTGCTATCATAATTAGATTTAATAGTAGTTTAGTGGAATTGAGCAATTATTGCTCATATAAGATGACAGTAAGGGGTTAAAGATCTGAGATGAATTGTCCATTGTTGCTTTCAGTATGGCTATAAAGGTCACTCAAAATTATATTGAATCTAGCATTAAAAGACAAAAACTGATATTGTGAAAAGATACCCTTTATCGAGTGCCACGGCGTCGTCACGTCTGGTCAGGACATGTTCTTAGGATTATATTTGACCTCTCCAGGTGTATCAGAATCCTCGATTCCCTCCATATAAGGTTCCTGATCAGCTGAGAACAGCAGGAGATTGAGTTTCCTCTGGGTTGTGAACAGGTGCTGAAGGTTAGAGGTGACACCATGTCTTCTGACGGGATAGGCCGCACTGGTGTCGGCACTTTCGCTTGGGACAGCTGAATCCCTGTCCCCAACTCCACTTACAATACTAACCATGGGCTAAGAACATGAACTTTTAAAAGTCTGAAAGCATTATCTGCTTCCTAATTATATTGTGCCTAATTTAAAGAGATAGTTCACCCAAAAATAGAAAAATTGGCATCATTTCACCCTCAAGTTGCTCTAAGCCTGTATGAGATTCTTTTGTTGAACACAAACTAATATATTTTGAAGAATGTGTGTAGCCAATCAGTTGATGGGCCTTCCATAAAAAAATATATATATATATATATATATTATGGGAGTCAATGGGGACCAGAAAGTGTTTATTTACCAATATTCTTCAAAATATCGAACAAAGAAACAGGTTTAACAACTTAAAGGGATACTCCACTTTTTTTGGAAATAGGCTCATTTTACAACTCTCTCAGAGTTAAACAGTTAGATTTTATTACCTTTTCGAATCCACTTAGCCGATTTTCTGATATTTAGAAGAATATCAGTAACCAGACAGTTTCTGGTCTCATTGACTTCCATAGTAGGAAAAAATATATACTATGGAAGTCAATGAGACTAGAAACTGTCTGGTTACTGATATTATTCTAAATATCAGAAAATCGGCTGAATGGATTCAAAACGGTGAAAATTGAACTGTTTTAACTCTGGGAGAGTTGTGAAATTAGCCTATTAGCAAAAAAGTGGAGTATCCCTTTAAGGGTTATTAAAAGATGATAGAATTTTTATTTTTAGGTGATTTAACCCTTCAATACATTTGACTGAAGGATGATCTCTATATTATTTTATGAACTATTATCTTTTTTACTTGTTTTAGTGACTAAATGAAAAAGAGAAACTATGTGTTGACTTCAATGTTAGCAGATATGTGGTTGGATAGTGTAGTGTGTACTTTTAGAGGCTAGTGTGTGTTCTTTTGTTCTCGGGTTGATTTGCATCCTCCATCATTATTGCAAATAATATTCAACTGTTCATTCAGCAGATCTGAAGAGTTTTCAGTTTAGATTCTTCAGAAGATAAATCATAAACATCCATGCAACAAAGATTGAAGTGCCTGACGAATTCTCATGTGGCGCTCATCTGTTAAATGCATCTTCCCGTCATATCTCATTTTAGTCACGTCTCATTAGAATCCGCATCTCTTTTAGGACTGTAAGTGACTTTTTTTCAAAGGTTGAAAATGAAATTTAATGAGTATATAAAAAAAAGTCAGAACGTGTTTAATTATATCCCAACTGACATGTCTCTGTTGCCTTGGACACATGCAAAACTGACTTCTGGGTTATGTTGACCTTTGTCAGCAGGCTGAGGGAGGAAGGCACGTGTTTCTGAGCCCCTAGTGAACACTTTACAGTGGGAAGAGAGCCAGATAATGTCTATTCTGGGAAAACTGGGATCACTCACAAAGAGCTGAAGTGATCCAAATGAAGAGCTGGATTCTTCAATAAATATTAGGTGACCTCCAATTCATTCTACCGCCTCTTTATAGCTTATCTTCATTTCATGTACAGTACCCGGGTTTTTTAAAACTGTTACACATTTTGAAATCAGTCACATGTGAATGTGAGCTCTCAGCACCTCTAATGACTCGCATTGGAATAAGTGAGGAACGAATAATGATCAGTGAATCACCACTGCTCATTCAGTATGAAGACATGTTACTTCTGGAGGATCTTATTTTGTAATCAGAGTAAAGGTTATGGTTAAAATGTTCACTCTCACTGATTACCCAAAGATTGATTAATAACAGTCTTCAACTAATGAAGCCTTTCGAACTAACTTTTTTGTCCATCTGGAAAGTAGTTCTGTAGTGTATACAATTTTGTGTTGTTATCTTTCATTTCATAGCCCTTTGTTTAGTCAATTGTTTATAAAACCTTTTTTTTGCTGCGCCCAGTCAGAACCTGTCTAAACGATTTTTTTTGTTTTACAAACAAGCAAGAAAAAAAGATTTGTTGCTTGTTTTATTTCATGGCTAAAGGGCCATACACACCGGGACGAATATGTCAGCGCACGTTGATTCGTCAGCGTTTTTCAATGCGTTTATTGTGTTCGCACCCAAGCAATTTTCGCTGACGATGAGCCGAGTGAACATGCAAATTCATTCCCTGACATTAGATGGTGCCAATTTGCTATGCAATACCACTCTATAACAATTGTCTTTTATCAAGATGTTTGTAGTTTGTCATATAGTTCTTTATGTTCTGAAACCAACGAGAACAGCAGCTCTACATTCATCTTGCCTTGCATCTTCCTCGCCTTATTTCTTCTCGGCATTGTAGACGCTACTTGGCGTATCTTCTTCGCCAATACGTATGTGTGCTCGGCAAGAACGTTTTGTGTTTGAGCGCCCCCAAGTTGTGTTTTACGGTAACTTTAGAAGCTCCAGACACGTGAGCAAAAGCGCCAATCTCATTGGTTGGATAGTTTTTGACGTGTTGCGTCAAAAAAAAAAAGAACTCGAGGCGTAAAAAAAAAAACGCTTTTACGCGTCAGTGTGCACACTCACTTTGGCGCCCTTTGTTTAGTCACAAGGCGTTAAACGTCGGCGAATATCGTGCGCAAAACGCCATGGTGGTGTGAACAGGCCTTAAGAATGTTAAATTGTTAATAGCTATTAGGTAATCACATTTAAATTGTAAAATTATTTGGTTTCAGGAAGATTTAAACAACATTTTTAAAACTTTTTTTTAAAGAGAAAACTTTTTTTTGATCCAAATACAGAAAAAAATATAATATTGTAAAATATAATACAAATTAAATCAAATAAAACATTTTTTATAGAAATCGTTTTTGTATTATAAATGACTTACTTTCACTTGATCAATTTATTGCATCTTTACTTAATAGAATTATTAATTTCTTTAAAAAAAGTAAATTCTTCAGACACACCTTAATAGCCAATGACTTTAATGAGTGCATATAAATCACGTCGTATGCACTGCCTATTCCCAGACCGCATGCTGATTATGACAGAGAGGTTGTTCTTGGTTAAGGGTGCTGTGATGTCCCGCACAGCTGCCCACAAGTTATTTTCATGGCGTTGAAGCGACGTGAAAGAGGATATTTGAGTTTCCCGGAACTGACACACTGTCTGACTGTTTCCATGGCGATTAAAACAAAAACATTTTCCGTTTGAGGTATGAGAGGGTGTGCATGGCATATCCCAACCATTTATTCCAACCAGATATACTCAGAAAACTGGTAATTGCAGCGGTCATTAAGAAGCATATTCAGTTTTTCCAGAAGGCATTAGAGACAATCAGTGCAACTCTACACTCTCACTGCTTCTGCTTTCTGGATCTGCATCTATTGTCTGTGTCTATCCCTGTCCTACTCCCTCAAAATCAGACACCATGTTCATGGTTCCTTTGAAAGGTTAGCAGCAAAGCATGATTCTTTATTTCAGTTGACTCTCTCATTGGAAACTCAAATTCAACAGCTATATTGAGATTGAGATATATAGAGAGCCCTAGATGAATTCTTCATCCGTTCTTTCAAACTGTTGCATCACATCATTGTACTGCCAACAGTGCTTGTAAAAACGTGCAGTCGTTTAACTCTAGATGGATTTTGCTGGGTAGAAATATACAAATGCATCAGTGTGCAACACATTATCCAGCTACTCATTTGAAATTATCTTCAGTTTAAAACATGCTAAACAGTAACATGTGTTCTTCTGCCTGCTTATGTTTGCATGTGATTGCTTTTAGTGTGCTTTTCCATTTGAGTCCTTCCCGTCTCATACTTTCTTCCTGTGATTCATCAGTTAAGTTAGCCAACCATGTTCAAATGTTCTTTGTCAACCCATTAATCACAAAACCAAAGTTATTGCCGTAAGGAATTTTCGGAAGAATGCAAGTGTCTCTAGGGAAAAAGGAGTGTCCCGTCACGCAATCTGAAGTGTGTAAACTCTGGTTGCCTAAGGTAGGTGTTAATAACTGTATCTTTTAGCTATTGGATGACTTGCGTGAAGGGTGTCTCCTTTTCTCAAACATAGCTTCTCAGTGACCAATCTACTCTCTGAGATGGTCCAACATACCCCGGGGTGTGTAACATGTGCTGTGCACCACTGTGGGTGGTTCCTGATACAGTGTAGCACACATGCCTCAATGAGACATAGGTGTGCTGAACGGACACTTCTTTTCTTTTTCCATTTGTAGAGTTCTATTTTTACTTCCAACACTTTTGACAATTATCTTTGCAAGTGTTTACATCAAGCCATTCACAACTGTTAAGAGTCTGCCGACCAGGCAGTTTGATTTCAGCAGATTCTTCCTTGCTCGAGCGAGGTGGGAGGGGCCGACTGGATCATAGTACTCTCTCTCTTTCTCTTTTGCACACACCCCCTCTCATTGCAGCTCTGCCAGTTCGGACTATGCTCACTTCCAAGGAAGGCTGAGTGAAGGAGAGAACAGTTTTCCTTTTCTAAGTTTTTCCTTTGCCTCTGAGAAAGTTTGAGAAGAAAGAAGAAACCCTTTTGAGGAGAAAGGAAGTTAGCTAATCAACAACGGACAAACAGGTTGTATTTATTTTTAGCGTCTTTTTTGATTGAATTGGCAGCACGTGGCAGCAGGCTCTGCCACAGGACCCTGGAGTGTGAGGTCATTCAGTGATTTGTTCTACTTTGGCAAAGCTGTTCCTGTTTACTCAGACGCTGCAAGACTAAGGAAGCGCAATGGTTGCTGGAATGGTAATGCCCCTTGACAACCTGAAGGCCATCTATGAGCGTCTGTTTCGGGATGGCGTCATGGTGGCCAAGAAAGACAAGCGCCCTCAGACCATGCACCCTGAGATTCCTGGTGTGGGGAACCTGCAGGTGATGAGAGCTATGGGCTCGCTGAAATCCAGGGGATATGTAAGGGAGACCTTTACGTGGAAGCATTTCTACTGGTACCTTACAAATACAGGGATCGTATACTGCGTGATTACCTACATCTGCCTCCAGAGATTGTGCCCACTCCTCTACAGAGAGTACGACGGCCAGCTGCCACTCTGGCCATCGCCCGCAAGTTCGGAACGGGTTCAATCTGTCGAGGGACCGACTTCTTATGTTCCCAAGCCTGGCAAAATGGGTGCAGAAAGACAAGAGGCGTTGATGGATCGACAGGGGTACCGTCGCAAAACAATGGGCATGGATGAACCTGAAATGATGGAATCCAATGACAGAACACCAAGATTTAGAGGTCGCCCAATGGCTAGCAGTCAGATCAAACCCAAAGGATCATGGGAATCCAAAGAGCAGCCAATGCTTTCTGATACTCGTGATTACACCAAAGAGATGGAACCAACTACTAGGAGGAAGGTTGCAATGCACTCAGTCTCTCAGATGCCTTCTATTGAGACTCGCCATGCTAAGCCAGTTGAACAGGAAAAGATGGTGGAATGCCCCAAGACAGGATTCGTTCAGAAACCGCTAAAGGCTAATTTGGCCCCATCAGTGGAATCCTCTTTGATTTCTGTCCATACTGAAGTAGCCAAAGAAAAGCCAATAGAAGTGACTATCAAGGTCTCTCATGAAACTGACAATAGCAAAACCGCCTGGGATGCTCGTCCGTCCTACTCCCTCAAAACCGAAGGTGGAGAAAACACAGAAAACCCTTGTGATGAAAAATAAGCCGGATGTGTCAACTGTTTCATCAGCAGAGGGAACAATTGCAGTGGAATCCTCTGTGTTTTCTGTCCATACTGAAGCTGTCAAGGAAAAGCCCAAGGAAGAGGTGTCCCAGCAAACCACATCCACTGTAACAGTTGATTGCAAAACAGTTAAGGATGTTCATCAAGAAACTCCTTCAAAACCTAAGGTGGCTAAAACACAGACAACTATTGTGGCCAAAAATGTGCTGGATGGTTCAAATGTTTCTTCAACAGTGGGTACAAAAGCAGACGAATCCTCTGTGTCTTCTGTCCCTACTGAAGCAGCAAAAGAAAAGCCCATTGAAAAGGGGTTTATTAAGGTCACTAAGAAAACCACATCCACAGTAGCAGATAATAGCAAAATGGCTAAAGATGCTCTTCATCCTATTACCTCAGAACCAAATGTGGAGAAAACACTGGTGACAAAAAATGTACAGGATGTGTCAGCAGTGGAGACAACGGCAGTGAAGTCTTCTGTGCTTTCTGTTTCTGCTAAAACAGTCAAAGAAATGCCAAAGGAAGAAGTCTGTGTCATTGCCTCACAGACAACCTCATTCAAAGGTGATAACAAAATAGATGAGGATGCCCCTGGTCATACTCTTTCAAAACCGAAAGTGGAGAAAACCCTTGTGACCAAAAATGTCATGATTGTTTCAACAGCAGTGGAGACAATTACAGTGTCTTCAGTTTCTAATGAAACAGTCAAAGAAAAGCCCAATGAAGAACCATTTGTCAGTGTCTCTCAAGACACCACATCCAAAGGTGATAGCAAAGAGGAAAAGGATGCTCCACATCATACACCATCAAAACCAAAACTAGAGAAAAAGCAGAAAGCCACAAAGACCAAAAATGTGCAGGATATATCTACTGTTTCATCAACAACGGGCACAAAAGTAGACGAATCCTCTGTGTCTTCTGTCCCTACTGAAGCAGCAAAAGAAAAGCCCATTGAAAAGGGGTTTATTAAGGTCCCTAAGAAAACCACATCCACAGAAGCAGATAGCAAAATGGCTAAAGATGCTCGTCATCCTATTACCTCAGAACCAAATGTGGAGAAAACACTGGTGACAAAAAATGCACAGGATGTGTCAACTGTTTCATCAGCAGTCGAGACAACGGCAGTGAAGTTTTCTGTTTCTACTAAAACAGTCAAAGAAATGCCAAAGGAAGAAATCTGTGTCATTGCCTCACAGACAACCACATTCAAAGGTGATAACAAAATAGATGAGGATGCCCCTGGTCATATTCTCTCAAAACCGAAAGTGGAGAAAACCCCTGTGACCAAAAATGTGCAAGATGGCACAACTGTTTCTACAGCAGTGGAGACAATTACAGTGTCTTCAGTTTCTAATGAAACAGTCAAAGAAAAGCCCAATGAAGAACCATTTGTCAGCGTCTCTCAAGACACCACAACCAAAGGTGATGGCAAAGAGGAAGAGGATGCTCCACATCAAACTCCATCAAAACCAAAACTAGAGAAAAAGCAGAAAGCCACAAAGACCAAAAATGTGCAGGATATATCAACTGTTTCATCAACAGTGGACTCCCCTGCATTTTCTGTCGCAGTTGACGACGAGCCCAAAAAAAGAGACATTTATAAAGGTCCCTCAAGAATCCACACTTACAGTAACTGATGACATTGACATGGCTAAGGATGTTCCTTGTCCTACTCCATCAAAATCAAAAGTGGAGAAAAAAAAGAAATCCAAAAAGAACAGAAATGTGCAGGATATACCAACAGTGGAGGAAACCACAGTTGAATCTTCTGAGGCAGTCAACAAAGAGCCTAAAGAAGAAGTGTGCTGTAATATTTCTCATGAAACCACATCCACAATTGGCAGCAAAATGGATAAGGATGCTCCTGGTCCTACTCCATCAAACCCAGAAGTGGAGAAAACGGAAAGAAACACAAAGGCAAGAAGATGTGCAAGAACAACAAATCAAGAACGAAAAAGCAGATGTGACCTGGTCTCATGTGCCTGGTGCCAATGTAGATGAGGTGAAGCCAAACACCTCTGTTACCTCTCAGGTGCCTGTCAAATCTCTAGAATCAGCAGTCCCACTTCTGCCGAAGAAAGAAGAAAATTCGGCAATACAAATAGCTGAAAAGAGATCAGAGATTAATCTACCACTGCACACTGTTGAGCTTTCTGTAGAGGAGAATGCTAGTAAGTCAGCCGTCACAGCATCCAGTACTGTTCAAATGACGGACAAGCAACAGAGAGTACTTGAGTCCCAAAAAACAAAGGAAACCCAAGAGACATCTAAACATGACAACACTAGTCCTTTAAAAGTTCATGAAAAGGTTGAGATTCCTTATGCTATATCTACGGCAGAGGTTAAAGGTGACAAACCTGATCTCAGCCCTGAAATCTCAGTCCCCAATTAAAGGTGCTGAAGTGAAGATTACCACAGCTGTCTCCAGCAAGACTTCAGAAGTAGTGTTGAAATCAAACATAGAGACACCAAAACAAATTGATTCTGAACCTGTAGTCACAAAAGAGGCCAAATTTGCAAAAGACACGGATACAGAGGATGCCTCAAAGCCTTTTAAAGGAAAAGAAAAAAAAGCAGAAATCTCCTGCCTTAAAACAAGTCCCTCCACCTATTTCTGAGACTCAAGTGACAGAGGTAAAGACAGCCCAGGATGCAGGTCAGGTTGAGGGTCCTGAGCAAGTTGCAACAAATGACTCTGCAAAGGCATCCCCTGAAGGAATGCATGCTGTGGTGAGCGTGCAGCCAACAGCTGTACAGAATAAGGCCCCGCTTCACAAAGGGGAGGTGGAGCCTGAAAAACGGGAGGTTCTGAGAGGAAAAACATCCTCCTCGCAGAGACAGAGGGAAGCACCGGCAGCCTCGGCCCAGCTCACCCCCCTCCCTAAACAAGGGGAACCTCCCAGCGTTGCACAACGCACGGCTGCTACTGACACACAGCAGAGCTCAGAGAAGCAGAACAGGTTTTTGGCTAGCAAGGCCCCTACACAGCCTGTCCTCACTGGACCCCTTCCTGCCAACAAGGTCACCTGCGACGTGCAAACGCAGTCCACAGACGACGCCATGCGGAAGAAGATTGTTGTGGTCGAGGAAGTGATTGAAGTGCAACAGATTGCCAGTCCTGTTGCGGAGAACCTGCAACACCCGCACTGACAGAGGTTGCAGGAGATGATTTGGACTATGATGTCTTGGAAGAGCTGGCCATAGAGCGTGGGCTCCTGTCGGATGAAGAGACTTGGGATCATTCACTACAAGAACCAGAAGGCAAAGTCTTCCCCAACTTCATTGAAGGTATGAGTCCTTTTTCAGTTCTATCACTCTATATTTCAAGTGTCTCCGGTTTCCATCCGTATTTGCTGTTTGGGAGGTTCAAGGTGACTGTTGTAGTGTGAGAATAGTTGTGCTGTTATTAGACATGCTTTTCTTGAGTGGTGTGTAACTTTATATGCAAGCTATTTGAGTGAATGATGCCTGAGCTTAGTATTAATTAGTATGTAGGTTTTCAAGATGTGTGCAGAGAAGCTTATACTTGGTGGCAATTTCAATATATATATATATATTATGCAATGCAGGGAGTTTAAAATCAAATTAGCTTGTAGAAAGACATGGGCAGGATCAACAGATGTGAACCCTCTTTCAAAATGCTTTGTCTATGCAACAATGCACATCTTTTTGTAGCTGTATGTATTCAACCATCCTAGTTTCTTTCCACATGCTCAACTCTGGGCATATTTGCTTCCAGTTATTTGGAGAAATTAACCTCTCACAGTGATTCACACCACACCCACAGCCAAAACATCAAACTATGCATGCAGTGTTTTGCAACCACCCAACGTTTTGGGACTAGCTTGTGATTTTGTTGCAAGGTTTCCTCCTTCAAGGGGAATACCAGACTACCAATTAAGCAGAACTGTTTCTGACAATACAATGTTTGGAGTCAGTTCTCCCCTCCCTGCTGCCAAACACAATCCATATAGTCTTTCTGTTCTTGGAGTAGAAAAAGAGCCATGAAACAAGAAAATCAATGCTGTGTTTAGAGGACCCTGTGTGCCAGTCTTGCAGGAAGCACGTGTGTTTGGTTGTTTCCTCTAGATTGTCTTTGGTTTCCAGTGGTCAACTATTATCTGGAGACTTCTGCTTTGCCGCTTTGTGTATTATGTAATGGGGCATACCACAGATAGATGGAGAAGTGCATCCCAAATTCCACCTTTGTCTTTCTCTGGAATGTGTGCTATAGTTGCCTTTGTTGTTGTTTATATAGCTGTGCATGTCAGTTGATGCTTGTACACTTTAATTGCAAATATTGATTTGTTTCATTGCATTTAATGGAATTGTAGATGTGTTTCACAGTAAGTAGTTAAGCTTTGCACACATTTAATGGGTGTGTTTAGTAGGTGAATCACAGAGGACAGATCCAAAAACAATTAGCCCTTTGTTTGAAGGTTTCTGTTAGTCAGTTCATCATGACAGGTCTTTTAGGAATCCACAGTTCCCGGATTCCAACCAAACACAATTGGATTTGAAAAAGGAAAAAGCATTTATGCAATATTATGCTCAGACTAACTAACTCAAGTCAGATGTGCTTGAGGTTACATGGGAGATCTCTGTAATTTTATGCTGCCCCCTACTGTATCTCTAAAGACCTGTCTGTAGACTCTAATACATGCTGGATTGTTTAAAACTTTTTGGGTCAAATATGGAGAAACCCAGCCATTGGGTTACATTTTTTAATTACATTTTTAACCAAATGTTTGGGTTTGTCCATATTTGACCCAAAGTTGGGTTAAAACAATCCAGTATCTTTAAATGTAGCACTGTGTAGCACCTTCAGATGAAACTTTTCACTACGAGCTTGACATTTTAGCCTAAAGCTTGGACAGAAAGTATTTGTTGTGCCCTTTCTTCTTCTGTAATGGTATTGAAGCAATACTTTATTCATTAGCAATCCTTCAATTATACACTAGACATGTATGAGCAGAAGTTTGAGACTGTTCTCTGTTCAAGCAGAAATGTATTGTGCAAGTTTGTGATTCTGTCCGCCTCCACCATGAATTCCTGCATGTTTTTGATGTTGTGACAGGCGGCCTGTGATTTTCTCAATGCCATGTGATTGTGTTGTTGTCCATGAGTCATCCAGTTAATTCAGAGAGCCAAATGAATCTGACCTTTAAGAAGTCTTATCAGACACATTCTATCGCTGGTGTTGTGATATCCATAACTGGCCCTTCGCCTCTTGTGAAATGAGTCCTTTTGTGGGGTTGGGTCCATGTTCTGGGTACAGAGGAAACTCAGGCTAGGGGCCATACTTATTTTTTTTCTCAATTTAGGGTTATTTTTTAATTCAATTTCTGTTAAGGCCAAATAGTGAGCATACCGGCCTACTTAACCCGTCAGATTAACATCTTAAAAGGTTTTATAGCTTTTTTAAAAAAATATGATATTGAAATTTTGTATGTACACTCTAAAAATGCTGTGTTGCTTTAACCCAATTTTGGGTCAAATATGGACAAACCCAATTGTTGGATTAAAAAATGCAATTTATAAATTTAACCCAATGGCTGGGTTTGTCCATATTTGACCCAAAATTGGGTTAAAACAACCCAGCATTTTTTAAGTGTATAAGGCATAATGTTTATAACATATTTAAACTATCTGGTTAATAACATGCAATGCTAAAGATACTATGAATCTTTGTCTTTATAAATTCAATATTATTCATTGTTAACTCATTATGTATTAGAAAGTTAAAGTAACTCTAAATGTAAAAAAGTATATTAGTAGAACTTATATTGATGTTAAATGTATTACTCATTATGTATGGATTGCAATTGAATTGGACACAAAATATTATATTTACTGATAGTAAAACTAGATGCACACTCCTCTACATCTGCTTGTTTAATATTTTGTTACACCTGCTATCATTATGTCCCTGTAATAATAATAAACCCATGAAACTATACACTGTAAAAAAAAAAACTGTAAAAAAACGGTAATTTTCTGGCAGCAGGGGCGCCAGAAAATGTCTGTTAAAAAACGGAAATATACTGTCAGGAAAAAAACTGTAAAAAAAACAGTAAAAAATGGTAATTTCTTATTCTATAATTATTGTTTATTACTGTTATTCTACACAAAAATATCTTTCATTATCTGATATAATGTTAATTTACTGACCTATTGAAGTATTAATATCTGTTTTGTACCATTGTAACACTGACAACCACAGTGATGATGAGAGTCACATGATCATTCAAAGTTCATTACAAGCAGCTTTTCCACAAGAGAGTTAATACTCATATATAGAAACTGCACAGTGTCATTCGCAGAAACATTAAACACCATCATGGTAACACATGAATTTTTTTAAACATTAGTTTAACAACATTAAATGTAACATAAAACCCTAATATACATAACTGATTTGAAAAAAACTAAGAAAACTATGAAGAAACAGTTATTTCAACAAAAACATATCAAATGTAAAGTGTCACCGCAGGGAATTGTGGGAATGTCAATTTACGTTTTTTCACTGTAAATTATACAATGAGTTGTTCTTTTTCACTTTCAAAAACTGTAAATTTAGTGGTATTTTAGTACAGAAATACTATTATTTAATCTTAAAACTCACTTTAACACCCACATACTTAATGATCTTCAAGGAAAACATGTTAAATGACTGCTGATTTCTGCAGATATACCTTCTTTCTGTGTTTTCTAATTTAACAGAAAAAAAATTGTAAAATATTACGGAATATGTTATGTAAAATTACACAAAAACCCTGTAAAAATACAGACAATTTCCTTAAAAAAACGTAAAATATATGTAAAACCAAAATACAAGCAATTACCTGTAAATTCAATAGTGGACCGACCTTTAAAGTACAGCAAATATCTGTAAAATAACAGGCATAAATGACAAAACGGCAAAATTCTGTATAAAAATACAGACCATTACCTGTAAATTTACATTCTTTTAAAAAAAATGGCGGGGCCATTTTTTTTACAGTGTATATTACTACTTCAACTTTCTGAATTTGGGAAACTAAGTGAGTGCTCTGATTAAAAACCTTGTCTTTTGCCTTGCTTGTGTGGCTGTCCCAGATCTCCTCGTGCCTCAATAAACCACCTGTGCTTCTACTGATAGTAAAATATAAAAGATTTATGACACATTCCTCTGAAATAGCAGTTGTTTTGATATCACATGAATCTTTTCTGTCTACAAGGTTAAAATGTCCCCAGGTGGATCTATAATGACACACACAAACTCAGATTCTCGTGCCAGGAACTGATTTTACTCGATGCTTTGTCCGTAGAAGTTATCTTCCTGTTGTTTTACTGGCTGATACACCATTCTCAAAGTTAAACAAAACGGTTTATTGAAAGACTGAAAAAGTATTTTCTTGTAAACCATACTGTTTCACGTTTAATAATTCGATGTGTTACTTGCCGTTGCTTTGAAACAGTTTTTTTTTAACAACAGGGATCACTGACTTTAATACTGATACCTACATCAGTGGAAAGCAACTTTGTTTGTGTGTTGATGCAAGTGCCGGATATTTGCAGGCGCATTGACATTTAATTCATGATTATTTGTGTCCGTTAATAAGATCCTATCGAAATAAAGTATTGAATTGGTCATTAGATCTCTGACCCGCCCCTTAAGGAATAAAACTTCAAGGCTTCTGATGTGAGTAATCCTTCATGTGAGCGTACATCCGTTTAAATATATTTGTCAAAAAAAGGTGACACGCACATATTTAGGCCTATTAAAGGGCCTCAGTGTAGTCGGACTGATTACTAGATTTGCTCAATCTATGATTATCTCATTTTACAAATAGTTCCTATGCCAGGCCCTGCAAATTAGATGCCTTGAAATACTGTATTTAATCAGGATCATAAGGGCTTTAAACATGAAAATGAAATAAACGCCATAATTCACAATGCCATATGCTAATTTCAGTGGATTGCTGTGTAAACTCTGCTATATTTAGCATACGTCTGGCATCATGGGTGGTCTCTAAAGACTCATGATACGGCACAGAGAGAGGCTGAGATTTCCAGTCATGCCAGGCTTCCCATTACCACATTCCATATTTCAATGGAAAAAAATATAATAACCCTGGCACTCGTGTGCTGAGAAGGTCTCTGGTTTGAAAATGTTAAAACAGAGTCCAGCATTGGGAAGTATATTCGAGAAGGAATGAAGCGGTTTGGTCTATAGAAACTTTATTTTGTTTTAGTATTTTTGCATTTGGTAGATGCTTTTGTCTCAAGGGACTTACATTGCATTCAAGGTATAAAAAGAGGACTTATTATGGAAATAAAAGAATATACTTAAGTGTAAACTGAATAATTGAATAATAAAAATGTATTAGAGTAGAAAGTTATATTAAACAGATTATACTTTCATGTCTGTTTCTTAAGGACACTTTTAAATCATTATGTTTAATAATCATGCTTTAAAAACGTACTTATTTGGATGTTACTAACATACTAAAGCACAAGTAAAGTACTTGATTATAGTGTTATTCAATATTACAGTTAGCGTTAATATATATATTTGAATATACTAAATTGCAACTTCAGCTTTACTAATGTGTAGCTAATTAAAATATATTTAAATAGCCAATACCATTTATTTAACCAGGCAAGTCACTTAAAGGGATAGTTCACTTTGAAATTAAATTTTGGTATGTTTTAGCTTACCTCAAGGGCATCCAAGATGTAGGTGTCTTTGTTTCCACAGTATATTTAAATTTTATATTTTTAGGTCAAACCGTTGTTGTCTGTCGGTCAATGGAGGTCTATGGTCACCACCTCAAAGAGCATGCACAGAGAAGTCCAGATTAAACATGATTTAATGACTCGTAAATGTAAGTACACATTGATGGACTAAGACATGAAAACGAGCAGTTTGTGTGAGAAAACGATCAGTATTTATATTCGTTTTACCTCACGTAATCACAGCCACAAAGCGTCCGCGCCCTCAGATCACTTGGACTTGTGGTTGCAAGAGGTAAAAGCGATATAGAGATACTGTTCGTTTTCTCACACAAACCGCTCGTTTCGTGTCTTAGGCCATCAATGTGTACTTACATTTACGAGTCATTAAATCATGTTTAATTTGGTCTTCTCTGTGCATGCTCTTTGAGGTGGTGACCATAGACCTGCATTATATGACTGACAAACAAGAACGGTTTAACAGAAAATGTCAAAATTGAAAATACTGCGGAAACAAAGACACCTACATCTCGGATGCCCTTGAGGCAAGCTAAAACATACCAAAAATTCATTTCAAAGTGAACTATGCCTTTAATAAGGAACTATAAATTCTTATTTACAACAACAGCCTAGCAAGTTCCAATAGAAATGACACTAAAGTATATTTTAGTTCACAATAAATGCTTGTAAGTCATACTTAAGTGGGCCAAGTTAAACTCATTGCACTTGAGTACAATTTCAGAACATTTAATACAATCAAGCACACTTGTTTTTCTCAAGGGCTTATTGTAGCGGATTATCTTGTGCCAATTATTCCTTTTAAACTTAATGAAACGGGCGTCTGGGTGTCTAACAGCAGTCGGGGAGGTAAAGCTGAGACTGTGATGCAATCTCATAAAATAACTCGATCATCATCCAGGAACAAGCTGGCCACCGCGGGTTTCATCAGTTTGTAACGTGCCAGTGTGAGCGATGATATTTATATCCACGGTGAGCTCTTTCCCCTTCCCCACTCGCCCCCCGCCCGACCCCCTGAGCCTCCGCCCACCTAATTGCAAATCCACCGGGAGCGGGGCTGACATGTCCCAACAGCAGGCATGGCCCGTCAAAAATAAGAAAGGCACAGTTCCCACCAAACAAACGGAGTCTCTTCTCTTCCACTTTATTGGCGCGCTCTTGCTCTGGTCGTCTGGCGCCGCTGCTCCACAAACTTCATGAAGATCATACCTGGTAGGTCACATGGTCAAGATTGTGTGTCTTTTGGCGTTTGATTGTGTTGACGTACGCAGATGCTGTTCCATATTTAAAAACTCTCACACTTCAGTGATCTTTGTTTTGGATGATTGTTTTTTGGATGCCGTGTGAGCGCTCTCATCTCCCTCCAGCTTACCTGAAGGAGTTAGCGTCAGACGAATGGGTAAAGCTGGTGGGCGGGTAGAAAAACACAGCGAGAGTTGGATTTCAGAAGGAAATTCTCTGTCTACATGGGAATGCGAGGTGTCCCATATATGCGCTATTTTTGAGAGCTGTAAAAAAGCTTCCACCTGTTTTGCAGTCTTGATACAGCGGAAATGTAGCGGAGCTCCAACGTTGCTTTGGTTTCAAAACATTATAGTTAATAGTAAAGAATTGTTCAATCAATGTTTAGCTTTTGTGGCCAGCATCTATGACAACAACTAAACTAGAAGTGTGTATGTTAATGAACTTACTATGGAACTGTCATCAATGGACAGCATACAAGTGTTATTTTAGTCATATTTTTGGTAACACTTCATTTCATTTCAATGGCCTGCTTTAGACTATACCAAGCTTTAGAGTATTAATAGACTGTCTGCTTAATATCTGCTAACACTTTATTTTTATGCTTCCTAACAGATATTCAACTGACTATAAGTAACTTTGCAAGTACAATCTAAAAATGCTGGGTTGTTTTAACCCAACTTTGGGTCAAATATGGACAAACCCAAACGTTTGGTTAAAAACCTAATTTAAAAAATGTAACCCAATGGCTGGGTTTGTCCATATTTGACCCAAAGTTGGGTTAAAACAACCCAGCAATTTTTAGAGTGATCAACCTATTCTACTAACCCAAACCCTAATGTGACAGTCTATTAATACTCTAGTCTAAGGAGTATAGAAGAATGTTTAAAGTTGACCAACAAAATTGTGCAACCATATTTTTAAACCTTTCAGTTTTCATTTTAAATTTAGTAAATGCTGGGTTGTTTTAACCCAAATCTGGGTCAAATATGGACAAACCCAAACGTTTGGTTAAAAACCGAATTAAAAAATGTAACCCAATGGCTGGGTTTGTCCATATTTGACCCAAAGTTGGGTTAAAACAACCCAGCAATTTTTAGAGTGATCAACTTAATCTACTAACCCAAACCCTAATGTGACAGTCTATTAATACTCTAGTCTAAGGAGTATAGAAGAATGTTTAAAGTTGACCATCAAAATTGTGCAACCATATTTTTAAGCCTTTCAGTTTTGATTTTAAATTTATGTTTTACACTCAAAATATGCTGGGTTGTTTTAACCCAAATCTGGGTCAAATATGGACAAACCCAAACGTTTGGTTACAAATCTAATTATAAAAATGTAACCCAATGGCTGGGTTTGTCCATATTTGACCCAAAGTTGGGTTAAAACAACCCAGCAATTTTTAGAGTGATCAACTTATTCTACTAACCCAAACCCTAATGTGACAGTATGTTAATACTCTAGTCTAAGGAGTATTGAAGAATGTTTAATAGTTGACCATCAAAATAGTGCAATCATATTTTTAAACCTTTCAGTTTTGATTTTAAATTTAGTAAATGCTGGGTTGTTTTAACCCAAATCTGGGTCAAATATGGACAAACCCAAACGTTTGGTTAAAAATCTAATTAAAAAATGTAACCCAATGGCTGGGTTTGTCCATATTTGACCCAAAGTTGGGTTAAAACAACCCAGCAATTTGTAGAGTGACATATCAACTTAATCTACTAACCCAAACCCTAATGTGACAGTCTATTAATACTCTAGTCTAAGGAGTATAGAAGAATGTTTAAAGTTGACCAACAAAATTGTGCAACCATATTTTTAAACCTTTCAGTTTTCATTTTAGACAGAGACAGATGGCAATGCTTTTAACAGAGGACTGAAAAAATGGCTGAAAACTCAAACAACAGTGTTCACATGTATAGTCTACTACTAATACTTGTTTTTTCTTTTCTTTGTTGTTGTTGTTTTTTTTTCTCTGTTTTATTATTCTATTTTTCTTTCCTGTTATTGTATTTTATCTTATTCTTAAAAGCCTCCCGTGGACAGGTGTTGAAAATCAGCATGTATGCTATAATCACTAAAACAAATGCATATGGTTCGTCCAATGTAATTGTATGTCCATGTCAAATAAAGATATAATAATAATAATAATATAATAATAATAATTTTAAATTTACGTAGTTTTACACTCTAAAAATGCTTGGTTGCTTTAACCCAAATGTGGGTCAAATATGGACAAACCCAAATGTTGGGTTAAAAATGTAATTTAAACATTTAACCCAATGGCTAAGTTTGTCCATATTTGACCCAAAGATGGGTTAAAACAACCCAGACATTTTTTAGAGTGTAATTATTTTATTTGCTTTTGTCATTTTTGTTTATTTATTTATTGTTTCATTAAAAAATGCTGGTTTGTTTCAATCCATTTCTGAGTCAAAATTGACAAGTGTTGGGTTCATTTATGTATTTAATATTTTTTTTTTATTTAATATTTTATTGGTATTAAATATTTGTATTTAATTATTTTATCTAAACATGAGTTGAAACAACCCAGCATTTTTTAAAGTGTAGTTGTCTTTTTTTCATTATTTATTTAAGTGCTTCAACTTGAACATCGAGTTTAAATTTTTCGTTTAAGTGTTTCTGGAAGTTTCTGTTTTTCTTGTAATATTTATCATTTATTTTATATCTGCTTTGTTTCAATTAAGAAGCGTCTTTTATCTGTATAACAGCTGCTGTCAGGAGACTTTAAAGTCAACATCATTTACAACCCAAGTGGGCGTTACATACCAGAATGGATCCAAATGGCTCAATGGGGAGAAAAATAAATAATTGGGGATGTCAACAAAGAGGCACAGTTGTTTAAGAGTGAAGTTGGGTTACAGAACTGATTTTTGAGTCGCATTCACTGATGAATTGTTCAAAAAATTAGACCAGAAACTTGAGTTTAAGGGTCAGTTCAGGCAAA
The DNA here is from genome assembly GCA_030378365.1 of Hybognathus amarus. NCBI lineage: Eukaryota > Metazoa > Chordata > Actinopteri > Cypriniformes > Leuciscidae > Hybognathus > Hybognathus amarus. The sequence continues at coordinate 142,805 of JAQIUQ010000265.1, read as the reverse complement.
TATACCACTTTGACACTTCAAAACGTTTTAAGTTGAGCTTCTGTTTATGTTCTCTGATCAATCTTTATATGTGAAACCAAATAAGATAAAGTGACCAAAATTTAATTCATATGGATTCGATTTTACGAACTCTTTATGAACTGTTTAAAGCGTGAATAGTTGTAGTTGCATAGACTGTCAATGGAGGGAAATTCTCCGATATCATCAAAAAGATCTTCATTTGTGTTACGAAGATGAACGAAAGTCTTATGGGTTTGCAACATAGACTGTAAAAAATATGGACAAAGCATCTGTACGTCACTCTCAGACTTTCTGAAGAACAGTTTTGAGGCTGTTTATGGGGGTATGGCGGCGCCATACTGGAAAATCTTGGGAAATACAAAACACAAAAGTTTCAGAAAGGATACAGAGGTGGTATGATGTGTTGTGTCAGATCATGGCCGAGACGTCAAATTCCACTCGCGCAGCCCGTTATCAGCTGTCAATCAAAGTTAACCAGCCTTATTTGTCATACATATTATCTAAATATGATCTAAACTAACGAGTTAGAAAAATATTCATCCCCTCACAGTTGTCAGGCACTCAGAACATATTGAAGATTACAATAAAAGTCCATGGGACCAAACTGTAAACATATGAATTTATGCTGTGAAAATGGAGATTTTAACATGACATCTATGGATATTTGCTCCCTTTTGGCACCGGCCTCTAGTGGATTTGAGATGTATTGTAGTTTTTCACACTTCATCTTTCAGATTATAATGTTGCCGCTTGGGTTTGCAACGACATTAATGACTGAATTTTCATTTTTGGGTGTACTGCCCCTTTAAGATTCCGAGTCGGTTTTGATTTTGACTTTTAATGTAGACTGAACCTGAATTAGTTTATTTATTTTTGTGTACACAAATATTTGTGTATTTAAAGTTGTTTTAATGTGCACACTTTCCCCATTGCCTTTGGGTGTATCGTTACATTTGGATTGATGAAATTTTTTAACTAGTTTGTCCTGAGAGTCTGGTTGTGTCTTCTTCTGATTTCCAACTCAACAAGTTCTGCAAAGCCTGGTGTCGGGATAAATATTCAAACAAAACTGGTTGACCAACTTTTCAAGTCTAAAATAAACTGATTTTAAAACTGGTTCACACTTTCAGAGTTGAAAGGCATGTGAGCTTTCATCTTCTCCAGGTGTTTCCAGCATTAAAGATGGCATGGGAAGGGCTGTGAGAAAGGATAGAAGGATTGGGAAACTCCCTTCCTAAGGAGAAATGACTCAATCCCCTTAGACTCCATGTATGGCTGAGAGACTGGTGTCTTTTTTTAAATGTCTAGCCTCAGCCCTAGCTCGGGAACACACCCCACGTCGCCCCATTCCCTCCACCTGTTCCCACTGGGTTATCCCAGGCTTATCCCAGCCCTAATGCCACCAAGCCCCTCAGAGTCTGAAAGTAAGAGATTTAAAATGAGGAGATCTGGGTTGTTCTGGAGTTTCTTTTCTTGCTCTGCCCCAGGGCATTGTGGGCAGTCCGATTAACCCTTTCAGTCCAGTAATAGAGGGCGTCAGATAGTGGGAAAGGGGAGTGGTTATTGGGATCATTCTGCTTGCTCAAAAGCTTGCAGCGTATCATATGGATGGTTATACATTTGATGATTCTCATGAAATCTTTGTTTCAAAGATATCCTTTTTTATGTATTAAAGGGATAGTTCACTTTGAAATTAATTTTTGGTGTGTTTTATCTTACCTCAAGGGCAACCAAGATGTAGGTGTCTTTGTTTCTGCAGTAGTTCCAATTTTGATATTTTTAGGTCAAATCGTTCTTGTCTGTCAGTCATATAATGGAGGTCTATGGTCACCACCTCAAAGAGCATGCACAGAGAAGTCCAGATTAAACATGATTTAATGACTCATAAACGTAAGTACACATTGATGGCCTAAGACACGAAAATGAGCAGTTTGTGTGAGAAAACGAACAGTATTTATATTCGCTTTTACCTCTTGTAAATACTCTGGTTACAAGAGGTAAAAACAATATAAAAACTGTTGGTTTTCTCACACAAACCACTCGTTTCGTGTCTTAGGCCATCAATGTGCACTTACATTCACAAATCATGTTTAATTTGGACTTCTCTGTACATGCTCTTTGAGGTGGTGACCACAGACTTCCATTATATGACTGACAGACAAGAACGGTTTGACCTAAAATATCAAAATTGAAAATACTGTGGAAACGAAAGACACCTACATCTTGGATGCCCTTGAGGTAAGCTAAAACATACCAAAAATGTATTCAAAGTGAACTATCCCTTTAATAATAAGGTCTGTAGCGTTTATGAGGATTTACTTCAAAACATTCACCGATTTAACTTGTTTTTAAACATATTTTTCAAACATTTTTATACATTTTCAGATTTGTAAAAATGTATTATTAACAGTCATGCACAGTTTAGTTAATTTTTATTTATCATTTCTCTCATAACTGCAACCCCTTTCACCATTCACAACCTAATATATTTGATTTAAAATTATAGATTTTTAAAATAATATGCCAAACCTGAAAGAACTTAATGTGTAGACGCTGCACATGCATTTTAAAGCAAACTACTATTTTTCCTATGTATTCGATCAACATTAAATGTTGTGGTAATGATACATAGGTAAAGGAAATTAAGTTTAGGATTTTTGCAGTGATTATAAATATACTATATTATTTGTACCAGAATAACAACTGGCCTCATCATATTGACCTAATTTCTTTTGCATTATCATCCACTAAAAACACAATAATACTACTTGAAGCAGTGATTGCTGGTCCACAAAGGTTATTTCTGCAAGAAAATAGGAATAAATATTAGAAAGTCCTCTACAAAAGTTTAAACTTTAAAAATATACATGTGTCCTCTGTCGTTTCAGAGACGTTGTGCTGACCTTCACACAGGTCTTAAATCTCATGATGTCTTTCATGTGAAGGTCTGAAACCTCTCTATTATTAATGTCTCTTGGAGAAAGATGACTTGGGAAGTATTTGGAAAGGTCACACCTTCATAACTGGCCTCTCAAACATGTTTGATTAGGGCCATGTATCTTATCTTGTACTAAGTTTATAAAGAAACCAGTCCAAAGTTGAGATGTGCATTGAAAAATACTGAAAGAACACGTACTGTATTAAAGTGTAGTCAGAGAATTGGACACTTGTTAGCAGCACATGGAGGAGACAGTGTGTGTTTTCTAGAATGATCCATGTGTTGTTGTGACGGAGATGACCTCTGCTAGCGGTTGGCTGGTGTTCTGTCACACACACTCTTCTTCCCCTCCTCCTTCAGGATCTTGTTTATTTGATCATAATCCTTGAATGGGCAGAATAGCGCAGATCTTATTACAGATGATTCCTTTATAGCGTTGTTCATCCTGTGTCCTGTATTGTGCGTTCTGTAAGGAGAGAATACAGTGGCGTGTTATATGTCGTGTGTGTGTGTGTGTGTGTGTGTGTGTGTGTGTGTGTGTGTGTGTGTGTGTGTGTGTGTGTGTGTGTGTGTGTGTGTGTGTGTGTGTGTGTGTGTGTGTGTGTGTGTGTGTGTGTGTGTGTGTGTGTGTGTGTTCGAGAGGTTCTGACCTCATTCCAACCTTGTCTCTGTGAGCTTAACCCTGAATGCATTTATATTGCTATTAACCAGACCTGTCATATGGAGGAGAAATGTGCAAACAAACAAACAAACAGATGCAGTACTGATGCGGGTGCCAGTACAATTATAAAGGATTGCATAAAATAACACTTTATGTATTGATTGATTTAGGTGCATTAATAATGTAGATGTCAATACAATATATAGAATTGCATAAAATAAAAATTCAGTTTTTTAATATAATATTGTGCAGTAAAAATGTTGGTGCCAATACAAAATAAATAAAGTGAAGAATAAAAAATGCAGTTTCTTTATTTACTTTATTTACTTTCTTTATTTCACTTTTTTTGTTTGTTTGTTTATTTATTTATTTAAGGTACAGTATTATTGCAGGTGACAATACAAAATAAATAAAGATTGCATAAAATAAAAAAATAATATCTATCTATCTGTTTTATTCTATCGTTTTATCTATCTATCTATCCGTCCGTCAGTCCGTCCAGTCTGTCCAGTCAGTCAGTCCTGTCCGTCCAGTCAGTCAGTCAGTCAGTCTGTCAGTCCGTCGAGACAGTCAGTCCGTCAGTCAGTCCGTCAGTCAGTCAGTCAGTCTGTCAGTCAGTCAGTCCGTCAGTCAGTCAGTCAGTCAGTCAGTTAGTCCGTCAGTCAGTCCGTCAGACAGTCAGTCAGTCCGTCAGTCAGTCAGTCAGTCAGTCCATCAGTCCGTCAGTCCATCAGTCAGTCAGTCAGTCAGTCAGTTCAGTCAGTCAGTCAGTCAGTCAGTCCGTCAGTCAGTCAGTCAGTCAGTCAGTCAGTCAGTCAGTCAGTCCATCAAGTCAGTCAGTCCATCAGTCAGATCAGTCCGTCAGTCAGTCAAGTCAGTCAGTCAAGTCGTCAGTCCATCAGTCAGGTTGGTGCCAAACAAAATAAATAAAGTGAAGAATAAAAAAATGCAGTTCTTTATTTACTTTATTTACTTTCTTTATTTTATTTTTTGTTTGTCTGTTTATTTATTTTATTTAAGGTACAGTATTATTGCAGGTGACAATACAAAATAAATAAAGAGTGCATAAAATGAAAAAATAATATTTATTATCTGTTTTATTCTATCGTCTATTTATCTATGTGTCAGTCAGTGTCAGGTCAGATCATATGTCAGTCAGTCGTAGTCCGTCAGTCGTCAGTTAGTCTGCCAGTCTAGTCTCTAGTTAGTCTCAGTCAGTCCGTCAGACAGTCAGTCGCAGTCAGTCAGTCTGTCAGTCAGTCCGTCAGCTGGTTCAGTCAGTCAGTCAGTCAGTCCGTCAGTCAGTCAGTCAGTCAGTGTTGTCAGTCAGTCAGTCGAGTTGAGTCAGTCTGTCAGTAGTTAGCGTCAGTCAGTCCGTAGACAGTCAGTCAGTCCGTCAGTCAGTCAGTCAGTCAGTCAGTCAGTCAGTCATGCTCAGTTAGTTAGTCCGTTAGTCCAGTTCAGTCAGTCCTAGTCAGTACGTGTCAGTTAGTCCGTCAGTCAGTCTGCCAGTTGCCAGTCAGCAATGTCTGCCAGTCAGTTAGTCAGTTGGTCAGTCCGTCAGTCAGTCAGTCAGTCTACAGTCAGTCAGTCAGTCAGTCCATCAGTCCGTCAGTCCATCAGCCTGAGTCCGTCAGTCAGTCCGTCAGTCAGTCCGTCAGTCAGTTGAGTTCAGTTCGTCAGTCAGTCAGTCAGTCAGTCAGTTGAGTCCATCAGTCAGTTCAGTCAGTCAGTCCGTCAGTCCGTCAGTCAGTCAGCTCAGTCAGTCAGTTCGTCCGTCAGTCAGTCCGTCAGTCGAGTTCAGTCAGTCAGTCAGTCAGTCCATCAGTTAGTCAGTCAGTCAAGCCAGTCAGTCAGTCCGTCCGTCAGTCCGTCAGTCGTCAGTCTGCGTCAGTCAGTCCGTCAGTCCGTCAGTCAATCCCGTCAGTCAGTCCGTCAGTCCTGTCAGTTCGTCCAGTCCAGTCCGTCAGTCTGTCAGTCAGTCCGTCAGTCCGTCCGTCAGTCAGTCAGTCCAGTCAGTCAGTCCGTCAGTCAGTCCGTCAGTCACGTTAGTCACGTCGTCAGTCAGTCGTCGTCCGTCCGTCAGTCAGCTCCGTCAGTCACTTATCTATCTATCCATCGATTTACCTCATCTATCCATCTATTTATCCTTCTATCCATCTATCCATCTCTCTCTACAACTTTGAATGGCAAATTACATCAAACCTTTGAATAGCAAATGGAAGTCCAGAGGCTCAGATTTTCCATGTGTAGCAGTGAGTAATAAAAAGGACACCAGAAACATTTTCTGTATATATTTCCAAGTCAAATTCATAACACTATAGGAGAGTTCCCAGATGGTCCCATCAGAACGTATAACAGCCATAATGGAAAGTTCCAGACCCGTGATGTAAACTGCGCATGTGTTTGCATGCCTCTGTGTTGTTCAGGTCGATTAAGAGCGTATCCCAGGTCTGTGCGAGGCTCTCGGAACCTGTGAAGGGGCCGCTCTGATTTATGATCTTTTATGGACCAGAGGGATGCTTTTGCTTTCGTTTGGCCGTTACTTTTAGTCCTTCACTCGTAACTTAGACTTCATAACATACTGTGGTACATCTAAACTGGGTCTCAAACTCTTCTCTTTAATGCTTTTGTTCATTTTAATAATGTATCCCATCTGTCATAAAAGTTCAGATGCTAATCAGGTGATCGTCTAACAAGCCCATTACTAATTCGTTAGTGATTGCGAATCAAATAATCATTCTGAATTTTAAAGTAAATACTGTATTATAGAGTCAAGTCGTATTTATTGATAGCACTTTTACAATGACTTTAGCTGTAATTTCAGATGCAGAGATTAGATTAGCGGGTATTGTAATTCCAACCAACATAATGTAGTTTCACTGTGTAGTGCAGTTTACAACAATCACATAATACAAATATACATGATACCAGTTATACAAATATTTCACTGTAAACAATATACCTAGAAGTTAAGGAGCAAACAAAGAAAAAACAATATTTAACATAACCGGGTATATCCGCATCCTTTTATGATTTTAACATCTTTTTTCTTTTCTTTCTCCCAACTCTGCTGCTTCTCCATGTTCGACTTGCTGTATGTTTACATTCATGAAGCTGTCAGCATGGCCGAGTACTGACGTCATGACGCCCAAGCCCTATTCAGATCACTGTAGTGCAGTGTCAGTGTTACAAAGTTTCAATTATAAAACAAACTGAATTCAGTCATAAAGCAGCTCAGCTCTACAGAAGACAACTGGTGTCATTCAGCTGTCTTTACTCGGTGTCAAATCACTAGTTCAGATTGGATAAGCAGTGTTTGAAGGGTTTTTTAGCACTTCAGAAAGGCATGAAAAGGCCTGAATCTTCGGAAAATGTCCTAAATCTTTTACATTTGCAAAGTTCTGTTAGTCCGCTAGGCTTTATTTAAAGACAGATGAGCCAGGGAGCGATGCCACTGGGCAGCGGAGGCCTTTAGGCTTCATTATTGCCCGTGACTGAGGTCATCATTCAGAATGACTGCAGGAGACCCGCCGCAGACGTCCTGGGATGTTTTACACTTCATAGGTGTTGCAATGGTGGAATGATTTACCAGAGAAGTAATGGAGGACAGAATGTATTGTGTTGGTGAGTCTCTCTCAGTCCCTCCCTCTCTTCACTGGAGGATTTACTCTTAGTCACATCAGTGAAGTGTGTTTTTATTCACACCATCGACTGTCAAGTAAAGTTTGGCTGGTTTAATGATCTCAATCTTGCTGATGAGATTATAAATCACTTAAATCGCTTCACTTTGGTGCCAGTTTGTTATGCAATATGTTAGTTTGTTCTCTAACCGTGCACGGCTCTCAGGGCAAATGGAAAAACACGCTTTCTTTTACTAGTATGATACATATAATCTAATTCTTGGGAAATGATTCTACAAAGAGTTTTTAAGACCTAATTAATAAGTATTATTTGCACGTATGTTCAGAAATAGCATACTCTTATTGCACCATTTATAATATATTTGGTACAGAATGCAAAGTCTCTGAATGCAATTAAAAATGCATAATAACTTATTTCTAAAATAACTAAATACCAATTACGTGCAATGTGTCATGGTTCTGCTGTTTGAATACAACTTATACAATGCAATGAGTAAGCAGAAAGCTGATATTGTATTACAAATACACTCTAACAAAAATTGTTAAAAGCATGTTTTATATTACACACACTTTTTTTTTTTTTTTTTTTTTGCAGTGATGCCATAGAAGAACAATTTTTGGTTCCCCAAAGAAGCTTTCAGTAGCTAAACAGTTCTTAATATTAAAATATTTTTCCCCAAAGTATAAATAAAATTGAAACATTTTCCACTATTAAAGGGATAGTTCACTTTGAAATATATTTTCTTACCTCAAGGGCATCCAAGATGTAGGTTTCTGCAGTAGTTTAAATTTTTATATTTTTAGGTAAATCCGTTCTTGTCTGTCAGTCATATAATGCAGGTCTATGGTCACCACCTCAAAGAGCATGCACAGAGAAGTCCAAATTAAACATGATTTAATGACTCGTAGATGTAAGTACACATTGATGGCCTAAGACACGAAACGAGCGGTTTGTGTGAGAAAACAAACAGTATTTATATCGTTTTACCTCTTGTAACCACAGCCACGTCCAAGTGATCTGAGGGTGCGGGCGCTTTGTGGCTGTGGTTACAAGAGGTAAAAACGATATAAATACTGTTCGTTTTCTCACACAAACCGCTCGTTTCTGTGTCTTCAGGCCATCAATGTGTTCTTACATTTACGAGTCATTAAATCATGTTTAATTTGGACTTCTCTGTGCATGCTCTTTGAGGTGGTGACCATAGACCTCCATTATATGACTGACAGACAAGAACGGTTTGACCTAAAAATATAAAAATTGAAACTACTGCGGAAACAAAGACACCTACATCTTGGATGCACTTGAGGCTAAAACATACCAAAAAATAATTTAAAAGTGAACTATCCCTTTAAGAACCTTTTGTGAAATTGAAAGGATGTTGAAGGTTCTTCATGGAACCATGCAGTAGATGCCAATTAAGAGTGTAAAGATCATATATGATGTAAACAATTTTTGCCTTAGCCACTCCCATCCATTCAATCAAAGTGATCCATAACCCCGCCTTTAAGACACAGCAGCCAATCAGATGTCAGCAAAACTGAACATGCAAAATGATTGATTTATCAAGCGGAAAGTGTTTCTGAAGGTGGATAAGAAAAATGGCGGCTCATTTGGTTGAGTTCTGTCACAGTCATGCCTTTTCCAGTGATATCTGTCAGGAAGTAGAAGCTATGCGTGGTATTTCACAAAAATATATACTACACCCCCTTTAAATGCACAATGACTGTGTTTTCCTCTTGTGAATACTGTGTTTTGTCTCCATCTAGTGTTAAGTATCAGTTGAATACTTCATTGTTATAACTTTGTCACTGAAGGCGTGATACTTCAGGCATAAAACAGGACAAAAGCTTCATTAAAATCACACTCCGCAAGTCTATAAGACTTGTCAGGACAAACAGAGGACAGATTTGTGTTGTGTTTAGTGATTATCTGGGGTTTAGCCAGGAAAATCTGTGGATGTGTCCAAGTATATCTTCACATCGCTGATGAGTTTAGTTTCCTTCACTTATACTGAAGCTAATACTGAAATGTCACACTGGCATTTATTTTGTCCCTCAAATGCACATTTTTATTAGCAACAATAATCAACTGGCATTTCGTAAAATGACTTTACCGGGACTTTACATTTAAAATTCCCTCTATTTTGATCTGTTGCTCAGTATCAAGTTTAGATTTGGCTGTAAGCTGCTGGTGTGTGATCATACGGGGAATTTAGAAATAGTGTAATCTAGCAGAATGAGTTCCTCTCATCTTTTTTATATTTATTCTGGTTTTGTGAAGTAATCCCATGCGGTCAGCCCTTCCTCTGCGGTCAGACTATAAATACAGACATGAGTAAGAGTGTGTTCTTCTGATTCGCTGCCATGGCTACTGTGTGTTTGGTCAACTCTTCTCAGATGTCTGTGTATCTGCACCATCAGCTTCTCACATGAAAAGTTATTATTGTGTCACTAAGGCAATGTTAAAAGCAGAAGTCTATAGTTTTCAGCTGATCTCATTCAGGTCATCGACACAGCGTGTGCGTCATGTTTACTAATGTTTTCTAAAGATGACTCTTCTTCTCTCAGCTGTTCACATAGCTCAGCCATTGTAGATTTACCAGCCAAGATTTATGATTATGTCCTAGTTATTGGCCAGAAGAGGGAGACATTTATTTAATGAAGTCAATTTGAAAACATGATTACAACCCATTTTTACTTCTGTAGAGTGTTCTGGATGCATATATACACAAATATATATATATATATATATATATATATATATATATATATATATATATATATATATATATATATATATATATATATATATATATATATATATATATATATTATATATATATATATATATATATATATATATATATATATTTGTGTGTGTGTGTGTATATATATATATATATATATATATATATATATATATATATGTAAACACAAACTTTTATTTTGGATGTGATTAACTTTTATTATTGTTTTAGAAAAACTGAGAAATCGTTCACCAGTAAGACCAGGAATGTGCATTAAGAAAGTAAAGTAAATTTTGCTTTCATGAGGACTTTGATATGCGTCTTATATTAGGTCCTGTCCTCGTTTTGAAGAGAGAAACTAGTGCAGAAGGTCATAGGTTATTTTAGACCTCAGCTGCCTTTGATGTTCTGTTTTGAATCTCCAGCTAAACAGAGATTTCCCCAAATCCATTTTTGACTATCACATCAGAACCTGATTCCAGGATTTATATAAGTACAGATATTAATGCTCTGGGAATTATGAGCAAATGGAAAGCCACATAATGAAGACTTTTGGTAAATCGACATAAACCCTTGTAAAGGAAAAGTAAAAACATCTTATGGAGAGGCAAACAAGAGCTCAGGTTGTTGTGTTGTTCCCGTTGGGTAGGACAGGGTGTGTCCGTGATTCAGGTGAAATCAAAGCAGATGTGTGTATTCCACATTCCTCTCTCTCTGGGCGTGACCGACATCCCTGTACACGCTCTCACACGCAGGAGGAGGAGAGACGGATCCGGGAGGGAAAGACTTGTGGATGGGATTAGGACACACTTTCACAGCTAATGCGGTTTGGTTACACCTAACACGGGAATGTGAGAAGTTACCATTATTAAAACATCAATCTCATTACGTTTAAAGACAGCTTTAAGTCTGACTATTTGCTTTTATACATACTCAACTATGCCTCTACTGAAATGGATGTTGATTTCTTAAATGTGCTATAAGTAGAATACAGAAACCTTTGTTTTTAGTGACACCGTGGCCGTTATGTGAACTGCAGCATCATTCGTTTCATGTGTCATTGATCAGAAGAAGAAGCTCTCGGAGCACCGAGTAAACGTTGCGCACTTTTGATTTTCCTGGCAAAAAACTTACCGAGACCTTTACATATAAATCTGTATACAGGCTTTCTGCCTATAGGAAGTCAGCGAAGATCTTGTATTTTAAGTTTTGTTACAAGTTGTTTACACATTGGCAATAAAAAACTGATTATTACTAAAAATTCTTATACACTCTAAAAAATTCTGGGTTGTTTTAAGCCAATTTTGGGTCAAATATGGACAAACCCAGCCATTTGGTTACATTTCTAAATTAGATTTTGAACCCATTGTTTGAGTTTGTCCATATTTGACCCAAAATTGGGTTAAAACAACCTTACATTTTTTAGAGTGTATGTATAATCCCTTTAAATATCACGAAAAACAGGGCATCATTGATTTTCTCTAGAAATGCAGGGCATTTTAAGATTGTTACTCTATATACTTACATTACTACACTGAAAGCACCTGTCTGTAAGTTTTCAGAGTATACACTCTAAAATTGCTGGGTTGTTAAAAGCCAACTTTGGGTAAAATATGGACAAACCCAGCCATTGGGTTATTTTTTAATTACATTTTAACCCAACGTTTGGGTTTGTCCATATTTGCCCCAAAGTTGGGTTTAAACAACCCTGCAATTTTTAGAGTGTACACCATAGTTTTCTACTTGATTGACACTTTTATTTAAATCACACTTTCGTTTCGACTTGGTTTTTTTTTTGTTTCGTTGAACAAAAATATATGTTCTGAAAAAATGGTGTTGTATTTACTTTAAAAAAAACTTTTCACTACAAAACAGCCAGGAAAGAAATGGCAAGTAACATTGAAATTAAATGCGACATTTTGAATTAGCAAGACTAAAATTGTGTTTTCTTGTAAAAAAAATCCAGTATTTGTTTTGTTTTAATTGCATTTTTTTTGTTTACAGTATAGATATTGTTGCACACCACTGTTTATACAGTGTGATATGCACTCCAGACCTCTTTAAAGATCTGATCTTTAACCCTTATCATCGGGCAAAGATATTCTTGGGAATATTCTGAGATCTAAGATCCGGGTCACGGCACCAGAAAATGCTCGTCCGTTCTACCATTGATAATCAAAATGTCTTCTGACTGGGTCACATTGCCTCTTGCCTGCATCTAAGCCCAGATTCAGAGATGTTTCGCATGTTCGTATGTGGTTGAGAAAGATCTGAGGTTTATGTGAGGTTAAAAGATGAATACTTGATATTGATTCAAAAAGTCATGTTTTCTGCTTCTCGCTGCTTGTTTGAAGGTTCGGTCTTGTGTAGACTTGACTATTGGGAAAAAAGTCTGATGTAGCTTTGGCCAAGAACCAAGCATAGTTTTCACAATGATGTTGTATACTGTAGGTGTGAAACACTGTGCTCAAGGATATCACATTTCGAAAATCACGTCTCAAACTAATCTCTTGAAAATCTTCAAAAGTCGCATTTGTATACTGTTACACCGTGTTTTCCATGTACTGAGAAGTGCTGACTTTTAAGCCAGCCAATCAGATCTCAGTTTTCACCCTGCTCTTGTCATTTATGTGGGTTATGCATCAGCTGGTCTGTGAATGATACTGAGCTGCTGATACACCTTTCTTACAGTTTATCTCATTATCATACTGTAATGATAATGATAATCAATCAATGCCTCTAATAATGATAAATGTGAATGCATACCTAGATTTCTAATAAATTCGTAATATTTGTCATAATTATTGATTATGACAAACATGCCAAAAGCCAAATTAAATCAAATGAAAAAAGTGTGTGTGTGTACCATTTACTGGCATTTAAAGAGTTTGTCATTTTTTTATGTATTGTTAAGTCTCTTCTGCTTACCAACGCTGCATTTATTTGATCAAAAATACAGTAAAAAGCAATAACATTGTGAAATATTATTACAATTTAAAAAAAAATTCTATTGTAACATATTTTAACATTTACGCATCATTGCTCCAGTCTTCAGTGTCACATGATCCTTCAGAAATCACTCTAACTGATGATTTGCTGCTCTAGAAACATTTCTGTTTATTATCAATGTTGGAAAAAAAGTTGTGCTGGAAACAGAGATTTTTTTTCAAGGATTCATTGATTAATAGAAAGTTAAAAATAAATAATATATATAACTTTTATATGAAACATTTTAAATGTCTTTACTGACACTTTTCTTCAATTTAATGGGTATAAATATTACATATTAACATAAAAAGATTATGAATGCGGTAATAGGTGTTGATAGAGATGTGTGCCACACCTTCATACCTTTTTCTGTATCAACAGACATTTAGACGTCTATGAAATGAAGGCGTCAGCTTCCTCATCAGCTCAGGAATATGTCAGATATATCTGAAAATAATCGCTCCTGCAAACTCTGTCAAGTTCAGGCTGTTATACACACTGGCGAGCCTCAACAGGCTATCGAATCTCAGCGCTGCTAAAGTTTACGGTGTGGGTCTGTTCAGATGATGAGTGTGTGATGAATGTCCTTATCTAGGTTTACGTATGAGACCTTCTCCCGCATGGACATCACTCATCACCTATTGCATAAATCTTTATCTTTCGACACTTGTCAAACCCTTTCTTTGGTGAGGCACATAAACACACACACCAAGGCAAACAAGAAATGATTATTTTAAAGAATTTTGCAGCCTCTGGTTAACGTATTTCACTGAGGTTGGTATAGAAGATTCAGTAATGTTAATCTCCAGCGTGTGTAGACGTGAGCGGCCCATCCCAGAGCCTCACCCTGTCTTATTGGCAGAACACACTCTTCATTAGTCACACTTGCCCAACCGCACAGGTATGTCTACTGTGGTTAATCATTAAAGAGGCGCATCTGTGTGTGTGTGTGTGTGTGGAGAGTGATATCTGTAGGCATGAAGACCTTATGTTCCTATAATGACTCTACGCAGTGCTCAGTGTAAGTTACACAACCCGTCACACACTTCCTGTTGCATCGCTCTTTAGAGATTGTGATGCTTTAGTGTGGCTGTTTGGAGAGGGTGTGGGATTCGGTGAGGCTTGTGGAGAGACACACCTTCCCACTCACTTTCCCTGATTCCACCCTTCCACAAACATGACCATTCAGGGATTAGGCGGAGCCAAACATAACCCGAGGTGGCCTGCAAACACCCTTGTCTCACAGGAGTCAGAACGCACTCAGAGCAGGCCCAGAAGCTGTATCCTTCTGACATCAGTTACTGGAGAACAATGGACAGCAGAAGTTAAATCTTAACGGGAACGTTCTTTTTGGGAAAGTGAGGAAGCTTGTAAAGAGCAGAGATTTGTGTCTGACTGAACTGTGTGACTTAGAGGAGATGAGTACGCAACAGAGACTGAGGGAATACTCTGACCGACAGCCTGGAACTGGGACAGGAGGAGAGGATCCCCTCGGATGACTCTGTATTATCAGGGAATGCTGAAATCCTTGGACGGCAGGAAAGGTCTGTCTGATACACCTGCTCATGTGGGAAGAGTCCTTTCTTTGTTGTGCAAAATTATTAGGGTGTGATCCGTTTATTTAGAGATGCGCTTCAAGAAAGATCATCAGTATTTTCATCTTGGAGATAATTTGAGAAGTGAAACTGCAGTGTTAAACGATTTGCCAACAGGGTTAAAAAAAGCAGAATATTTAAAGGGATAGTTCACTATGAAATTAATTTTTGGTATGTTTTAGTTTACCTCAAGGGCATCCAAGATGTAGGTGTCTTTGTTTCTGCAGTAGTTTCAATTTTGATATTTTTAAGGTTAAACCGTTCTTGTCTGTCAGTCATATAATGGAGGTCTATGGTCACCACCTCAAAGAGCATGCACAGAAAAGTCCAAATTAAACATGATTTAATGACTTGTAAATGTAAGAACACATTGATGGCCTAAGACACGAAACGAGCGGTTTGTGTGAGAAAACAAACAGTATTTATATCGTTTTACCTCTTGTTACCTCAGATCACTTGGCACGTAAAGATATAAATACTGTTCATTTTCTCACACAAACCGCTCGTTTCCTGTCTTAGGCCATCAGTGTGTACTTACATTTATCGAGTCATTAAATCATGTTTAATTTGGACTTCTCTGTGCATGCTCTTTTGAGGTGGTGACCATAGACCTCCATTATATGACTGACAAGAACGGTTTGACCTAAAAATATCAAAATTGAAACTACTGCGAAAACAAGACACCTACATCTTGGATGCCCTTGATGTAAACTAAAACATACCCAAAATGAATTTCAAAGTGAACCATCCCTTTAAATTCTACTTGATTCTGATATCATATTTATCTCATTATGTAATTCTGAAGGTTTTTATTAAGAGCAGTAAACAGCCTGAGGGTTATCACTTGCCTTATAATGTTTGGCATCTGCTCAAGAGCCTCGCTTACAGTGTCTCTTTTCACTGTTGGTAATTTGTGCAATAAAAAGTGTCACATAGACGTAAAGCTGTCTCTGCTGTCCAAGGCCATTGTGTCAATATTTATAAATGGCATATATTTAGCAGGATAAAGATGTGTAAATTGGGTCCAGAGCGGCGTTTCTGTTATACTGACTCTTACATTATGTCATCAGATAATTAGAGGTATACATCTCTCTGCATAAAATATTCTAGTATATTCAAATTGTATAGGAAAAGACAGTGAATTCTCTCGTTGACCTCTCACGTTTCAGAGGACAGGCTTAATCACAAGGGCGTTGGTTTAAACGTTGTCTGCCTGTGACAAGTTATACATGTCAAAGCAAAGAAAGAGATGGTGGTCAAAGGTCTGCTTGAGAGACCCCTGACGATCACCATCGCCTACAGTAACACTCTTTCAAACACTGAAAGGGAAGTTCTTGCATTTGAGCTCAAGGTTTATGGCCTCCACCCATGATCAGTCACCATGGTTATATGAATGTCATGATATGCTCATCATACTCCACCCAGCAGAAACAGAAGTTCTGAATCAGCTGTTTCCTCAATGCACAACAATAGATAGGAGAGTCATTGCCAGTTGTACCCAGCAAACATCTTTCCACTCCCATGTAAGTTTCTATGCATTCGTATTGTCCCCGTTGCACAAAATTACTCCGATTATTGAACTAAACCGTAATGCCTAATTAGACTGAGGTCTATCTACTGAACATCATGTCTTCAGGGATGTACTGTTGTACTTTCTCCATGATTTGGTGATATAATCATACTTTAGGTTCATACAACACTTAGTCACAATCCTGTTTTGAAATGGGACATTGCACTACCATAGGTATCAGATTTGAGGGTTTATGTCAAGTTTAGGCTTACAACCAGAGTTAGTGCTTCTACATCAGTGTTATTTCCCTCTGGTTTTAGGGATAACTCATGGATAGGGGTTAGGTTTAGAGGTAGGACTACATTTTTCTATCAGGAATGTTGTTCCAGGATGTCTTCATTGAGCACGATCACAAGTCTTTCAGTCCTTGCATCCTCAAAGCAAGATCCCTCACCCTCATCATTGAAAATATGAACACTGTAAAAAATTAAACCGTAAATTTTAGGTCAAAAAATGGCAGCTGTGGTTGCCAGAAGCTTTACCGTTTAAAAATACAGTAGGAGCGTTAATGGTTTTACAGACTTAACTTAAAATTTACAGTAATAAACCGTATTATATATTTCTGATAAAATGTGGATTTACCAACTTATTGACGTATTTGATGTCTGTTTTTAGACCATTTTTATGCACCGACAACCAACAATCATCACAGCAGTGATGAAAGCTTACATGAGCAATCACAGCTCATTACAAGTGAAGTACTTGTATAAAGCAATACTTATTTAAAGAAGCTGCACAGTGTCATTCACACAAACATTAAGCAACATCATGGTAACACACATAAAATTGCAATAAACATTAATTTAACAACATTAAATGTAACACAAAACCCTAATGTACATAACTGATTAGAAAAAACAATAAAACTATGAGGAACCATAGTTATTTCAACAAAAATACATAAAATGTGAAGTGTCACACAGGGAATTGTGGGAATATCAGATTTACAGTTTTTCACTGTAAATTATACAATGATTTGTTCTTTTTCACTTTCAAAAACTTGTAAATTTTTAACGGTATTTTGCTGTAAATTATTTTCACAGTTATTTACCGTGTATAGTACGGAAACTTTCTGTTTACCAATTAACAGTTTTGCACTGTAGCATTTTTACAGTATTTTACCGTTAAAATCACGGATATTTTTTACAGTGTATGGTCCCGTGCCGCCTCATGAGAAGTGATGTCCATCGGTCCAGGTTTGGGCTCTTCGGGCTTTAGAGCGTTTCTTCTCAATCCTACATGCCTGAGAAACTGTAGCTGAGAGGATTTGAGTTTACAGCAGTTTTCTTCTTGCGCTTGCTCCCAGAAAATCTGTTAAATTATTCTGAAAATCTGTTAAAAAAATCTGTTGAATTTACGGGACAAACTGGCAGCTGTGGTTACCAGAGTTTTCCTGTTAAAAATACGGTAGCAACATTTTAGGTTTTACAGACTTTTAACCGTATTTAATTTTACAGCAATAAACCGCATTTCATTCTCTGATATAATGTTAATTTTAGTTTAATGTTAAGTATTGATATCAGTTTTGTTCAGTTGTAATACACTGACAGCCAACAATCACAGTAGAAATTAGTCACATGATCAAAGCTCATCATAATCAGCTCTTCCACTAGAAAGTTCATGTAGAAGCTGCAGAGTGTCATTCACACAACCTTACACACCAGATTGTTAACATGTTGCAATTAAAAAAAATGCAATAAGCATTAATTTAACAACCTTAAATGTATAAAACCCTAATGCACATAACTAGTAAAAAAATTGTGGGAAAGTCAATTTACATTTTTTCCCTGTAAATTATAAAATTAGTTGTTCTTTATCACTCCCAAAAACTGTAAATTTAACAGTATTTTACAGTAAAATGACATTAAATGTACCATTATAGAAATCACAGTTATTTATCGACCATGTATAGTAAGGAAACTTTCTATTAACAGTTTTCACTGTAGCATTTTTACAAAAAGTCTTTTACCGTTAAAATCACGATATTTTTTTACAGACTACCAGAAAAATCGTTGTTGTTGTTTTTTATTCTCATTGTGCATTTTTACAGTAACATTACAGTCACGCTTTATATTTGGTGTCCTGAACTGTTTATGAATTTACTGTGCAACTACATGTTGTTTCCACATTTACTGCTAATGATTTTGAGGTGCGGTTAGGTCTAGATGTAAATGTGGGGTTAAAAGGGGTTAGAGGTTTTAGGTAAGGGTTGGGTTATGGTAATAAGAGGTAAAGTCTACTAAAGTCAGTGTTACTACAAATGCAAATGAAATGCAAGTACTTTAAATGTAATTAAGATGCACCAACATAATACTTAGATAGGTGCACTATTTACTCATATGGACTTATTACAGTAATTCTTATAACTGTGTTAGCATACTAACCCTAAACCTAACATTATATTACCATTACTTATAAGTAAAATGTAAGTCCACGTATTGTACAATCAAGTGCAACTATTATATGTTTTAGTAGTTAAGGTGTGACTAACCTGACTAACTAACACACTAACTTTAACCGCAAATGTGAGCATGTCATTTTTAAATACAGTAATGTTTTCCAGCTAATGATGACGGATGCGTTTATGAGACAGCAGTGTGGTTCCTGTGTTTAACTGCTGGAGGAACATGATTCTGCAGGCTGTAGGTGTGTCTGTGGTGACGCACACACTGAAGATTAAAGCTATTCTGCCTTCATGCTCAAATTTCCCAGCCTGAGGCCTTAAAATGCATTTTCTTCTCTCCAAACCTGTGCTTGCTGTCTAGACTCCTCCTGCAGTCATTACTCTCCAGCAGAGGCGGACAGAGTACACAGCTTTATTACTTGAGGAAAAGTACAGATACACCTTGCTAAATTTGACTCAAGTACAAGTGAAAGTACTACAGTAAGAGGTCTACTTAAAGGAGTAGTTCACTTTAAAAAAGTTCTTCTTTATCAGACGGAAAGAAATTAAGGTTTTTGATGAAAACATTCCAGGATTTTTCTCCATATAATGGACTTCATTGGGAACCAAACAGTTCAAGGTCCAAATGAGAGTTTCCAGTGCAGCTTCAAAGGGCTTTAAATGATTCCAGACGATGAATAAGGGTCTTATCTAGGAGCCTTTGAGTTATGACTCAAAAGATTTGTTCATTTTGATGAACGAGTTTGAACATGGAAAAGTCACAAACGCTCATCACAGAACAGAGCAAGGCAAGCATTTGAGCTTATAAAACTTAAACTTTTTTATTTATTTTTGAAATGGCCGATCATTTCGCTCAATAAGACCCTTATTTCACCATCTGGAATCGTTTAAAGCCCTTGGAAGCTGCACTGAAACTCTCATTTGGACCTTGAACCATTTGGTTCCCAATAAAGTCCATTATATGGAAAAAATCCTGGAATGTTTTCATCAAAAACCTTAATTTCTTTTCGACTGAAGAAAGAAAGACGTGGACATCTTGGATGACATGGGGGTGAGTAAATTATCAGCAAAAGTTTTTTTAAAAGTGAACTACTCCTTTAAGTAGACCTCTGACTGTAGTACTTTTACTTCTGTACTAGTAAATGTAAATAGACATCTCTCCTCTTCTTTGATGATGCGTTTACTGGCGTGAGGGCGGGGCAACCTGTCACTCACATGAGATCCACCAATAGCAAACCAACACCATTTCAATTCCCAATGGACAAAATCAAGTCCCGTCCTACATTTGTTCTTGTTTGAGAGGCTTTTTCACTCAGATAAGTCACAATAAGGAAGAAAATACTCAGTGCAACTTCCATTTCATGCCAACAGGGAATGAACCCACGAATGGATATTTTAAATAATCACTTAAAATAGTATTTTAACAATTCACAGTTTTTAACGTTCAGTAAAAGGACACACTTAGATCCTTTCCGATCCAGACATTTCCTCTAAACACTGCTGAAGTGTGTTAAATGTTCTGTTTTCTTTCTCTTTTGCAGATGAACGGGACCGAGTGCAGAAGAAGACTTTCACAAAATGGGTGAACAAACACTTGATAAAGGTACATTTATGTTATTTTTTTACTGTTAAAATTTAGGAAAGTTTGATTATAATTACTAATTATTTTAACTGACAAATCCAATGCAACTTACAATAAAATACAAGTATTCTTCAAAGATGCAGTCCTCCTGAAGTTTAGGGACAGATGTACAGATTTACAGCTTGCTTCAGTACAAACCCTCTTTTAGCATTAAAAATGACTGTGAGGATTTACTAAAGAAACACAGTGAAAAATTTGTGTTGAAAAGCTTTTTTAAGACAAGTAAACAGTAATAAAATATGTACAATCGTACTTTATTTACAGTTCTGATCACATGCTTTGGGTTTGTGCACAAAAACCGTCTTTTAGAAACAGTTTTTTTTTCTCTTTTAATTTTAGTTAAAGGAGTAGTTTACTTAAAAAAAAAACTTTTGCTGATAATTTACTCACCTCCATGTCATCCAAGATGTTCATGTCTTTCTTTCTTCAGTCAAAAAGAAATTAAGGTTTTTGATGAAAACATTTCAGCATTTTTCTCCATATAATGGACTTCAATGGGAACCAAACGGTTCAAGGTCCAAAAGACAGTTTCAGTGCAAACTGTTCAAAGGGCTTTAAACGATTCCAGATGATGAATAAGGGTCTTATCAAGCGAAACGATCAGCCATTTAAAAAATAAATAAAAAAGTTTAAGTTTTATAAGCTCGAACGCTCGCCTTGCTCTGTTCTGTGATGCGCGTTCATGACTCTCCTGTTCAAACTCGTTTTTTAAAAATGAACAAATCTTTTTTCATGTCATTTGGTTCATTCAACAAACTAAATGAATGAGTTGACTCTGGAAAAGATTTGTTCATTTTGATGAACGAGTTCAAACAGGAAAGTCACAAATGCTCATTACAGTACTGAGCAAGGCGAGCATTTGAGCTTATAAACTTTTTTACTTATTACTTACTTAAAACTTTTTTTTTTTAAATGAGCGATCGTTTCGTTTGATGAGTCCTTTAGTCATCATCTGGAGTGATTTTGAGCCCCTTTGGACAGTTTGCACTGAAACTGTCTTTTGGACCTTTGAACCAGTTTGGTTCATTGAAGTCCATTATATGGAGAAAAATCCTGGAATGTTTTCATCAAAAACCTTAATTTCTTTTCGAACTGAAAGAAAGAATGACATGGACATCTTGAATGACATGGGGATGAGTAAATTATCAGCAATTTTTTTAAAGTGAACTACTTAAAAGATTTAGTCATTTTGTCATTTTTATGATTTTTTTAATGTCTTTTATATTTTTTATTCATTTTGATTTCATTTTGAGGGGCCGTTCACACGACACCGTTTTAAAATTAAACGTTAAAAAGTGTGTATTAGTGTTAGTTTTGGCAGCCTAAAAACGTACATGTTTGAAAATGGGTTCAAAGCGCAAGTTTTTGAAACCGATACTACAGTAGACAAACATTTGAGGTGGATCAAAAAAAGTTAATCAAAGTTGTCCTGAGACAAAACCAGGTATTGTTCAAAATTCATGTATAACTTTGATGAAAGGTTTGGATCCACTTCAGATGTTAATCTGACATTTATATCACCACATTTCTCCCAGTTTATCATGTCTACCAGTAAATGCCCACGCTTATTGGCTACCAGCATCATTTTTAACCACTATGCCAGACCACCCAGTTTAGAAACTAGTGTACTCAGATGGAAGAGACTTTAAGATTGGGAGACATACGTAACATGATTTCTGCTTGAGTCTGTTCATTCACTGTAGATGATGAAAACAAGAGACCCATTTACAACAAAAGAGTTCAAGATATAAGACAAACCTGCATGTTACCAACATCTGGATTCATTTAGCAAACTCGCATATCACAACCACGGTGTAAACACTTGTCCGGCCAGCCGACAGTAGCACATGTGCTGCACAGATGTTCGGCTGTGTTCGTCTATGGCTCCTTCAGTCTTATTTAAAAGCCTTAAAAGCTGTGATTGAACAAAAGCCTTATTCAGATGAGACTGTTTTCTCTAGGAGGGACAATAGTGTTTCATAGACATTCATTTATGTATTTTAATCCCATTTAAATGAAAACATGGTTTTCCCTCACAACGTCCTGACAAATCTGCGCCAACCTGGGTATCAATATCTGTCATTGTGTAATATTATTTTTGATAATGCTTTCATTATTCATTTCTAAGCCGAGTTTCTAAAATGAAGTCACAGTTTTATATGCTGTATGGGTAACATTTTACAATAAGGTTTGTTAGTTAACATTAGTTAACTACATTAGGTAATATGAACTAATAATGAATAGCACATATACAGCATTTGTTAATCTTTGTTAATGTTATTTTCAACATTTACTAATACTTGATTAAAATCTTGTTAACATTAGTTAATGCACCGTGAACTAACATGAACAAACAATGAACAGCTGTATTTTCATGAACTAACATTAACAAAGATGATCAAATGAAGTAACAAATGTATTGCTCATGGTTAGTTCATGTTAGTAAATACATTAATTAATGTTAACTAATGAACCTTATTGTAAAGTGTTACCGCTGTATGTTTTTAATAATATATAGCTCACTGTTGTTATGATGTGCATCAGAGCACACCTACATAAACCTGTCATTACTCGGCTTATTTAAATCATTCATATTGAACAGAAAGATTAAGTTTGTGTTGTTTTAAATGAGTCGAACTGTGTTGTACACTGACACGTTTATGTTTGCTGACTGAATGTTTGAGTTTCGAGCCTCGACTGAGGTGTGTGTTTCTGTCATCAGCTGTTCTAGCACTTATTGCTTTGTGCCGACTGAGCTGTGTGTGTGTGTGTGTGTGAGGGAAAGATGGGCAATGGCCCAATATATGGGGATAGACAGTACAAATGAGTCGTGTTACTGTATGATACACCCTGTTGTTGGTGATTTTCCAATGTACCAATTTAACACAGACTTTGATATAATACATTTAATCTTATAATTTGTGTGTGAGCTTCTGCTAGTGAACATGATGAGTAACAACAGAGACCTCTAGTGGCCTCATCTATCTATCTATATCTATCTATCTATCTATCTATCTATCTATCTATCTATCTATCTATCTCTATCTATCTATCTATCTATCTCTGTCTGTCTGTCTGTCTGTCTGTCTGTCTGTCTGTCTGTCTGTCTGCAACTCCATTATGAGCTGTTGTTAAGTTTCTAAGCCTAAGAACTGATGTAGTTTTAGCATCAGCCTTTAAATCATATTACTCTTAATGTTGTCCTTCATTTTCAATATTTACTTCTTTCTTCCATTTCTAATCGACTCTCTCCACCCTCTATTCTCCTCCTCCTCATCCTCCTCCTCATCACCGTGTCCTTCCTCTTTTCCTCTCCTGCTCCATTCACTCATCCAGCACTCGAGAAGCTGAGGTAGGTCCATCTGTCAGCGTGTCCCCAGCAGGCCTTGCTCTCTCACATGCATGTACAGTATTTTTGTCCTCCTTAAGGCTCTGGGCCTGGGGGTTTCTTCTGCTGTCTCATGAAGAATGCAGATTACCGCTTAAGAGCTTGAAAAGATTTATCTCATGCAGTACAGCAAAAGAAATCCAAAGCCTGCCTCATTACGCCCATTTGTCATTGTCATTGTACTTGAATTTTCTTTGAAAGCAATTGTTACTAACGTTTTAAATAGTGCTGAAGATATGCTTTGCTGTAAAATGCTAGTCAAATGAATAGTTCATTCCAAAATCCTGTCATCTGTATGTATGACTGGCTTGATTTAAAAACAAACAAAGAATTTAATTTACACTGTCACTCAATAAATCATATGTCGGATTATTTTTGACGTGAGGCAGGTGGCCGCCCTTCTGCCTGGAGCGATGCATTGCCCCGTCCTGTACTTGCTGAGGAAAGCATGAATTTTGAATTACGGTGTAAGTTTTACGCTTTTAACAAGAGACATACATGCTTATATTTAGAAGTTGCTGCCCATCTTAAAGCGATAGTTCACCCAAATAGGAAAAGTACTACGAGTTACGTACTATGTGGATGGGGATTTATACTGCCAAGCTCCAAAAAGGACAAAAAAGTACCACAACAATTTTGTAAGTGAATTTGAATATATGTGACTGAGTTGTATTTTTGAATTTTGGGATTACCATATACTTTCCTTGAATAAAAAAGAAGCAGCAGCTCAAGAGGAAGGATAAATGACAATTTTGTCAACAAAATGACCAAAAACGTGGAAATTCTAGGTGCGTGATTTTGCCCCCTAAACCAGTGTTGTTTTTGGCAGCCCTTTTAGTTTTAGTCTTAGTCTTTTGGAACTAAAATGCTATTAAGTTTCAGTCACATTTTAGTCACTTATAAACTTAATAATTTTCGTCAAGTTTCAGTTGACGAAAACACAAAAGCTTTTAGTCAAGTTTTAGTCGAAGAAAACACAAAAGGTTTTAGTCAAGTTTAGTCAATTTTAGTAAAAGAAAAAAGTAGTCTTTAACAAATTAATTTAGTTTAAAAAAGTACTGGAAATGGGGTTAGGTTTGACAGGTTTAGCAAGTGTTGCAATTCAAAAAACAAGCTAACCTTAAAACCTTTGCATAATAAACTAGACTTTCTCATTGATGGAGATGCAGTGCTGCCATTGCCAAGCTGTACTTCATTGTCACATTGGGCAGAAACCTTTATCCCCATATTTCAAGTTATAGTTTTACCCCTGAATATTAAAAGCTATTTTCACCAGTTATCACAGTAATAAAGGAATGGTGTAAAGTTTAAAGAATTTTAGGTTTGTGTGTTAGCACCCACACAAACATCGCTGCAAAATATGCTTTCCAACAGGTTTTATCCTAGTTTTTGTCCAGACTCTATTGACCTGACCTGGTACAAAAACTACGATAAAACCCTGTGGTGTTGTTGTGTGGAATCTTGTGCGCGTGCGCGGCCAGTGCTGGGCGCACCCGATAGAAAAAGGCAGCATTGCTGATACTTTTTTAACTCAATACAGACAGATTTCACGCAAAGCAGGCAGAAATTACATGCATTGTGAACGTCAGACTTATAATCATTTTCGTTCCATCTGGTCTCGTCAACGAAAACTTGAAAACGTTTCGTCATGTTTTAGTCACCTTGGCGCTATTTTTAGCTAGTCATCGTCGCGTTATCGTCATAAAAAACGGTGCGTCAACGAAATCATTTCGTTATCGTCATCACTGACGAAAACATCACTGCCCTGAAACCAATTAAACGTAGCCTGGGAAAACCCAGACAACTTCCGGCAAATTTAGATTTACTCTGAAAGTTGGTCTGGCAAAGAGCTCATTCAAGCCCATTTCCAATCCGTCGAAATCGAGGCACCAATCAGAAACGTTGGGGCTGGCTTTACACGATGACGACAGCGCTGGGCTTTTGAAGCAGATTTTGTAGCCTACATTACAAAGATGGATGCCACTGTCGAACATCACTCGTTCGAATCAACTATCGCGTCTGTTTTAAGCGATTTGAAAGTTTCCTTTTTGATAAAAACTTAACAAAGAACATACGTCATCTCCTTCATCGCTCTGATTGGTTTTAGGTCTATCCGCGACGTCCGTTGGTGACGCCCCTCTGGAAATTATTTGTCTATGACGCTTTGCCAGACCATAACTCAGTTACAACTGAGAATGGTCTGGTTTTAACCAGGCTAAATTAAACGCGAACCTGGAGCTAATTTCATTGCTCAACTCGATCACGCAGTAACCTGTTTTTGGTATGCGGTGTTTGTTTCAGCTTCATGTAGGCAGTCATAACTGTGATTGAATGAGCAAGAAAATCCTTTCTTTAAAAAAGTTAGTTTGCGCTGAACTAATGATGCATTCTAAGCTGTTTTCTTACTGTAGGGATGATGTGATTTTTAATGTGATACTCATAAAACAATCTTTTTCTCCATCCTCAGACTCAGCGTCACGTGAATGACCTATACGAAGATCTCCGAGATGGACACAACCTGATCTCCCTTCTGGAGGTCCTCTCCGGGAGACGCTGGTGAGTGTTACAGATATTTGCACTTGATATGGCCCTGTCCCAATTGGAACCCAAAGCCCTTGCAGTCTTCATCTGAGTCCACACTTGTGTGACGTTGCGCTGGTTTGACTGTTGGGTAGAGGTCTTCTGCGGCGCTCGCTTCAGTGCAGGCTCTGTGAAAGTGCGAGGGAGCATATCTGCTGCAAAGGGTATCTGAAAATGACAAATGGAGGGAGGCCACTCCCGGCAGAGTTTAGTTTCAACCCTTATCAAACACACTTAAACAAGCTAGTCAAGCTACTAGAAAATTGCAGATAGGTGGTTTGATCTAAGCACAAATTTGCGAAACCCTGCCCTACGGTCTTGTATCCACTGTAAACCCACAAGACCGCGAGTGCACATGAAGTATGCCATTTGGGACAGGACCTACAGTATATAGAGCCTATGCTTCTTCCCAAGAGAAGACCCATCACTTCTTCCATACAGTTTCCAACCTTCCCATCCTCAAACATCCAACCTTGCCCCCAGCCTTCAAACACATTCAAAGTCCTGATCCAGACTTTCAGGTCGAGGAAGACCTGAACACCCCACCATATTTATGGGTGATGCCTTGGAATACGTCTTCAAGTTCGAAAGATGTTATGTTGTATCACATCCAAAACACTGGGTTCAGATTCCAAATCTTGACATCATCCCATCATACTGCTTAATTTCTTGGCATTAACTTCACTCTCTGGCTTTTTTCCCCTGTGTGGCACATCTTTGACTCTTTCTCTGCCTTTCATTCTATCTTCCTATGACACTGACCCACCATCTCTTTGCTGACCTTTGCCCTTTGACCTCTGTCTGCTCTCTTTGCACTTCTCTTGCTGGGTCAGAGACGAGGGAGAGGGACGTTGTGCGGAGCGTCACGGTTGGTGAGTGATGTAGATGCTTCATTGGCATGGGTCACTCACTGTGGCTGGCTTGCGCATGATGTCACTTCCGCCAGTCTTGTTGTAGTCATGTTTTCATTCGCTTCCTAGAGATACTTAACGTTTCAAGCTATGTTTGTCAATGCTACGTTTCTCAACTGATTCAAATAATGAACTAACTGTTAAAATAATTCATTAAGAATTGTAAATAAATAGATTTGAAAGATGCATAAAAAGCATTGCGTCTTAATAAAGTATGTTTTTTCTTTTATTTTGAAGTTTCACTGGTATGGATAACATACACTTTTCAATTCCACTTGCGCATGACTGAGGCTGTTTCTCTTTATGACACCATCTCTCTGAACCTCGTCATAGTTTGGATGTGTGACTGAAATAGCAAATTATATCTTAGGGCCTGTTCTACACGAGAACGCTTGCGGGTGAAAGCGTACAAATATTTTATCGGATGTGCCTTTCGTTTACACGGCGACGGCGTTTTGGGGGCTTAAAAACACAAAAAAGTGAAACCACCCTCCAGAGTGGAAATCTTAAAAACGCTCCACCGCTGCGTTCCCGTGTAAAGGGTAAAAAATGCAGAAGTCTGCTAAACAGTGAAGGTTGTACACATGCACACAGACTTGGTGTTGTTGTGTTGCAACCTAGCCGTCTGGAGTGCATACTACATCGAATTTCACACACTTTTGCGTCACCATTTGCACGTGGATTTCCCACCCATAACGCTCATCTAAACGCAGAATAAAAAGTAATAACGCAACGCCACTTTTGCGTTTTCTCTTCAGATCGCTTACGTGTAAACATAGCCTAAGTAACTACCTGGACTATTAGCAAAATGCCTATAATTGATCATTAGTGCTGAACAAAACTTTTGTGCAAGACATATTTATAGTCTGGACTACAGTTTAAAGCTAGTTTAAGGTGTTCAGGTCATAAAACGGTGTTTGCATAAAACGGTGTGTAGATTTTTAATGAAGGTAAAGATGTTTTGGGTTGTTTCTTTTGCAATATTTTTAGCATTCAGACACAATAGTTAAAGGGATACTCAGCCCAAAAATTAAATTCTGTCATCATTTTACTCACCCTCAAATTGTTGCAAACCTGTGTGAGTTTCTTTCTTCTGCTGAACACAAAGGAAGATATTTAGAAGAACGATTGAAACCAAACGGTTGTTTGACACATTGACTTCCATAGTAGAAAAAAATACTATGGAAGTCAATTGTGCCAAAGTTTCAATCGTTCTTCAAAATATCTTCCTTTTTGTTCAGCAGAAGAAAAAACTCACACAGGTTTGCAACAACTTGAGGCTGAGTAAATAATGACAGAATTTTCATTTTTGGGTGGAGTATCTCTTTAACGACACTACATCCCTGAAGTCACATGATTATCACTTTTGTCATATACAAGCCCATTCTCATCCCAAGATGTCATCTAACTGACGCTTTTAACCATACGTCAACATCCGATGTTTTAGGGTACCCTTTTACGTCAGTTAGATGATGCTATCTAATCCTATCTCCTACCCCAGACCTAAACCTAACCCTTGTCATCTAACTGGCGCTAAAGGTAAAGCGTCAGATAGCGTCAT
Organism: Hybognathus amarus; assembly: GCA_030378365.1. Lineage (NCBI taxonomy): Eukaryota > Metazoa > Chordata > Actinopteri > Cypriniformes > Leuciscidae > Hybognathus > Hybognathus amarus. The sequence goes on along the minus strand of JAQIUQ010000265.1, from coordinate 114,155 downwards.
CTAACTGACGTTAAAGGGTACTCTAAAACGTCGGATGTTGACGTATGGTTAAAAGTGTCAGTTAGATGACGTCTTGGGATGAGAACATGTTGCATATACTGCAGTCTTGAAGACGCCATGAAATCACTTGGAGTTTTTCAGTTATCTGTGTTGATATATCTCATACTGAAACAGAAAGTTAGGGTGGGGCATATCAAATTTCGTTTTGCTTATGTAGAGGACGTGCTCATTCTAGCGTGGAGCTTATTGGACACATATTTGCATACGCACCTGAGCGCAAGTACAGATTTAGTTTTAAGTACACTTACATGTCAAAAATGCTTGCAGACGTGGACTTAAAGATTTGATTTCATGGTGTCTTTTCTTTGTATTTTCTTAGTGTTCATATATGAGGTAACACTTTATTTTTATGGTCCACTTAAGACATTCTACAAACTAAGTAACTTTGCCACTTCATGCCAACTACCAGTCATTAGAGCTAATACTAGCTCTTTATTTTGATGCTCCCCCAACACACATACTACTGACTATAAATAACTTTCCAAGTACTGTTCATGTCAATCTTATACTTATACAGTCTACTAATATACTCTTATGAGAAGTTAGTCGATATGTACCGTAGATAGCCTGAATGTCTAAAGTGGACCATCAAAGTAAATTGTATATATTAGCCTCATAATTTTTCACTCTTCCTTCATTTCGACCTTCAAAAGGAGCTTGGAATGCTCAAGGACACACCTCAGTCTCGTCCTTTTTGTTCTGAGTCTTAACCGGCTTCTGTCTGTCTCCACAGCCTCGTGAGAGAGGACGCATGCGATTCCACAAACTGCAGAATGTGCAGATAGCACTGGATTTCCTCAGACGCGGCAGGTATCGAGACCAACTCATCTTTCAAACTAAATTAAAAACGATAGTATATTCCAAAATGAAACTTTTGTCTTTATTTATTTATTGTACTTTTTTAGTGCCTTGCCAAAGTCATACAAGGTTTATTTTTAGGTGGACCGTATTTAAACCTGCTTACAATGGAGTTTTGTTAGACAATCTATCAAATTCAACTTGAACTCAAATGTGAATGATGTTCTTCTTGGAAATCACAGGTCAAGCTGGTGAATATCAGGAATGATGACATTGCCGACGGAAACCCAAAGCTAACATTGGGTCTCATATGGACCATCATCCTTCACTTCCAGGTCTCCTATTCTGTCAGTGTTAAGTTCCCATACCATTTACCTCCTCGTCCTCCTGGGCTCCAAATCACTCTGACCAATCACTTCAAACTGGGTCAATTACCAGTTCACTTGGGTCATAATTATTGTACACCTTCCAATCAAACATCAACGGGGTCAATCATTTTTTGCTTCAAACCAGTATCTGCCTCAAGCAATAAAATACGTTTCTTTTGTTGTATAATATATCTAATATGATCCGACCACAATAGTTTTAGTATGCGAAAATGAAAATTTTGTAAATGAATCTGTTCAGTGTCTTGGGCAACATGAGGAATTGAAAGTCTCTGATCTAATCTAATTTCATAATCTAATATCCAGGCAATTTTTTAGACCTAATTATGTGAATCTGTTGTTCAACGTGTTTAATTACAATCACACCCTGATTAATTCCACCTCAATCAATTCAGTCATGTTACAGCTGCAGGAGTCTGATGTAAATTCAGATGATTATGCTGCTTGGGTACATCCAGCTTTTGAAGAGTACTGATTTCCTTAAATAGAGGAAGTAATTATTTGGCTGAGAGGTTTATGTGTAGGGGTGGAGAATGGACTTCTGCCCACTTCCCCATGAACTAAAAGAGCTTTCTCTTTGTGGAGGTAGCCTGAGCAATAAGAGAGTCTCATGACCAGGGTTTGTAGATGGTGCCAACCTCCCATGTGCTTATATTCAATACCGATTGACATTAAACACTATTTATTGATTGTTTAATGTAGTCTATACTATGTCATTTTTATTAGGGGAACCAGATTCTTTAAGATATGGGTTAATTTCCTCAAATTGAGATAAAAATATATTTAAGCTTAAGCCTGTTTCAACCCACTTCCTCAGCTCCTCCATCTTGTTCTATTCAGTTTCCCTAGATTCTAAACAGAATCATGCAGATTACGTCAAAAACAAATGACAACATGTGTTGTTTCTAGAGATTGGAGCAGATTTTGGGCAAGTGAAACTCATGAACCCAGGACCCGTCCTGAGTAGGACATCTGGTCACCATCGTTTGTCAAAATGCTAGCCTTAAAATAATGCTAGTCAATGCTATTTCCCTGTCAATGCTAGTTGTTGAACAGTACGGTGGCGAATGACGTCAACTCAGACGACACCCAACCACGATCACATGACTCTTTTCAATGGCCAGGCTGCAGCAATTAAGGGCTCTCCCCTTTTGTCTCCATCTTAAGAGACCAATGCTTTGCTTACCTTTAAAGATGGTGCGGAAAGCAAAAGCTTGTTTTATCATTTAATCTGCGTCCATTGCAAATCATGCCATTTTTACCTCCTTTTCGGCTTCTCCGGGTCAGTGCATCTACCCTGGGTTGACTTTTATTTTAGCGAATTGATTCTTTCAAATGGTTTGTTTTGGAACTAATTCATTTAAACCCGATTCTCTGAATCATCACTGTTGCCAGAAGAATAGCATTTTGGACATTTTGCAGGCAAATACATATCTAGTTTAATGCTGGTTTTATTAACTATATATTTAGTTTATAAATTAATGCTTTCATGTTTATCTAATTGAGATCATCGTTGTTTTGTGGCAGATACTGTTTAGCTACTTCAAATTGGGAGTTCATTCATGCATGATGAAGGGTCTTAGAAGGGTCTCAAAAGGGTCTCAAAAGGGTCTTAGAAGGGTCTTAGAATGTTCTCAAAGGGGTCTTAGAAGAGTCTCAGAAAGGTCTTAGAAGTGTCTCAAAAGGGTTTTAGAAGGGTTTTAGAAGGGTCTCAGTAGGGTCTCAATAGGGTCTCAGAAGGGTCTCAAAGGGGTCTCAAAAGGGTCTGAGAAGGGTCTCAATAGGGTCTCAGAAGGGTCTCAAAGGGGTTTTAGAAGGGTCTCAATAGGGTCTCAAAAGGGTCTCAGAAGGGTGTTAGAAGGGTCTCAGAAGGGTCTCAAAAGGGTCTCAGAAGGTTCTCAAAAGAGTCTTAGAAGCGTCTCAAAAGGGTCTCAGAAGAGTCTCAAAAGGGTCTTAGAAGGGTCTTAGAATCGTTCTCAGAAGCGTCTCAAAAGGGTCTCTGAAGGGTCTTAGAAGCGCCTCAAAAGGTCTTAGAAGAGTCTCAGAAAGGTCTTAGAAGTGTCTCAAAAGGGTTTTAGAAGGGTCTCAATAGGGTCTCAAAAAGGTTTTAGAAGGGTCTCAGAAGGGTCTCAAAAGGGTCTCAGAAGGGTCTCAGAAGGGTTTTAGAAGGGTCTCAGAAGGGTCTCAATAGGGTCTCAATAGGGTCTCAGAACGGTCTCAATAGGGTCTCAGAAGGGTCTCGAAAGGGTCTCAGAAGGGTCTCAAAAGGGTTTCAGGAAGGGTCTCAAAAGGGTCTCAGAAGGGTCTCAAAAGGGTTTGAGAAGGGTCTTAGAAGGGTTTCAGAAGGGTCTTAGGAGGTGAATGGTATTTAGTGGGAATAAATTTGCATGACTAAGATTTGTTTCATACCTGTGTGAGAAATCAACCACTTTAATTACTTATTGATAATTATACAACAAACATATTGCTACTGCTGCTGCATATCGCTAAATCCATGAAACTCATTTATTTCTGGGCTGGTAGATTTCAGATATCCAGGTGAACGGTCTAGTCAGATGATATGTCAGCGAAGGAAAAGCTGCTCCTCTGGTCTCAGCGTATGGTGGAGGGTTATCACGGTATCCGCTGCGATAACTTCACCACTAGCTGGAGGGACGGAAAACTCTTCAACGCGGTTATACACAAACATGAGTAAGTGCCTCTTTATCAAAGTTCAAGATGAGATGGAGTATGTGCTTGTATAGTTAGTTGCTCCAAGTCTAAAGTTGTTCAATAATAGTCACGTGATTCATTCTTTATTTAGGTTATTCTTTATTTCAATAGTTCCCTTTAGACATACTACTAACTATAAGTAACTTTGCAACTATTGTACATGCCAACTAACTCTCATTAGAATATTATTAGACTATTCTATAGAATCTAAGTCTATAGACTGTTAGGTATTAGGGTTAGAGTTTGTAGTGTAAATTGATGTTGTCGCAGAGTTACTTACTGTTAGAAGAATGGCTGAAGTGGACCATGAAAATATAGTGTTACCTTGAAATACAGAAATGTGTTAATCGGGTTCTTTCCTGACTCAACTTTGAGCTTCAATCTTGACCAAACTTGTACTTGATGCCAAGGAGTGAAATATTCTGACCTGAAGCACATATTTTTGTCAAGATAAACCACCTGAGGGTAGACATGTCAAATCAGCGTTGTGCACACACTGACAGTTTATACCGTCACCTCACTTTATCAGTCTTTGAATTACACATATATTTAAATTCTTCTAAACATACTTTTCTTAAAATGAACACAAAACAAAATATTATGCAGAATTTCTGATCTGCTGCTCTCCATTAAACAAGAGATGCTCGAAGCGACAGCATGATAGATTTTATGGAAATGTAAATGAGATTTGAGAACTATTAAATAATTTAAGTCTGTTCCTCACACAAAAATAGCATTTGACATCAAAAGTCTTGAAATATGGTGCACTAATTGTATAGAAGTACCTTGTGGAGTTTGGCAGCCCATGGTCTGGTTTCATTATATGGAAAAGACCAGCATGTACATTCTTGAAAATGTTTCCTTTTGTGGTTTGGATTGATATGAACATCAATTATACAAGGAAATACATGATAGAGTGTTTTGCAAAAAGGAAACAAAGCCACGCAGTTCCAGGCCACGTGAAAACAGTTATTCTCTAATGAGGGTGTGTCCCGTATACAAGACGAAAGGACAAAAGAGAGCAGGGTGAGCCTGAATAAGAAAGTAGTGTTAATAGAAGTCTACAATGAAGGAAAGTTGAAACGCTAAATGCCATGAGGTGTGGTGCCTGTTGGAGCGGAGACAGGCCTCCCCGCGGGCACCTTTCCCGAAGCATGGACGTGTACCTGCAAAGCTTGGGTACCGCCCCGCTGACCCTCACATCAACAGGGAGGATTCAATGCCTTTGTCGGCCAGGAACACCCATTGGAGTTGTAGGATCTGCCTCCTTTCAGAAACAGGGAAGAGACTTTCACAGGCACCACCTGCAGACAAACAACAACGATCAAAACTCGCTTCTTCTTTGGAGTGCTTTGGGAACAAATGGATGGGAGAAAAAGAAGAATAACTAATACTAGAAGGGTTCATTATTGATATTTCGAGATATATTTCGTTGGAATTGCATTGAGTGGATGCATTGAGGGACACGATGATGCTAAACATGAAGAGACGCCTGTCCTTTAAGAAGCGCCGGACCGGCTCCAGTAGTACCGTGGCTTCTGTGAGCGACTCGGAGGACCGTGTGATCATGCTGTGCGAGGATATCCCCTCCGAAAGCTCCCTGGACTCTGGCCGGGGCTCCCAGAGTCCAGGCGCTCGCTCCAGCGGGGACTCTCAGGCGGGATATGAGCCAGACTGGAGCTCAGAGAGAGACCTGAGGCAGATCAGAGGAGGCTTCGGCATGGACGACGCTGGAGAATCCTACGCCGTGCCCTTACACCACACACGCCACACAGAGGACCGGGTGCTTGCTTCATTTCTAGCACTCTTTAGATTTATGGTGTAGGAACTAAAGGGTTTAGTGTTTTTTAGAATCTTTTGGTGTCAGTGTATAGATTTGTTCTCTCACTGTTGTTTTGAGCCACTCCCATCTCTGGGTATTCATGGCATGTCAGTTATGGCTCCATCCCTCAGGAGACAGATGTTATTTTGGATTTATGGAGCAGGTGGTCGCATTACCTGTGCTCTGAGCCTAGTATTTATTCTAGTTATGACTTATTTTATCCCGCAATATTCCAATCCACTGACTCCAAAATGTTATCTTGTTATCATATATATATATATATATATATATATATATATATATATATATATGTATATGTATGTGTGTGTGTGTGTGTGTGTGTGTATGTATATATATATATATATATATATGATAACAAGATAACATTTTGGAGTCAGTGGACTCTAAATGCCATTTGAAATTTTCTTCTAAAATGACAATTTGTATCAAGCTTGTATATTTAAGTTCAGTAATTTCACTTAAATGACAATTAATAGGTAATCTTCATTGCCATTTAAGTGAAATTACTGAACTTTAATATACAAGCTTGATAAAAATGATCATTTTAGAAGAAATTTTTACATGGCACTCTTCATATATGTATATATATGCAGTATATATATATATATATATATATATATATATATATATATATACATATATAATATCTAAATAGATAACATTTTTATATATAAATTTGGTAACACTTTACAATAAAGTTCCATTTGTTAACTAAAATGTAAACATTTTAGCTAACTAAAATTATATATATATATATATATATATATATATATATATATATATATATATATAATATCTATAAAATCAGAATGATAACATGATAACATTTTTATATATAAATTTGATAACACTTTACAGTAAAGTGCCATTTGTTGACTACAATTTTTTAAATCTTAATTAATGTTAATTACATCTTTTAAGAACACAGTATTTAAATCAAATGTTGTATCTGGTAATATTATCTAATGGACCTGAGCTAACATGAAATAACAATGAACAGTTAAAAAAAATGTTAACAAAAATAAATATTGTAACAAATGTTTTGCTCATTGTTAGTTAATGCATTAACTTACGGTAACTAATGGGACCTTAGAGTAAAGTGTTACCATTTTTTCTGTTTTGAATTGCAAGTCTTCAACATTTAAATAAATCCCGTCCAAGGCATATTCAAAAATAAAGGGGCTGGGCCTGTTTGAGTTTGTTAGTAGTGTGTGGAAGTTGCGATTATGGTAAGGCGCGGTCTTTTCAGAAACTTGTTCAAAACGGTTGAACAATCACAACACACTGGTCCAGCCGACCAATCAGAACACACTGTGCTTTTCAGAAGGAGGGGCTTCATAGAGACGGGAAATAAAGCGTTACTGACAGACTGTGAGGAGTGGTGCTGCAATAATATCAAATATGTGAATAATAATGTGTTTTTGAACATTCAAATATTAACAAGACTTTGTATAAGAACATAATCTGGTCCTCTAAACTTTTTCTGCTGCATTTATTTCACTCTTACTGATTCTCATGGGTTTGTTCCTCTTCATTTCACCAGGCCCAGGCTTATCGACATGTCGAAAGTATACCACCTATCCAACCTGGAGAACCTGGAACAGGCATTTTCAGTGGCAGAGCAAAAACTTGGGGTCACACGACTGCTTGACCCAGAAGGTAATGTTAAACCAAGTAGTATAAGCTGTAATGAAGAAAGTTATTACAGTATATATTAACACTCAGTCTTTAAGCTAAATCCTGATTGAATGTATTCAATAGACTTTTTCATTTTTTAATTAGTTTTAATTTTAATATTGTTTTCAAATTTCCTATACATTTCAATTTAATTTTAGCTAATGGTTTTGTTGGTTTTTATTTTGTGAACCCATTTATATTTAGTTTTTATATATTTAGTTTTAGTAATTTTAGTTTAGCAGTGCTAACGGAACACTTCCTGTCTAGACTAAAGCTATTTAATTTTCGGTTTTTAATGTTTGCACAGTTTTCAGTTAACTCTTGTGCTAACCTCTTAATAATAATAAAAAAAATCAATAATTGTTTGACATTGAAAATTAACCAAACAAATGCTACTTAAAAGTATAGAAGTAAAAAATTATTAATTCATACTTCTTGTTAAACATGCCTAGTTTACTTTTTTTCCAGATCTACAATGTATCAGTGAAACTACTGGTAAATCTAGAAACAGTTCAAGTCAGTTTTAGCCAGTGTGATTAAATAATGAAGTGTATATGCAGTTTGTGTGTGTGTGTGTGTGTGTAGTTGTGGAGAAATGTGTCCACATGAATTAGTAACATTAATAATGTTTTGAAAAAACAAAGACAGTGACGGCACTTTTCAGCCTGTCGCCATCATGCAAACATTAAATCTCAAACATACAGTAGTACAGGTAGTTCTCTACAGGTTTTTGCATTGCATTGCTTTTCAATTGTTTTCTACGTAAACCTGCTTTTGACGGACGTGTTTGGCTGTTGCATCTGTGTCTTGCGCATGAAACGACATTCTCAAAACGCAGCGCTCAAGTTTAAAGCTCACTCCATTGTGCGGCAAAAATGCGTTCTGTGTGAATAGTAGCCGCTCAGGACTTAATCTCGCAGCCTTACTGCTTCAGCTCACACGCATGAAGCGCCATCTACTGGTATTTCCCTAAACAGCCACAGGTCAGGTTTTCCGCCAGTATTAGTCTTAGTTTCAGTTTTTATTTTCAAAAATAACCTTTGTTCAATCTCACAACACCGTAGGTTGATCTTTCACTGAGTTTAGGTGAAGGACCTTGACCTTTGACATTTGAAATGCTTGAGAAGTGTCAAAAGTTTGTGAACCCTTTGACTTTAAATGATTTCTGTATGAACTGGTCACCATAAAATCAAAATGTATTCACAATTCATATTGTTATGGAATATTGTTTTTTATAAATAATTTGCACTTTGAGTGTGAGAAAGCGCATTATAAATAAAATGTACTATTATTATTTATCTGCACGTCATTATTAAAGGCCCTCATAATCTCTCTCTCAAAACGAAATGTATTTTCTAATAAAGTGTGCACTGAGATAAGATTGTATGGAAGCTTGTTTCCACCACAGAATGAAAAATAAAAAAGGTAAATGCGACAATTCAGACAATTCAGACTTTTTTCTCAAGATATAAAGTCAGAATTGCATGTTATAAAGTCAGAATTGCGTGATATAAAGTGAAAATTGCGAGATATAAAGTGAGAATTGCGTGTTTTAAAGTCAGAATTGTGAGATATAAAGTGAGAATTGCAAGATATAAAGTGAGAATTGCGAGATATAAAGTGAGAATTGCATGTTATAAAGTGAGAATTGTGTGATATAAAGTGAGAATTGCGAGATATAAAGTGAGAATTGCGTGATATAAAGTGAGAATTGCAAGATATAAAGTGAGAATTGCAAGATATAAAGTGAGAATTGCAAGATATAAAGTGAGAATTGCGAAGATATAAAGTGAGAATTGCATGTTATAAAGTGAGAATTGCGTGATATAAAGTGAAAATTGCATGTTATAAAGTGAGAATTGTGTGATATAAAGATGAAATTGCGAGATATAAAGTGAGAATTGCGTGATATAAAGTAAGAATTGCATAGATATAAAGTGAAAATTGCGAAGATATAAAGTGAGAATTGCGTGTTACAAAGTCAGAATTGCATGAATATAAAGTGAGAATTAGCGAGATATAAAGTGAGAATTGCAAGATATAAAAGTGAGAATTGCGTGATATAAAGTGAGAATTGCGAGATATAAAGTGAGAATTGCAAGATATAAAGTAAGAATTGTAGATATAAAGTGATAATTGCGAATATAAAGTGAGAATTGCGTGATATAAAGATGAAATTACAAGATATAAAGTGAAAATTGCAAGATATAAAGTGAGAATTGCGAATGATATAAAGTGAGAATTGAGAGATATAAAGTGAGAATTGCATGATATAAAGTGAGAATTGTGATGATATAAAGTGATAAATTGCGAAATATAAAGTGAGAATTGCGTGATATAAAGTGAGAATTGTGAGATATATAGTGATAATTGCGAAGATAAAAAGTGAGAATTGTGTGTTATAAAGTTGAGAATTGCATGATATAAAGTGAGAATTGCGTGATATAAAGTGAAAATTGCGTGATATAAAGATGAGAATTGCGAGATATAAAAGTGAAAATTGCAAGATATAAAGTGAGAATTTGCAAGATATAAAGTGAGAATTGCGAGATATAAAGTGATAATTGCAGATTTAAAGTGAGAATTGCGGGTTATAAAGTGAAGAATTGTGTGATATAAAGTGAGAATTGCGAGATATAAAGTGAGAATTGACGTGTTACAAAATCAGAATTGCATGATATAAAGTAAGAATTGCGAGATATAAAGTGAAAATTGCAAGATATAAAAGTGAAAAATTGCGTGATATAAAAGTCAGAATTGCGAGATATAAAGTGAGAATTGCAAGATATAAAGTGAAATTTGCAAATATAAAATGAAAATTGCGTGATATAAAGTGAGAATTGCGAAATATAAAGTGATAATTGAGATTTAAAGTGAGAATTGCGTGATTATAAAGTAAGAATTGCGAGATATAAAGTGAGAATTGCAAGATATAAAGTGAGAATTGCGTGATATAAAAGTGAGAATTGCGAGATATAAAGTGAGAATTGCGAGATATAAAGTGAGATTTGCAAGATATAAAGTGAGAATTGCGTGATATAAAGTGAGAATTGCAAGATATAAAGTGATGATTGCGAGATTTAAAGTGAGAATTGCGGGATATAAAGTGAGAATTGTGTGATATAAAGTGAAAATTGCAAGATATAAAGTGAGAATTTGCAAGATATAAAGTGAGAATTGCGAAATATAAAATGATAATTGGAGATTTAAAGTGAGAAATTGCGAGATATAAAGTGAGAATTGCGAAGATATAAAGTGAGAAATTGCAAGATATAAAGTGAGAATTGCATGATATAAAGTGAGAATTGCAAGATATAAAGTGAGAATTGCAAGATATAAAGTGAGAATTGCAAGATATAAAGTAAGAATTGCGTGATATAAAGTGAGAATTGCTAGATATAAAGTGAGTAATTGCAATGAATTTAAAGTGAGAAATTGCGGGATATAAAGTGAGAATTGTGAATATAAAGTGAAAATTGCGATATAAAGTGAGAATTGCAAGATATAAAGTGAGAATTGCAAGATATAAAGTGAGAATTGCGTGATATAAAGATGAAGAATTGCGAAATATAAAGTGAGAATTGTGAGATATAAAGTGATAATTGCAAGATATAAAGTGAGAATTGCGTGATATAAAGATAAGAATTGCGAGATATAAAGTGAGAATTGCGAGATATAAAGTGAAAATTGCGAAGATATAAAGTGAAAATTGTGTGATATAAAGTGATAATTGCGAGATATAAAGTGAGAATTGCGAGATATAAAGTGAGAATTGTGAAATATAAAGTGAGAATTGCAAGATATAAAGTGAGAATTGCGTGATATAAAGTGAGAATTGTGAAGATATATAGTGAGTAATTGCGAAGATAAAAAGTGAGAATTGTGTGTTATAAAGTCAGAATTGCGTGATATAAAGTGAGAATTGTGAGATATAAAGTGATAATTGCGAGATATAAAGTGAGAATTGCATAATATAAAGTAAGAATTGCGTGATATAAAGTGAGAAATTGCGAAGATATAAAGTGAGAATTGCGTAGATATAAAGTGAAAATTGCGAAATATAAAGTGAGAATTGTGAGATATAAAGTGATAATTGCGAAGATATAAAATGAGAATTGCGTAGATATAAAATGAGAATTGTGAGATATAAAGTGATAATTGCATAGATAAAAAGTGAGAATTGTGTGTTATAAAGTCAGAATTGCGTGATATAAAGTGAGAATTGTGAGATATAAAATGTGATAGATATAGTGAGAATATAAAAGTAAGAATTGTGTGATATAAAGTGAGAAATTGCAGAAATAAAGTGAGAATTGCGTGACATATAGTGAGAATTGCATGATTTAAAGTGAGAATTGCGTGACAAAAGTGAGAATTATGTGATTTAAAGTGAGAATTGCGAGATAAAAAGTGAGAATTGCGAAATATAAAGTGAGAATTAAGTGAGATATAAAAGTGAGAATTGCGAGATATAAAGTGTAGAATTGCAAGATATAAAGTCAGAATTGCAAGATATAAAGTGAGAATTGCGAGAATATATAAAGTGAGAATTGCATGATATAAAGTGAAAATTGATGATATAAAGTGAGAATTGCGATAGATATAAAGTGAGAATTGCAAGATATAAAGTGAGAAATTGAACAAAAGTATAAAAATAAAATTAAAATATAAAGTGAGAATTGCGAAGATATAAAGTAAAAATTGCGAGATATAAAGTGAGAATTGCAGTGATATATAAAGTGAAGAATTGCGAGATATAAAGTGAAGAATTACGAAATATAAAAATAAGAATCAGAATATAAAGTGAAAATTGTGAATATAAAGTGAGAATTGCTAGATATAAAGTAGAGAATTGCGATGATATAAAGTGAGAATTGAGAAGATATAAAAAGTAAGAATTGCGAAAAGATATAAAGATAAGCGAATTGCGAAGATATAAAAGTGAGAATTGTGAAGATATAAAGTGAAAATTGCATGAAATATAAAGTCAGAATTGCATGATATAAAAGTGAGAATTGCAATGATATAAAAGTAAGAATTGCGATGATATAAAGTGAGAATTCTAAGATATAAAGTAAAATTGCCAGATATAAAGATAAGAATTGCGAGATATAAAAGTGAGAATTGCGAAGATATAAAGTGAGAATTGCGAAAGATATAAAATGAGAATTGCGAAATATAAAGTGAGAATTGCGATGATATAAAGTGAAAATTGCGTAGATATAAAATAAGAATTGCGAATATAAAGTAAAGTGAGAATTGCGAGATATAAAGTGAGAATATGCGAAAATATAAAGTGAAGAATTGTGATATAAAGTGAGAATTGCAGATATAAAGTGAGAATTGCAATGATATAAAGTAAGAATTGCATGATATAAAAGTGAGAATTGCGAGATTATAAAGTTAGAATTGCGAAGATATAAAGTAAGAATTGCAAGATATAAAGTGAAAATTGCGAAAATATAAAGTGAGAATTGCGTAGATATAAAGTGAAAATTGCATGATATAAAGTGAGAATTGCGAGATATAAAGTGAGAATTGCGAGATATAAAGTGAGAATTGCGAGATATAAAGTCAGAATTGCGAGATATAAAGTGAGAATTGCATGATATAAATTCGCAATTGCCTGTTGTAAAGTGAGAATTGCGTAGATATAAAGTGAGAATTGCGTGATTTAAAGTTTTTGCGACCTTATTTCTCAGAATTGCAACTATATCTCAGAATTGCGACTTTATATCTCGCAATTTGGTCTTTATTTCTCACAATTCTGACTTTATTCTCGCAATTGTGAGATAAAAAGTCGCAATTATTATTATTTTTTTTTCTTCAGTGGCAAAAACAAGCTTCCATAAGATTGAAACGAAAACAATCAAACAACCCAATCAATTCCTGATGAACAAATTAAATCCAGGTCACAATAGAGTAATAGTACATTCTGACATATTATTGTAGCAGAGTTTGTGCTGAATACAGTGTAATAATACTTTAGCCATGAAAATGTCACAAGTAACAGAAAAAAGCACAAATGTCAGAGCATGTCAGAACACCTCCAGGACCCAGAGAACACCTCAGACCCCTAAGGGTTAAACAAATGACACAAACAATCACACATTTTCATGTCACACTCCGAATGAAACAATGAACTCTACTGATCTACATTTCATTGCAGATGTGGATGTGCCTCATCCTGATGAGAAGTCCATAATCACCTACGTCTCCTCCCTGTACGACGCTATGCCACGAGTTCCAGACACCCAGGATGGCGGCAAAGCCAAAGTGAGTTTTCTTCTGGTCATTTTAAAATGACTTAATTGCTTCTTAACAAACCAGTTCCAGACATAAGCAGTCAGCACATAGTCCTCTTAATAACAGCACATAGCCCCCCTTAATATGCAGTCGGACCAAATCTAATAAAACTAATGAAGCGTTTTTATGAATGAGGTTTCTTAAGGCTTCCTGCCTTTGCCCATTCCCACGTTACTGCTGAGAAGCATCAGTGTCCAGTCTCTGACAATGATGAGAGGTTCATCATTGATGGCTTTGTTCCAGATCTCATGCTTTCATTTCATCCAGCACAAAAGGATAAGTTTAGTAAAATGTTCGTGCTGTTTCTATTGGATCTAAAGATGCATTCACATTTACGTTGCTCGTATGACAAGTCAAATCACCTTTATTTATACAGCGTTTTTTTACAATATATATTGTATCAAAGCAGCTTCACAGTGATAACATGAAAATAATACAACAAAGTTTGTTTGTAGAAGAAAATTGCGTCAACGTCCACCTTAAGTAAGGCAGATCAATAATATTGTTGAATATTTCTCCAATCCTATAAGATGTCTGTAGTCTGTTTTCTTTCGTTTTTAGACACAGTAGACATGTCTGTGAGGCAAGTCAGGCTACCTTAGGGCCTGTTCTCATATCGGTCTTTTGCGCGCTCAAGTTCGTTATTTCAAATGTTGGCATGCGGTATGCGCGATCATGATGGAAGCGCCGCGCTGCGGTGCGCCGCGCTCGTTTATTCCGAAGTGCGTCCACATCGAGATAAAAACATCTAAACTTTTCAGAATGCCGCAAGCGCACCATAAGCGCACAGTAGGTCACGTGACAAGAACCAACCTGAGTGCAACCGCCCTAGCGCTTTGGAAAAACGAGAATGCGGCGCGCCCAGCGTTTTCTGCGCGTTGTAGGTGCTATATGTGAATCCGGCCTTATACGCTGAGTTTTGGTTCATTTATGAGACGAAGCTCCAGTTCACGCGTGCCGTTTCGTGATTATCTATCGTCTGCTATATTTACTTCTTATTTATTAAATCCAGGCAATTGGTCGATGAAAAATTGATTAAAATTAAGATGCAATTAATACAAAACGAAATTTACTTTAAAGAAAGGTTTTGTACTTTATGTTTGATGTCTCTGTGAACGTTTTACTCTGTAAGACGTGATTAAATGTCATGTCTTTTAGTGGTGATTTCAGACCGGTCACAACTGTAACATTGTTTTTTCCTCATAAATATGGACACGAAACATAAAATTAAATTAATATTTTATGTTCTGTGTCGGAGACTACTGTTTCTCATAATTTGTACTCTGAATACGTAACACCGGTACATGTATTCCGTTACTCCCCAGCATTGATATTAGTATAACCTTATCTGCTAGATATTTTAAAGCTACACAGTGTGATTTTTACCCCCATCTAGTGGTGAAAAGGTATACGACCATCCAGTGAATATTAGTTTTGTTCCTCTCAATTCCGATTTCGTTTTAACTCCTACGGTGGCCAATGTAGTCCAAGATTAACATGGCTTCCAGTTCGACCTCGTCTATCAGTGTTAACTCTAAACGTAAACGCGAAAGGCGAAGTCTTGAATAAACGGGTATGTCCCTCTTTGGCTAATGTACTTTCAAGATGGAGGAGCAACATGGCGACCGACATTAGAACCTCTTACCCGTTATGTTTTTTCAATGGCATATTATACACTCACGAGAATACTTTATTACTTGAACGAAGTAAATATACATTTATGAGCACATATATTTTTGAAAGAACTAAGTGTTTTTAGCTAAGAATAAACTAAAAGAGTCACACAGTGTAGATTTAATAACACGATTTTGTCGGTTATAGAGTTCTAATGATGGTGTTGAACTATAACCGTTGGTCTCACGGCTTATATGATAAGCGCGTCACACCCCTATCTCACTGTACGACATACGACCACCGTTTATGAGCCACGGCCACAGAAATCACCAGGATTGGTCATTTTTTTGTCTGGGACAGCCCAAAATTGTACAATCTGTACTGGCCATTAGTATAGATAGAAGGTTTAGGAAAAATACGGTAAACTTCAGAGAGGTAATAGACTTTGTGTTATCTGGATTGCTGTCGAATGCAATTTATTTGATTGCTCCTTCACACCATCGATCATGAGAAAGAGAATTAAATGATCTGTGTCACAGACTATCAATCACCCTCTCAGGATCAGCTATTTTGGTACTTTGATTCCTCCCTCACTTCATATGCTGTTATCAGACAAGGCTACACTTGTTGACACCTAATTGAGTGAATGTGATAAGTGACTTAGCACAGGGGCAAAAGAGCGTTCCTGTTCTGTCTGAATAGTTTCCGTGTGTTTTTCCTCCCGCTTGCAGGAGCTGGAGCTGCGCTGGACCGAATACTATGAGCTGATCACCGTTCTATACCAATGGATCAGACATCACATTACCATCTTTGAGGAGAGGAAGTTTCCCAGCAGCTATGAGGAGATTGAGGTGAGGAACGCTAACGTAAAGTCTGCTGTGGTGTGGTCCGGGTTGCTACTAGTTACTGTTCTTATTAGTCATTGAATGAATCTCCATTATCTGTTGTGAGATCCACATTGTCTGGGTTTTCTTATAGAATTACTTGGGTTAAAAGATCAGCTTATGATGTGATCTGCATTCTGGACACCATTCTTAACTGGTCTTAACCACCCTTGGTCCACCAGAAAGTGATTGAAGTTTTGCTGGTAATATTTCAGACATATTTAGACCAATGCAGCACTAAATATGATAGACGAGTCTTTGACCAGCATATACATTTACACCGGTCTAAGCTAGTCTCTTCAGCAGGACGGGTAACTTGTTTAGGGTCATGTAAAGGGAATACACACAGGAGTACAAAACCAGTGTTGGAAAGTAACTAACTTTAGTAATTAACGATAACTTTACTACATTTTTACTTAGCTTGAAAGTAGCTTTATCGGGAAGTAATTTATTTTATGTGACATTTCATATTTTCAAACTAACATTTGAGTCACTGTGCTTTATTTATTTATGCAAAACATTTAGTTTCATGATATTTCGATTTGTCTGTGCCTCAGTTATAAAATATTAGGGTGTGTAGAGATTTCATTTAGTACAGGTATCTATCTATCTATCTATCAATCTATCTATCTATCTATCTATCTATCTATCTATCTATCTATCTATCTATCTATATCTATATATCTATCTATCTATACTATCTATCATATCTATCTATCTATCTATCTATCTATCTATCTATCTATCTATCTATCATCTATCTATCTATCTATCTATCTACTCTATCTATCTATCTATCTATCTATCTATCTATCTATCTATCTATCTATATCTATCTATCTATCTATCTATACTATCTATCTATCTATCTATCTATCTATCTATCTATCTATCTATCATCTTCATACATACATACATAGCCTATTTGAAAAAAAAAATAAATATATATATATATATATATATATATATATATATATATATATATATATATATATATATATATATATATATATATATATATAGGTTAGTTTTGAGCTTTTGAAAAAGTTTAAAAAAGTAAATCCCACACTGTTTTAAAAGAAAGGGTTATGTAAGGTGATTCATACAGAGAACCTTTTTTTAATCATGGGACCATTTCTTGCATTTAGTTTAAATTTAATTCATTTTGTTTCATTTCTCGTTTTAATTCAGTTTTATGAAATAAACAGCTAGTAAACATTTTAGCACTAGAAGAATCATTAAATAACCATCAAGCATAAAAGTAGCATGTGTAGTCTTCATTGTTTTGAACCTTTTTGGCATAAAGTCTTCGTTAAAATTAAGTAAGATCCCTAGGCTTCTGCATTGAACCACTTTGAACCTTTTTTCTAAGAGTGTAAACACTGACAATAACCTGGGTTGAACTCTCTCCTGTTGGAAGAAATCCTTCTCTGAAGTGCATGAGTCATGTCATATGACACCGCATCATGAAGAGCAGGCGTTCTGTCTTTGAACATCTTTGTTTGAGTTTGTATGGCTCTGTCTCTTCAGGGTGGGGCCGCTGGGTAATGGCTATATCATCTTAGTCTGAGGGAACGTACTTAAATTTCCAGCTTTGTGAAACAATACACAGCCATGCCAGATGAATAACAAAGATTTTTTAACAAAGGCACTTTTAGCACATGCTTACTGAACCATTCAAATGGACATGCTTAGGATGATCAAGGTCAAACTGTGTCTTGCACTATTTATACTATGTGAATACTCCAGCATATGTGGAAAGCTCTTTATGTGTTTGTTTATTGATTTGCTTGTGCAATTATATTGTAGATTCTATGGCGTCAGTTTCTGAAATATAAAGAAACCGAGCTGCCCGCCAGAGAGTCGGACAAGAGCCGCTCCAAACACCTCTACCAGTCCTTTGAGGTTTGTGCACAGGACTTCACAATTCATAAAGCTACAGTCTTGGAGATTTAAACATGTAACGTGAGATGTCAAAATAATTGTTAACACTTTGTTTTAATGGTCCACTTTACACATTCTACTGACTATAAGGAACTTTGTCAATTAACTCTCATTAGAGTATTTGTATATTACACACTGTATATTAAAGGGATACTTCACCTCTGGAAAGATGAATGTGCATTTAAAATGGGATGAAATGAAATTATTTTTGAATTTTGGAGCTTTGTAAACTGAGAAAAGCCAGAAAGTGTATTTTTGGCTTATGTGGATGAAAAACAACTCCCAGAATGCACTTGCTTCGCTGCCCTAGAAGGCCACGCCTTGATGAGTCTGTCTCCGTGTTGAGTCTGTCCGAAAATGTGTTTCGAGATCGCCCAAAATGTCCGGGATTTGGTTTTGCGTTCTACAGTCGCCATTCATCATGTTTACTGTGGCGAGCGGGACGAGTGAGGGCCGCGGGAGAACGACGCGAGTCATGTTTACTGTGGCGAGCGGGGACGAGTGAGGGCCGCGGGAGAACGACGCGAGTCATGTTTACTGTGGCGAGCGGACGAGTGAGGGCCGCGGGAGAACGGCGCGAGTCATGTTTACTGTGGCAAGCGGGGCGAGTGAGGGCCGCGGGAGAATGGCGCGAGTCATGTTTACTGTGGCAAGCGGGACGAGTGAGGGCCGCGGGAGAACGGCGCGAGTCATGTTTACTGTGGCGAGCGGGACGAGTGAGGGCCGCGGGAGAACGACGCGAGTCATGTTTACTGTGGCGAGCGGACGAGTGAGGGCCGCGGGAGAACGGCGCGAGTCATGTTTACTGTGGCGAGCGGGACGGAGTGAGGGCCGCGGGAGAACGACGCGAGTCATGTTTACTGTGGCGAGCGGGACGAGTGAGGGCCGCGGGAGAACGACGCGAGTCATGTTTACTGTGGCGAGCGGGACGAGTGAGGGCCGCGGGAGAACGACGCGAGTCATGTTTACTGTGGCGAGCGGACGAGTGAGGGCCGCGGAGAACGACGCGAGTCATGTTTACTGTGGCGAGCGGGACGAGTGAGGGCCGCGGGAGACGACGCGAGTCATGTTTACTGTGGCGAGGCGGGACGAGTGAGGGCCGCGGGAGAACGGCGCGAGTCATGTTTACTGTGGCGAGCGGGACGAGTGAGGGCCGCGGGAGAACGACGCGAGTCATGTTTACTGTGGCGAGCGGGACGGAGTGAGGGCCGCGGGAGAACGACGCGAGTCATGTTTACTGTGGCGAGCGGGACGAGTGAGGGCCGCGGGAGAACGGCGCGAGTCATGTTTACTGTGGCGAGCGGGACGGAGTGAGGGCCGCGGGAGAATGGCGCGAGTCATGTTTACTGTGGCAAGCGGGGACGAGTGAGGGCGCGCGGGAGACGGCGCGAGTCATGTTTACTGTGGCGAGCGGGACGAATGAGGGCCGCGGGAGAACGACGCGAGTCATGTTTATTGTGGCGAGCGGGACGAGTGAGGGCCGCGGGAGACGGCGCGAGTCATGTTTACTGTGGCGAGCGGGACGGAGTGAGGGCCGCGGGAGAACGACGCGAGTCATGTTTCACTGTGGCGAGCGGGACGAGTGAGGGCCGCGGGGAGAACGACGCGAGTCATGTTTACTGTGGCGAGCGGACGAGTGAGGGCCGCGGGAGAACGGCGCGAGTCATGTTTACTCTGGCGAGCGGGACGAGTGAGGGACGCGGGAGAGCGGCGCGAGTCATGTTTACTGTGGCGAGCGGGACGAGTGAGGGCCGCGGGAGAACGACGCGGAGTCAGTGTTTACTGTGGCGAGCGGGACAAGTGAGGGCCGCGGGGAACGGCCCGAGTCATGTTTACTGTGGCGAGCGGGACGAGTGAGGGCCGCGGAGAACGGCGCGAGTCATGTTTACTGTGGCGAGCGGGACGGAGTGAGGGCCGCGGAGAACGACGTGAGGCCGGTGGCGTGATAGCTGGGTTTCAGTCACGTGATTATGTTGACGCCCGGAATTCAGATGGAGGGCAGGGAGTGAAGAGTGCAATGGACAAGATGGAGGAGAGTCCGTACTGTACTACTTTACACACTATTACAAGAGAAAGAAATAAACAAAAAATCAAACATATGTTAGACGTGATCCTAACGTTATGAAGAGGAGCGATTTTTCAACTAAACTGAAAGATTTTCCTACCATCGAGGCAGTAGATATCAGCAACTACCTCTTCTTACAGACATACTTTGACTTTACAAAGTTCGGAAACGTTACACGTTACACAAACAGTCACTTGTATTAACTGACCTTTGACGAAGTGATCACTAACGTTACACACACGCACGTTTTCCCATTCGGCTCCTCCCGAACCGCAGACATGGGTTTGCAGAGCCGTTTTTCTAGAGTTTTTTAATCAATTTCTTGCATTTTCCCCCTTATGAACAACAACTTTTGATTCCCAATTAAAACTCCTTGTGGTTTGATCGATTCAAGTCAACATAAATGACTAAAAACACAGGCATTTTTGAGTTTGTTATAGTGCTTTCTAAATAAGCAAATCACTTCCTGCCCTCCATTTGCATTTCGCGCCATGGCAACGCAGTGGCCTATCGCAACAGGCTATCACCGATGAGCGACACCTGTGAGACGCACCGGTTCTCGTATCTCTCACGGAGGAGCAGGAATTTTCTTAGCAGTGTTAAAACACACATCAACCGATCACTTGTTTAGCGTTCATGTAAACACTACAGATTCACCAATCAGAATGAATTCAGTTAGATTGAAACAAAAGCTGTGCATGTAAACAATGAATGGCGACTGCAGAACGGAAAAGCTGAATCCCACACATTGACAGGCGGACATGTTCGGGAAAAAGAGGATGGTAACCCCTACTACTCAGCTTTCTCCACAGAACAAGAGTCTGCTAGCTTAGCTTCCAAAAAAAAGATGGCCGACACTATGTGTTCATTCGGTGAGTGAGATCGCCCTCTATGGGCGGGTTGAGGACATGCGGGACAGACCCGACTACTGAGCTAATAATCCTCCGATGACGCAAAATGACGGATTTTTCCAGACAAAAACCCCATAAATCTCTCGTCTCAGGGGGATATGAGGGTGGTATAGAGAACGGCGTGAGTCATGTTTACTGTGGCGAGCGGGACGAGTGAGGGCCGCGGGAGAATGGCGCGAGTCATGTTTACTGTGGCGAGCGCGGGGACGGTGAGGGCCGTGGGAGAACGGCGTGAGTCATGTTTACTGTGGCGAGGTGGGACGAGTGAGGGCCGCGGGAGAACGACGCGAGTCATGTCTACTGTGGCGAGCGGGACGAGTGAAGGCCGCGGAGAACGACGCGAGTCATGTTTACTGTGGCGAGCGGACGAGTGAGGGCCGCGGGGAGAACGGCGCGAGTCATGTTTACTGTGGCGAGCGGGACGAGTGAGGGCCACGGGAGAACGGACGCGAGTCATGTTTACTGTGGCGAGCGGGACGAGTGAGGGCCGCGGGAGAGACGGCGCGAGTCATGTTTACTGTGGCGAGCGGACGGAGTGAGGGCCGCGGGAGAACGACGCGAGTCATGTTTACTGTGGCGAGCGGGACGGAGTGAGGGCCGCGGGAGAGCGGCGCGAGTCATGTTTACTGTGGCGAGCGGACGAGTGAGGGCCGCGGAGAACGGCGCGAGTCATGTTTACTGTGGCGAGCGGGACGAGTGAGGGCCGCGGGAGAACGGCGCGAGTCATGTTTACTGTGGCGAGGCGGGACGAGTGAGGGCCGCGGGAGAACGACGCGAGTCATGTTTACTGTGGCGAGCGGGACGAGTGAGGGCCGCGGGAGAACGACGCGAGTCATGTTTACTGTGGCGAGCGGCGACGAGTGAGGGCCGCGGGAGAACGGCGCGAGTCATGTTTACTGTGGCGAGCGCGGACGGAGTGAGGGCCGCGGGAGAACGGCGCGAGTCATGTTTACTGTGGCGAGCGGGACGAGTGAGGGCCGCGGGAGAACGGCGCGAGTCATGTTTACTGTGGCGAGCGGGACGGAGTGAGGGCCGCGGGAGAACGGCGCGAGTCATGTTTACTGTGGCGAGCGGGGACGAGTGAGGGCCGCGGGAGAACGGCGCGAGTCATGTTTACTGTGGCGAGCGGGACGAGTGAGGGCCGCGGAGAACGACGCGAGTCATGTTTACTGTGGCGAGCGGGACGAGTGAGGGCCGCGGGAGAACGACGCGAGTCATGTTTACTGTGGCGAGCGGACGAGTGAGGGCCGCGGAGAACGACGCGAGTCATGTTTACTGTGGCGAGCGGGACGAGTGAGGGCCGCGGGAGAACGGCGCGAGTCATGTTTACTGTGGCGAGCGGGACGAGTGAGGGCCGGGAGAACGGCGCAGAGTCATGTTTACTGTGGCGAGCGGGACGGAGTGAGGGCCGCGGGAGAACGGCGCGAGTCATGTTTACTGTGGCGAGCGGACGAGTGAGGGCCGCGGGAGACGGCGCGAGTCATGTTTACTGTGGCGAGCGAGGACGCAGTGAGGGCCGCGGGAGAACGACGCGAGTCATGTTTACTGTGGCGAGCGGGATGAGTGAGGGCCGGGGAGAACGGCGCGAGTCATGTTCACTGTGGCAAGCGGGACGAGTGAGGGCCGCGGAGATGACGCGAGTCATGTTTACTGTGGCAGAGCGGACGAGTGAGGGCCGCGGGAGAACGGCGCGAGTCATGTTTACTGTGGCGAGCGGGACGGATGAGGGCCGCGGGAGACGACGCGAGTCATGTTTACTGTGGCGAGCGGGACGAGTGAGGGCCGCGGGAGACGGCGCGAGTCATGTTCACTGTGGCGAGCGGGACGGAGTGAGGGCCGCGGGAGAACGACGCGGAGTCATGTTTACTGTGGCGAGCGGGACGAGTGAGGGCCGCGGGAGAACGGCGCGAGTCATGTTTACTGTGGCGAGCGGGACGAGTGAGGGCCGCGGGAGAACGGCGCGAGTCATGTTTACTCTGGCGAGCGGGACGAGTGGGGCGCGGGAGAACGGACGCGAGTCATGTTTACTGTGGCGAGCGGGACGAGTGAGGGCCGCGGAGAACGACGCGAGTCATGTTTACTGTGGCGAGCGGGACAAGTGAGGGCCGCGGGGAACGGCCCGAGTCATGTTTACTGTGGCGAGCGGGACGAGTGAGGGCCGCGGGAGAACGGCGCGAGTCATGTTTACTGTGGCGAGCGGGACGAGTGAGGGCCGCGGAGAACGACGTGAGGCCGGTGGCGCGTGATAGCTGGGTTTCAGTCACGTGATTATGTTGACGCCCGGAATTCAGATGGAGGGCAGGGAGTGAAGAGTGCAATGGACAAGATGGAGGAGAGTCCGTACTGTACTACTTTACACACTATTACAAGAGAAAGAAATAAACAAAAAATCAAACATATGTTAGACGTGATCCTAACGTTATGAAGAGGAGCGATTTTTCAACTGAAACTGAAAGATTTTCCTACCATCGAGGCAGTAGATATCAGCAACTACCTCTTCTTACAGACATACTTTGACTTTACAAAGTTCGGAAACGTTACACGTTACACAAACAGTCACTTGTATTAACTGACCTTTGACGAAGTGATCACTAACGTTACACACACGCACGTTTTCCCATTCGGCTCCTCCCGACCGCAGACATGGGTTTGCAAGCGTCGTTTTTCTAGAGTTTTTTAATCAATTTCTTGCATTTTCCCCCTTATGAACAACAACTTTTGATTCCCAATTAAAACTCCTTGTGGTTTGATCGATTCAAGTCAGACATAAATGACTAAAAACACAGGCATTTTTGAGTTTGTTATAGTGCTTTCTAAATAAGCAAATCACTTCCTGCCCTCCATTTGCATTTCGCGCCATGGCAACGCAGTGGCCTATCGCAACAGGCTATCACCGATGAGCGACACCTGTGAGACGCACCGGTTCTCGTATCTCTCACGGAGGAGCAGGAATTTTCTTAGCAGTGTTAAAACACACATCAACCGATCACTTGTTTAGCGTTCATGTAAACACTACAGATTCACCAATCAGAATGAATTCAGTTAGATTGAAACAATAGCCGTGCATGTAAACAATGAATGGCGACTGCAGAACGGAAAAGCTGAATCCCACACATTGACAGGCGGACATGTCCGGAAAAAGAGGATGGTAACCCCTACTACTCAGCTTTCTCCACAGAACAAGAGTCTGCTAGCTTAGCTTCCAAAAAAAAGATGGCCAACACTATGTGTTCATTCGGTGAGTGAGATCGCCCTCTATGGGCGGGTTGAGGACATGCGGGACAGACCCGACTACTGACTAATAATCCTCCGATGACGCAAAATGACGGATTTTTTCCAGACAAAAACCCCATAAATCTCTCGTCTCAGGGGGATATGAGGGTGGTAAGCACGTTGATTCAAAAATACTAGGTTTTGTACTAATACAAAGCTTAATGCTAAATCCTGAAGTATCCCTTTAATATCTGCTAACACTTTATATTAATGCTCCCAACAGACATTCAACTGACTATAAGTTACTTTACGACTACATGTCAACTTATCTCTACTAACCCAAACTCTATACCTGACAGTCAACTAATACTCTAAAAGTTAGTTGACATGTAGTTGCAGAGTTGCAGAATGTCTCATATGAAAGTGTTTAATTTCTGTATATGGATAAGTTACTTCTGTCCTAATATGATGTTCTGCAAATTTCCCACAGAGTGCGGTTCACGCTGGTCAGGTTAAGGTCCCTCCTGGTTATCACCCCATTGATGTTGAGAAGGAATGAGGCGTCTTCATGTGGCCATTCTGAGAGAGAGACTGCTCAGAATCGAGTTTGAGAAGGTGAGGAACATGTCTGAAAACACAGACCTCTCACTCTGCTGTCTGAGTTTTGCTGTAGCTTTGTCTCGTGATCATTGTGAATATGACCAAACACTAAAAATACAGTCCAAAATCAGGAATGCACCAAATGTGAACATTTTGGCCAGATTCGAATAACCGATAATTCTTTATATTTGAAAGCCGATAACCAATATCGGCCAATAAATTGAAATATAATTTTTGAGGGCCTGATTGCACAAACAAAAGTCTCACAATTAAAATCCATTTCCCAATCACACAATTATAATGTTCTCATAATAATTTCATGTAGTCGATATGACAGCACATGTTGCACTTAAATATATTTTCCTTTTTGATTCCAATCATATTTCAAGCAATTAAGATCAATCTTGTTGAACAGTGCACATCTTAAGTGTCTCAAGTGTTGAAGGAAATAATTCATTATTTTTCAGCTTTAATATATCAGCCAAATTTTATTATACCGATAACGATAACATAAAACTGAACAAATATCGGCCGATACCGATATGCTGGCCGATATATGGTGCATCACTAGTCCAAAAACTGACATACATCAGCCAATGAAGGACGGTTCTAGACCAAAACATATTCAGAGACTTAAGCAGCACTTTGAATACAAAATTACACTTAATACAAAATATCAAATATACAAACTTCATCTTTTTTGTTAAGTGACTTTTAATTAGCTTTTTGAACTATGAACATGTTCCACTTTGTTTTCGTCTCTTTTTTCATCACTATTTATTGTTTATTCATTTAAAACTATATGACTGTGTATGTTTACATATTAATACCATTATGAATGACTTTCTGAAATTAAGGGTGTTTCCACATGCAAAGTGCTTAGCCAATCACAACAGAGATCATTTACATACTGACATCTTAAAGGTACGGCAGTCAAATAATCACAGCCATTTTGATGAACGAAACCTTAAACTATTTGTCAAATCAATGGGGATTGGAGAACATAATTTATTTTTAGTTTCAAATTTTGGTTTTGCTTCTAGACATTTTATGACATTCATACAATTGAATGATTTAATCTTCCCAGTGAAGCAAGATTACTGATTTTTATCGTAAGTGAGAACGTAGTGGAATGTTGCGCTTTTGATCTGGAGTAAATTAGATTATTATTAATATCAGTCATCTAGATGGAGAGGGAGTATCGTCTAAAACAGGACACATCCCTGTCACAAGACAATGTTGCTTCTTGCTGGACAAGAGTAATGTGCAGCACACAGATCCTTTATGGACTGGACTGTGGAATGGCTGACCAACAACTTTTTCCTGGCTGTCCCATGAGTCCCATGACAGGATTATAACAAGAAAAACATGTTTTTATGCATTTTGGAGAAAGTCCTACATGCTGTTGGATTGTAAAAAATGGCCTTTATGACTGACACATATCGGCTTAGAGTATTTGCTTCGTCACGGAAAACTGTGAGTTTTTAATTACTTTTAACCAACTCACATCCAGGTTATATTTAATGGTTGGATGAAGTAATTTCCTATCATATTATTCTCATTTGTATTATTGTAGTTTCCAAACTAATTATTTTTAAAGACAGAATATGCTCTGACATGTCTCTTTTTATGCATTGAAAGTCCTATCTCTTCAATTCTATTGAAAAACGAACTCACTTCCCAGTTGAACGTGTGACTATTCGCCATAACGTCTGGTTCTGATTAGAACTATCAATTTAGAAAATGTAATTATTTGTATGCAAATTCTGATCATTTCCAGGTTAGAACGTCTCCAACAGATTGTCAGTAAAGTGCAGATGGAATCAGGCATGTGCGAGGAACAAATCAACCAGACTGAGTCTCTACTGCAGACGGTGAGAGCATAGATCCGTTGAATCTTCAAAACGCTGTTATTATTCGCTCAAATTTGAAGTTGCTTGGAAAGGCTGTGACTGTGCTTGACAGTGTCTCTTGTCGTCGCAGGATATTCCGTCTCCTGAATGCGGGGAAACCAGCGAAGCACACAGTGGAGGTAGAGAGAGATCTGGACAAAGCCGACGGCACTGATCCGTCTCCTTTTAATGACGTTCAGCTTCTCGAAGATGGGCCGCCACTTGCAGGCGGAGCAAGATGATCTGGCAGGTGAGGTCATCGGATGTTTCTTAGCACTACTATAGTGGAAAACCTTCTTCCAGTAGCTTGAAGTCCATTAACAGGATTTGAAAGTGAATTCTTTCAAAATCAATCTACAGAATTATGGCCTGGTTTCAAAGACAGGGCTTAGATAAACCAGGATTAGGCCTAAGTTCAGTTAAGACATTTTAGTGTCTTTTATAAACATGCCTTAAAAAAAACATTATTGGTGTGCATCTTGAGACATAGAGGCACTGACATGTTTTAACCTTTTTTAAGTCCTTTTCAGTTTTTTTTTAATCACTTTGCCTGTGCTAATGCTAACTGCATAACATTTGGCACAGGTGTGTATTTTTATGGAATTTTACTATTTCACCGCCATTTTCTTAAAAAAATATTTTTTTTTGTTATTTACAGTTTACACTAAATACTCCTCTCAGCGCCTTTTGGACAAAAAAGTCCTGAATTGAAACCCATTAAAACCACAATTATTAATCCCAGGGCCTTTTAACCATAGAATGATGCAATACTTTGTTAAGAGGCTTTTATTACTGTTCCAAAAATTTATATTTTGGTTACACTTTATTTCTACTAACTATAAATAACTTTTCAACTACATGTCAACTTAAGTGTCATTAGAGTATTAGTAGGCTGTAGTAGACTGTCAGTAGACTGTTAGGTTAGGTTAGGTGTTAGGGTTCAGGTTCAGAGAACAAGTTGACTTTTAGTTGCTAAGTCAGTTGAATGTTGTTGGGGACCAACAAATATAAAGTGTTCAGAAGATATTTTAGCTGACAGTCCACTAATACTCTAATGATAGTTAGTTGACATGTAGTGGCAAAGTTACTTATAGTTAGTTGAATGTCTAAAGTGGACTATCAAAATTAAGTGTTACCTATATTTTTACTA
The DNA here is from genome assembly GCA_030378365.1 of Hybognathus amarus. Lineage (NCBI taxonomy): Eukaryota > Metazoa > Chordata > Actinopteri > Cypriniformes > Leuciscidae > Hybognathus > Hybognathus amarus. The sequence goes on along the minus strand of JAQIUQ010000265.1, from coordinate 86,100 downwards.
TTTTTTTATCAGCTGCTGCCATTTTTTTAGGCTTGGCCTATAAAACAAATTTCGCTTTATTCCTGTTTTCTGCTTCGAGCATATTATAAGAGCCGATTTTATAAATTATGGCAACGAATAATTGTGTGGTTAGTGTGTGTGTGTTATAAAAAATACTGTGTGCTGCATGTGTGTGTTTGTAATATTGAGAGAGAAAAACTCAACTGCAAATAACAAACAAAATCACTGTGTGTACTATGTGGAGTTTTGCTGGAACCCAATGGAGAATGCCTATCATGCGCCAAACAAACTCTTACGAAAAGCTCATTTTTTTGAGATATCATCCTCAAATTTGGAACACAACCTATTTAGATGTATGGCTTTGATTTCCTTGCTGTTTAGGTTAAAAAAATATATATTATAAATAATTTTCATAAACTTATACCTATATAAGCTTTTTGGGGGATTTACTTTTTTTTTTTTTTTTACTTCAGCAATTATCTGCCAAAGGGTCTTCTTTAAGATTATCAAAACTGAAATCTGTGCTTCCAAGCTTCACATTTTTATAACAGTTTTTTGACATGGACATTTTTGCCTGTATGTACCTATATAATTTTTTTTAATTGATGCACAAGGGTTAAGATATGCCTGTTCAAGTTGCTTTTCAGGTAAATTTTTATTCTAGGGAAAATGCTGAAACCTTGTCTATGAAACATGGGGTTTGTATAATCGTGGCTCACTGCTAAACCTTTTAAAGTCAAGGAAAGATAATTACTTGTGATATTCTTTTCTCAGGGTCTACCGCTTACACGAGCGCTTGGTGAACTCTGCGCAGTGACTACAATCTAAGGCTCAAGTCCAGCGTCAGATCTACTCAAGTCTCCATGACCCAAGTCTCCTCAGAGGTCTTGACGCAACGCGTGCGACCCGAGCTGGATGAGGTCACTCTCCGCTGACGCACAGGACCTGTTAGCCTGGGTGGAGGAGAACCAGCGCAGGATCGATTCCTCCGAGTGGGTAATGATCTTCCGTCAGTGGAGTCTCAGCTGGGAAGCCACAGAGGTCTTCACCAAACCATCGAGGACTTCAAGGCTAAGATTGAGCGAGGCAGCAGATGAGGGTACTTGTTTTTTCAGGGTTTTTACGAATTGTTCATTAACTGTATCCCTGCTAAGCATTTTTTGTTTGTTTTACTGTCAGCCTCCGCCAGCATAACAAATCAAAAAGCTGAGAAAAATGCATTTTTGTCAAAGACCATATCTAGATCGGATTAAGAGCGATAATTGAAACACGATGTAGTAGATCGAGTCCATCAACACCCACAAATCTTTCACAGTCCTTTAGATCCTGAGTCGACATTTGATTCAGTAACATTAGGCAGTTTTGATGTATATGCTGTTTAATGTAAAGGATTATGTTATTTTACATTTGCTATCGCTTGTTTCTGCTTCTTTTTCACATGTGTTTTGATCCTCAAAATGTAAACTATTTTATCACACAAAAATATATTTAAAAATGAAGAGTTCAGATGCAAAAGCCTCTAAATGCCATTTGAAATTTTCTTCTAAAATGACCATTTTTATCAAGCTTGTCTATTTAAGTTCAGTAATTTCACTTTAATGACAATTAATAGGTAATCTTCATTGCCATTTAAGTGAAATTACTGAACTTTAATATACAAGCTTGATAAAAGTAGATCATTTTAGAAGAAAATTTCAAATGGCACTTAGAGGCTTTTGCATCTGAACTCTTCAAATATACAAGTATATCTACAGTATATTCACATAAAACAAGAAGATATTAACATTAATATCATGATTTACTGTAAAGTGGCTTTGAAAAAATGTGTGTTGTAACTTGCAACTGGACTTGACTAAACAAATTTACAATTTTACATTTAATTTGACTTTAAAGAGCTCTACGTCTTTGTATATTTCAGAACCAGCTCTCGCCTGCTAGTAAAGGCACATACAGAGAATATCTGGGCAAACTGGATCTGCAGTACAACAAACTGCTGGTGAGTGTTCGAACCAGTAGCTATTAAAATCATTAAGCCGGTGCCCTTCCGTGTAACCATATACTGGATTTTCTTCTCTCTAGAACTCCTCCAAGTCCCGTATGAGAAATCTTGACCAACTATATAACTTTGTCAGTGCCGCCACCAAGGAACTGATGTGGCTTAATGACAAAGAGGAAGAGGAGATCAATTACGACTGGAGTGAACACAATACCAACATGGGTGCAAAGAAAGAGAACTACTCAGTAAGTGTAGCCCAATAAAAGCATTTTATAAACCTGTTTGTTTGATTAGGGTTAGGATTAAGGGGATATTTTTGACTTTGATTGGTTGAGAAATGGGTTGTTCCAGGACTGGGTGTGTAAATGGAGAATATTTTACAGTTTGAAGTGCTGCTTCATGGCCTAATTAATTCCCCAGGGACTCATGCGTGAACTGGAACTGAGGGAGAAGAAGGTCAATGGACATCAAGACCACTGGAGACAGACTCATTAAAGAAGGCCATCCAGGCAAGAAGACTGTTGAGGTACGGGCATGAACTACATTTCATAACTTATTCATATTTCTAATATGCTTCAAGCGTACCAAAGACGGTCTCACAAAAGACGTCTGAGGCGTTTCTACAGTAGCACCTCATTGCAGTACTACGAGATCCAGGGGGCGGAGTTGGATTAGAATTAGGTAGGATTGGGGTGGGGTTAGGGATCAGGGGGCTGAGATGAGTAAGTTTAGGGGTGGGGTCAGAGGGTGGATATGGGTAGGATGAGGGGTGGGGTCAAGGATCAAGGGGTGGATATGGGTAGGATTAGGGGTGGGGTTAGGGATCAGGGGGCTGAGATGAGTAAATTTAGGGGTGGGGTCAGGGGCTGGATATGGGTAGGATGAGGGGTGGGGTCAAGGATCAAGAGGGTGGATATGGGTAGGATTAGGGGTGGGGATAGGGATCAGGGGGTAGAGATGGGTAGGATCAGGGGTGGGGTTAGGGATCAGGGGGTGGATATGGGTAGGATTAGGGGTGGGGTTAGGGATCAGGGGTAGAGATGGGTAGGATCAGGGGTGGGGTCAGAGATCAGGGGGTGAATATGGGTAGGGTTAGGGATGGGGTCAGGGATCAGGGGTGGAGATGGGTAGGATTAGGGGTGGGTTCAGGGATCAGGGGCGGGAGATGGGTAGGTTTAGGTTTATGTAAGGTGGGAGGAGTTGGATCTGGATTTAAGGGATGGAGATAGGTAGGATTAGGGGGTGGATTCAGGGATCGGGGGCGGAGATGGGTAGGATTAGGGGTGGGTTCAGGGATCAGGGGGCGGATATGGGGTAGGATTAGGGGTGGGTTCAGGGATCAGGGGGCGGAGATAGGTGGGTTTAGGTATATGTAAGGTGGGAGGAGTTGGATCTGGATCTAAGGGGTGGAGATGGGTAGGGTTAGATGTAGGGATCAGGGGGCGGGGTTAGGTAAGTTTAGGTATATGTAAGGTGGGAGGAGTTGGCTCTGGATCTAATGGGTGGAGATAGGTAGGATTAGGGGTGGGGTCAGGGATCAGGGGGCGGAGATAGGTAGATTTAGGTATATGTAAGGTGGGAGGAAGGGAGTTGGATCTGGATCTAAGGGTGGAGATAGGTAGGATTAGGGGTGGGGTCAGGGATCAGAGGGCGGAGATAGGTAGGATTAGGGGTGGGGTCAGGGATCGGGGGCGGAGATGGGTAGGTTTAGGTATATGTAAGGTGGGAGGAGTTGGATCTGGAACTAAGGGGTGGAGATGGGTAGCATTAGGGGGTGGGGTCAGGGATCAGGGGGCGGAGATAGGTAGGTTTAGGTATATGTAAGGTGGGAAGAAGGAGTTGGATCTGGATCTAAGGGGTGGAGATAGGTAGGATTAGGGGTGGGGTCAGGGATCAGAGGGCGGAGATAGGTAGGATTAGGGGTGGGGTCAGGGATCGGGGGCGGAGATGGGTAGGTTTAGGTATATGTAAGGTGGGAGGAGTTGGATCTGGAACTAAGGGGTGGAGATGGGTAGCATTAGGGGGTGGGGTCAGGGATCAGGGGGCGGAGATAGGTAGGTTTAGGTATATGTAAGGTGGGAGGAGTTGGATCTGGATCTAAGTGGTGGAGATAGGTAGGATTAGGGGTGGGGTTAGGGATCAGGGGATTTGCCCCTGTATTTTATGTTCTGCAGTGAGGACCATCTGCGTTTCTAAGGAAGCTGATTTTTAGAAGGAAACTGTCAGACACTGAGATTGCAAACAGGAACATAGTGTATTAGCAACACATTAGCTGTTTGATAACATAGTCAAGCCAAAGGCCAATCATATCAATTACCATGATTATGTGTCCAACGTTGTAAAGATAAACGCATTACCATTCTGATACATCGACTTGTATACAAAGCTGTAAAATTCACTCTTCACTCTTTAACTAGTATGCCATTGTGCAGCGTAAAGTTGAGTGAGTGCCTCCACTTACTCACACTCAGTTCAGAGATCCAGAGACTAATTTTAATATAATTTGCGTATACTAAATGAACCAAGGGTGTAGAGTTACATTTGAGCTATTTTAAGGCAGGATGAAATAAGTCATTTTGATTATCAAAGATGAGTTTTAAGGGATACAATTATTGACTGCAGAGGACTTTAATTTCTTTCAACAACAACAACAAAAACGTACTGATCCCAAACATCTGGATGCTAGTGTACAGTATGTTGTATTTGTTACATGTGTGTTATGTTTGCGATCTTCAGGCCTTCACTGCAGGTCTGCAGACCCAGTGGAGCTGGATCCTTCAAGTGTGCTGTTGCATTGAAACTCATCTCAGAGAGAACACTGCATACTTTCAGGTACGGCATCATCAAATGACCGTCCAATATAATGTAACCACGTTCTTTACCACAGCAAATCAACCGTGTATAAGCAGTATCCTTCAACTCTCTTGTCTGTTTTATCAATAGTTCTTTGCTGATGTAAGAGATGCTGAGGAGAGGATGAAGAAGATGCAGGAGACCATGAAGAAGAAGTACATGTGTGATCGCACCGTCACTTCCACTCGTTTGGAGGATTTACTTCAGGATGCTGTTGTGAGTTTTGGTAGATGGCTTATAGGGGAACACTTCAGATTAGGGAACACATACAATATTCACTATTAACTAGAGTCCAACTCGTAATTACTGCTAATGTATAGTAAGGTAGTTGTAGTAAGTTTAGGTATTGGGTGGGATTATGGGATGTAGAATATGGTCATGCAGAATAAGGCATTGATATGTGCTTTAAAGGGTACATATCATGCTTTTAAATCATTCATTTTTACTTATAAATCATACATTTGTGGTCTATATAAAGCATAACTGCAATGCTTGGGTCTGAATTCCTCATTATTATAGCTCCACAGGCCCCTTTTCTACCCCTTTCTGATGTGCTTCGGTTAGCAAGTCGTTTCAATGCAGCCCCTTTAAATAAAAAGGCGTACCGTCTTACCCCGCCCGCTCTCCAGGTCGCTGAGTTCACGGTCAGTCAATGCAAGTCGATCGGCAAACCCTTCTCTTATACTGGCTAAGGTTGTTGAAGTGGGGATCCTTGAAGTGCTTCAGGTAACTACATCCAACAACCGAACATTTTGACTAGCCCTCTCGTAACTTCTGCATGATTGAGCTTGGACTACAAAATCGGAGCGAGAAATAATAATGGCGGATTGCTGGAAGTGTTGGGCCGGTAGTTGATGTCCTTATTTGTCAGTTCCGCTGCAAATACGGTGGTACGTACTTGATCAAAAAACGTCATAGACAACAGAAAAATCTGAACAGGTTGAAAAATATGACCAAAACAGAATATAAAGATATAAACAAAGCACCTGAAGAGAATAATTTCATCTTTTCTGTACTTATAAACACTCCAAATCTACAACAAAATGCATTTAAGGGCTAAAAAAGTGGATTTTGCATGATATGTCCCCTTTAAAAGTATTAATAACGAGACAATATGCTAGTAATAAGCATCTAGTTAATAGTGAATAGTGTTCCCTGATCTAATGCTGGTATTTATTTTACAGGTGTAGTTATTGGTAGTGATTTTTTTACTGCAAACATTTACTAAAGAGATCTTATCATGTACTTCTCATGGTTTATTTGCTTAACTGACACATTCACTTGAATTGTCATCATTTGACAACATCAAGTAGTCTTTTATTTCACATTGTTAATACTTACATACAATAAGTTCTCATTTGTTAAATTTTTTTTTAACTCGCATGAACTGAACAACGAGCAATGTATTCTACAGCATTTATTAACCTTTGTTAATGTTAGTTAATGAACTTGTTTATGCTAGTTCACAGTGCATTAACTAATGTGAACAGATTCGGCATTTGATTTTAATAGTGTATTAGTAAATGTTGAGATTAACACTAAGATTACAGAATCCTCATGTTAATCCTTCATGTTAACTAATGATAACAAATGAAACCTTATTGTAAAGCGTTGCCAACATTTCTTGTAACGGTATACAATGAAAGACAGAAATCACTTTGAAGTAACAGAGTTTCCCCACAGGAGGAAAGAGAGCAGCTGAACGAGTTTAAGACTGACATCGCCGGCCTGAACAAGAGAGCCAAATCTGTGATCCAGCTGAAGCCACGGGACCCCACCACCTCCGTCAGAGGAAAACTGCCCATCCAGGCCGTGTGTGACTTCAAACAGATGGAGGTAGACACACTCGTGTTCGCCGTAACACACACACCCAGCCTGTGCTATGTGCTGCATGCTTAAATCCCTGTTTCCTGTTACAGATCACGATGCACAAGGGCGACGAGTGCGCGCTCTATCAATAACTCCCAGCCCTTCCAGTGGAAGATCCTGCACCGCTCGGCAATGAGGCCGTCGTGCCGTCTGTCTGTTCTCCTCGTGCCGCCCGTCAACAAGGACGCTGTCGAGAGCGTCTCCAGGTGTGTTTACTTGCATTAGCTGTCGTCAGAGAACCATAAACTTGCGAATTTATCAGTAAATTATCAAAAAGATTAACTTAAAATCTCAGAGAGATACACTACCGGTCAGAAGTTCTAGATCGGATGAGATTTTTAATGCTTTTAAAAGAAACGTCTTCTGCTCACAAGGCCTGCACTTCTTTGATAAAAAAACAAAACAGTAAATATTGTTCAATATTATTATGACAATTTAAAATAAAGGTTTTCTATACTTTTTCTATATATATATATTTTTTTTTAATCATTACTACATTTAATCATCAGTGTCACATGATCCTTCAGAAATCACTCTATGATGATTTGATGCTCAAAAAACATTCACTATTATCAATGTTGAAAACAGTTACTTACAATTTATTTTTCCGGATTCTTTGATGAATAGAAAGTTCATAAGTATAACATTTATTTGAAATATAATCTATTGTAACATTAGAAATGTCTTTACTGTAACTTTTTATCTATTTAATTCATCCTTGATGAAAAGTATTGATTTCTTTTAATTCTTTCCCCAAAAAATACAACAAAAATGATTACTGAACCCAAACTTTTGAAGGGTGGTGTTTAATGTTACAAAAAGCTTTCTATATCAGATAAAAGCTGTTCTTTTGAACTTTCTATTCTTCAAAGAATCCTGAAATAAAAATAGTTAATAACCTTTTTTTTAACACTAAAAATAATAAGAAATGTTTATTGATCATCAAATCATCCTATTAGAATGATTTCTGAAGGATCATGTGACACCGAAGCAAATTACACTTTACTATATATTCACATAAACAGCTAGCTTTTAAATTGTAATAATATTTCATAATTACTGTTGTTGTTGTATTTTTTATCAAATAAATGCAGCCTGGTGAGCAGAAGAGACTTAAAGGAGTAGTTCACTTTTATAAAAACTTTTGCTGATAATTTACTCACCTCCATGTCATCCAAGATATCCATGTCTTTCTTTTCTTCAGTTGAAAAGAATAAGGTTTTTGAGGAAACAATTGCAGGATTTCTTCATATTCAAATCTTTTCCAAGTCAATTCATTCAATTTCGTTTGTTGGATGTACCGAATGATTCGAAAAAATCTCGTTCATTTTGATGAACAAGTTTTGAACAGGAAGAGTCACAAACACGCATCACAGAACAGAGCAAGGCGAACATTTGAGATTTATAAAGTTTAAACTTTATTTATTTATTAAATGAGCGATCGTTTCACTTGATAAGACCCTTATTCTCTCATCTGGAATCGTCTAAAGCCGATTCTGAACAGTTTGCAAAGAAACTTTCTTTCAAAGTCTTTTGGACCTTGAAGCGTTTGGTTCCCATTAAAGTCCATCATATGGAGAAAAATCCTGGAATGTTTTCTTCAAAAACGGATTCGGTTACTGACGTAACCTTGGTTCTCTCTAGATGAGGGAACGAGTATTGTGTAAGCGTAGCTTACGCTACGGGAAGTATTCATCTTTCTCGAGAAGTTGAAGCCAAAAATTATCCTATAATTTTGTATTCCATGTCAATCGCAGTTCACTGCAGCAGACCATGAGCGGGCTCAGCTAGCAGCTCATTGGTTCGCCAGGGGAGAACTGCTACAGCCTATGAGGGAACTCCGGTTCAACTCGTGACCAATGAGAAGCAGACACCCTCTCATTGGTCAGCAGCCCTCAAACGCAGTGGCCCGAGTCTATAATAAGCGAGTTTCCCTGCTGTTTTCCGGTTTTCATTGAACTGAAGTGAGACACTGGTAGCGCCAAGCATCGGCCGGGAACGCATACCGTCTCCCTCATCTGAGAGAACCGAGGTTACGGCCAGTAACCGTTCGTTCTCTTACGAGAGGTTCTCCTCGTATTGCGTAGTGCAGCTTACGCTACGGGAACACCTGGCTCAACGCCGTGCGCGCTGAGGCATCTCAGAATGAGTCCCGGGGGAGGAATCCCGGGGACCCTTATAAGTGGGAATTAATGCACGTGACATAAAAAGGGCCAGCAAGCGGGCCGGTGATAGTGTAGTACGTAAGCACATGAGGGAAGTAACAAGCGGCACGCCGGTTGAATGAGTGTGACTCCCAGTAGTGCAGCTCAACATAAGAGCTGAAGCATACTGCAGGCTGCTAGTAGCTTTGCCTGCAAGGTAAAATCTGACAAGGTGGGAAGGGAAGCCCCTCCGCGGCCACGGCATATGTCTGAATGGAAAGCGCTGGACCATGCCCACGGTGAGGCCATGCCTCTGTTGGAACGAGCCCTGATGCCCAAAGGGCATGACAGGTCTTTTGATGCATTAGCAGAAGCAATAGCGTCCACAATTCAATTAGGATAGTGTCTGTTTCCGAGGTGGCCAGACCCTTGGTGCGCTCACCGAACGAAAACAAAAAGCTGCTCAGAGCGTCTGAACGCGGCAGCGCGTGTAGTGTACAATCTCAGAGTCCGAACCGGACAAAGGAGATTGGCGTCGCATTCGTCATCGGATGGGGTAGAGCCGATAGGGAAAACCCTGATCCCTGTACGGGTACCAATCGCTTTGGGGACATATCCATGTCTAGAGTTTGAGGAAGACTATGTGGTCATTGGGTCCAAACTCAAGACACGCAGCGCTAGAAGAGAGCGCGTGAAGGTTTCTCCACGCGTTTTACTGATGACGGGCAAACAGAAGCGGTTTATAGCGAGAGGGATTTAGGTCCACAGACTAACGGTTCGAACCGGGAGGCTTCCATAGCTTCGAGAACTATAGAAAGATCCCAATTGGGAACCAAGGGCGCGGAAGGTTCATCCTTCTAGCTCCACAGAGGAAGCGGATGAATGAGCTCGTCTTTGCCCAGAGACTGAGCGCGTGCGGGTTCAGCGAACTCCGCGACAGCTGCCACCTAAACCTTGAGAGTGGATGGGGACCTGCCCTTATCCAGCATCTCCTGAAGGAAGACAAGAAAGACGACACGTCGCACCGCTGAGGGTCTAGGTTTTTGTCGGTGCACCCTTTTGAGAACACAGACCATTTCTGACGCATTGAGCTTCCTGGTGGAGGAAGCCGCTCTGGCGTCAGCCGATCGTGTTTCAGCTCTCCCGGGTGATCAGCATCGGATAGTTGTTGATCACCCGTGCATGAAGCGCCCAGTGCTTAGGGTGGGGATGCCAGATCGTGCCGCGAGCTCGAGAGAGGAGATCTGCTCTGACTGGCTGAGTGGCCACGGGGCTGTCTGCGACAGCTGAGCGAGGTCCGGGAACCAAGTTGACTCTCCCAACGCGGGGCTATGAGGGAGCACCGAGTGGCGTGTTTTCCCTGATCCTCTGTAAAACCTGTGGAACAGGGAGACCAAGGGGAAAGCTTAAGGCGGGCGGCTGGCCACTCCTGGGCTCAGCCGCGTCCTCGCTCTTAAGAGAGCATTGGGCAGCTGAGCGTTCTCCTCCTACGCGAAGAGATCCACCTCTGCTCTGCCGAAATCTCGCACAGTTTCTGGAACTGATTGAAAGTGCAGGGACCATTCTCCCGGAAGGATGAGGTTCCTGGACAGTCTGTCTGGGCCGTCATTCAGGTGGCCCGGGCACGTGCGTCCGCCTCGAGCGAGAGCAGGTGGCTCTGGGACCAAACTAAATGCATTTCGGCATCAGGAAGGGGTTCCCTGGATCTGACACCGCCCTGACAGTTGAAATAGGAGACTATGGCTGCATTGTCTGAGCGCGATCAATGCGTGGTGACCCGAATGCGTGCGGAGGAAAAACGAGAGCGAGTTCTCGACCCTGATCATCTCCAGACAGTTTATGTGTAGGGAGCTCTCTTGAACTGACCAGTGGCCAGAGGCCGGTGAGCCCTCGCAGACCGCACCCTCAACCTGAGTCTGGATGCGTCTGTCCAAAGACTTATTCGGCGAGAGACGTTGTTCCCATGGTACGCCCCACTGAAACCATTCTGCCACTGTCCATGGTTGCAGAGCCGAGATACAGGTCTGCGTAACTTTGACTCAGCTGGCGGCCCGTGGTCCACGCACGGTGAGACACACGGCTCTTCAACCAAGCTGAGGGGCGCATGCGCAGTAGACCCAGCTGAAGTACTGCGGAGGCTGAGGCCATGTAACCCAGCGCCTTCTGAAAGTTTTTCAGAGGTGTGAGGGTGTCCATCTAACAGGATGCGGCGAGACGCTGAACACGCGCGCGCGCGCGCTGTGTAAGATAAGCGAGCCGTCATAGCCACTGAGTCTGACACCCATTCCCAGGAAGGAAGTCGTCTGATAGGGCTGAAGCGAGCTCTTTGTCCAGTTGACAGAGAGATCCAAGGTGTTCAGATGGTCGAGGAGGACTGTACGAAAGACAGTAGCTCCATCTGTGATTGTGCCAAAATTGAGCCAGTCGTCCAAATAGTTCAAAGTTCGCAGCCCCTGGCTCCGCAGGGGGCGAGCGCCGTATCCATGCACTTCCGTGAACGTACGGGGTGCTAAGTATAGGCCGAACGGAAGGACTGTTTCGTTGCTTCTAAAATCACTGTAGTTTCGGGCCGCGCCCGAAGCGTGGAGGGCGCGACGGAACTGTGACACAGATAGCCGTATTTTATTGTGCTTAGCACCCATGGGGAGATTCCCAGGATAGCTTCCCACGCTTAGAAGCGTGACACTAGCGGGTGACCTGGCTATATCGGCCTGATTGTTGCACATAGCGGGGCTGGACACAGGTGTGTGGGCACGCTAGAATGTTTAGGCAACGGGACCTACACTCAAGGGGGAAGTGTCCGCTTTTTGAGAGTGGGCTCTCGACAGAGGCACAGGGAGTGTGGTGCTTTGTGTATGGGCGAACACAGGATGTGGGCGCATATTCTACACAAAAAGCGTGTGTATACAACACATGTATGTGTATACACATAGCGGGCTGAGCACGTGTGTGAGCGCGCTTACAGTGTGAGCGTGGTACAGGTGTGGTGTTTGTGTGTAGGAGTGAACACTGAACTGTGGGCACATATACTACACTTATAGCATGTTTGGTGTAAGCCAGACATTCTGCACTTATGCCTGATTCGCGCTTTAGCCTGATACAGGCTGCACAAGTGACGCGCGCAAGTGCGTGATAGAAACCTGAGCGCTGTGAGCGGCAGAGCCTATATATAGCCTGAAAGGCTGCACTTGTGGTGCGCGCGGGGTCGCGTGCATGTAGAGACGTGAGCGCTGGAAGCGGGCACGAGACTGCAGCGGGCACAAAGTGTGGTGCTTGAGTATAGGGAGTGAACACTGAACTGTGGGCACATATGCTACACTTATAGTATGTTTGGTGTAAACCAGACATTATGCACTTATGCCTGTTTACATTTTCGCCTGATACAGGCTGCACAGGTGACGCGCGCGCAAGCTGCGACTGAAATATAGCCTGACGCCTGGCGGGGTCGCCGTGCATGTAGAGACGTGAGCGCTGCGAGCGGGGCACGAGACTTGAAGAGGCTGGGATGCACGCGACCTGGCCGTGTAATAGAGCGGGCAGAAAGAAGATGTGAGCACGGACGGTGGGCACATCTGTTGCACGATAACACTCAGGGCGGCATAGCCAGCTAAGAGAGTGGGCTCTGTTAGACACGGGGGTGTGCTTGAACAGCATTGGCGTCGAATCGAATCTGTCGGTGTTACTGCAGGCGTTCATGTAATAACAGGCTCGTTGCTGCAAAATAGACAATTTGGCCGCTAGAACGGAGGAAGAGAAACGTTAGAGAGGTGGGTGCTGAACCGGCCTCGGCGGGCTAAAAACACACTTCGTTTCTCATGTCGCGCTGACGCATGAGCGCGGGAGAGCGCGGCCGCTTTCTGAAACGTAAGAAAGCTGAGCCGCGAGCTCAGAGCTGCATACAATTATCTGCAAAAGCCGAACACGGGGTCTCTCTGCGCGGGGAGCTTTGTATTTTACCACTGAGCCACAGCAGTAAGACACAATAAGCTGAAGAGCGCGAGCAGATAAGGGGGCGTGTTAGTGGCGAACAGGTCCAGCCTCGGCGAGACCCAACAGTAACACAAACTCATTCACGGTGAAGCTATGCACGGGGGCGCTGTATGCCGCTCCGAACGAGGAAAGAGAAAACGTTAGAGGATGTTGCGACCGGCCTCGGCGGGTTAAAAACACACTCGTTTCTCATGTCGTGCAAAAATTATCTGCAAGAGCCGAATTCGAACACGGGTCTCTGCTGGCAGCGAAAAGCTTTGTGTTTTACCACTGAGCCACAGCAGTAACACACAAGCACAGGAGCGCGAAGCAGATAAGAGGGCGTGATGGTGGCGAACAGGACCAGCCTCGGCGGGACTACACACCATTGATAAACCCATTTTCGGTGAAGCTATGCGCGGGGCAAGCTAGCTCTCTTGTAAAGTAAAGAAAGCTAGCCGCGGTCGGCACAGCTGTAAGCGGCTCGTCCCACATAAGCGCGGACTCCGGCGCTGAGAGGGGAGCGGCATGAGGTGTGCGAGGCATCTCAAAGACGCTCGCTGCTCTTTTGTGAAGATACACAACACAAGCAAAATACAAATGTAAGGAGTACGTCGCCGGATACGCGCTGAGCCCGCAGGAAGGCTGAAGGTGGCGAGAACGCCGGCTTCCTCAGACTCTGTCCACACGCTCGCTAAGAGATGCCTTCTCGACGGCGACGCGCGGCTTCGTCTGGAGATCAGCAGGTGCGCAGAGCCTCGCTGAAGAGATGAAATCGGAACAGCGGGAACTCGCTGATTTATAGACTCGGGCCCACTCTGTCTGGCGGGCTCTGACGCAATGAGAGCGTGTCTGCTTCTCATTGGTCACGAGATTCAACCGAGTTCCCTCATAGGCTGTAGCAGTTCTCCCTGAGCGAACCAATGAGCTGCTAGCTAGCCCGCTCATGGTCTGCTGCAGTGAACTGCGTTGACATTGAATACAAAATTATAGGGATAATTTTTGGCTTCAACTTCTCAGAAAAGATGAACTCTTTCCCGTAGCGTAAGTGAGCTTACGTAATATCAGAGAATCTTCTCGTAAGAGAACCTTAATTTCTTTTCCAACTGAAGAAAGCATGGGGTGAGTAAATTTATCAGCAAAAGTTTTTTGAAAAAGTAAACTACTCCTTTGAACATAAAAAAAAACTCTTACTGATCCGGAAGTTTTTACTGGTACTGTAGTGTACTTTGAGAACATCTTTGCGCGCAAAGAGGGTAAGATTAGGGACAGGTGTGGTGGTATGGGTAGGTTTAAGGGTAAGGCATGGGTTCAGCTGTGTAATTACAGATGTAATTACCTAAATTATTACAGCTGTAATTACATGCTGGTATTTTAAAAATATAAGTACAATGTAATAACATGTACACTGACTTGGTCAAAAGTTAGGTCGGTAAGATTTTTTATGTTTTTAAAGAAGTCTTTGCTCACCAAGGCTGAAATTTTTGATAAAAAATACACAAAAACACAGTAATATTGTGAAATATTATGACAATTTAAAATGACTTTTTTTATGTTAATATATTAAAATGTATTTATTCATCATTACTCCACGTCTTCAGTGTCACATGATCCTTCACAAATCACTCTAATATGATGATTTTATGCTCCAAAAAACATGTATGATTATTATCCATGTTGAAAACAGTTTTTTACATTTTTATTTCAGGATTCTTTGATGCTAATAGAAAGTTCAAAAGAGAACATCATTTATTTAATTAGAATCTTTTCTAACATTATAAATGTCTTTACTATAACTTTTTGATTAATGTAAATTCATCCTTGATGAATAGAAAGTATTGATTTCTTATTTTTTTTTCCCCAAAAATAAAATACAAATTCTTACTGACCCCAAACTTTTTAAAGGGTAGTGTTTAATGTAACAAAAGCTTTCCATTTCAGATAAAAGCTGTTCTTTTGAACTTTCTATTCATCAAAGAATCCTGAAATAAAAATGTAAAAAACTGTTTTCAACATGGATAATAATCATACATGTTTTTGGAGCATAAAATCATCATATTAGAGTGATTTGTGAAGGATCATGTGACACTGAAGACTGGAGTAATGATGCTGAAAATTCAGCTTTTTTCAGAGGAATAAATTACATTTTAATATATATTAACATAAAAAAAGTCATTTTGAATTGTCATAATATTTCACAATATTACTGTGTTTTTTGTGTATTTTTCATCCAAAAATTGTAGCCTTGGTGAGCAGAAGAGACTTCTTTTAAAAACTTAAAGAATCTTACCGATCTTAAACTTTTAACCGGTAGTGTATGTACACAATAATTTCATTGTATCAAATTATTCATTTCAATGTAAGTACATAGTACTTAAAGCCACTTAATATTAAAGTGGGACCTCATATTGTGAGTGTTCCTCTGATGCCTGAAAATGCTGTCTAGTTCAGCAGCTCACTAAATGTAGAACAGCTACTGGACATCCGTGAAGAATCAGGATGACCTCAAACATATTGACTAATGTTAAATGTTGATGTTTCTCACAGTCTGGAGTCTGGTCACCAGCAGACACTGGTCCTCTGGCAGAGACTTCACGCTGACCTCAGGAGTCTGCTGTCCTGGCAATATCTGATGAAGGACATCCATCTCATCCGCTCTATGGAACATCACTATGGTCTGTTCTCTTCATTAGGTCACGTCTCGATGTCTCAGTCACTAACTCAACAAATAAGGGATGATGAAGTAAACGTGTTTGTGAAACTACGTACTGGCTGGATGTTTCCTTAGCATATGTAAAAGAAAATGTGTGCTCACATCACAATAGATAGTTTAGATAGTCTATTATTACGTAGTTCATTACGTAATTTAGACAGTTAATTTAAATAGTTTTTAAATTAATTGTAAAAACTATTTAAATTACACACCCATATTGAGAATGTGGGAAAAGTGTGAGTGTTTGCAGTTTGTTTTTGAACAAAATGTTCAAGTATCATCAAGTTGTTTCACACAGACCTTATTTTACTCATAAATTGAGAATAAAAAGCATTATTAAAACTACCAGGACAGGTTTTGATTAGGACTGTCAAATGATTAATAGCGAATTAATCGCAGTTAATTGCATCCAAAATAAAAGTTTGTGTTTACATAATATATGTGGGTGCACTGTGTATAATTATTTTATATATATAAATACACACACATGCTTGTATATATTTAAGAAATATTTTCATGTATATACTGTATATAGACTTATATATAATTTATATTATATATATACATATTTTATATATAAATCTTTTTTTTCTTAAATATACATGCATGTGTGTGTATTTATATATATATATAAAATAATTATACACAGTGCACCCACATATATTATGTAAACACAAACTTTTATTTTGGATGTGATTAATCGCGATTAATCGTTTGACATCCCTAGATTTGATGTAAAATTTATTGCACTTGTTTTTTAAACCACAAGGCTGAAAAACACATTCAAAACTAACCTCAGTAACTTGATCTTTTTTTTAAACTTGAGTTATATTTAGGAAACTAAACAAGGAGAATTGCTTTATTGAATAACAGGCCCTTGTAAACAAATTAAAGAGAAGAGAAGTCATTTGACTGTTTTAACATCTCAGAATAAGTTTGTTATAGATTGTCAACTTTAGACTAAAGACTAAAATGAAGATTATTGTTATCCCTTCGTTGCAATAATCACAAGATTTATGCAACTATAACCATTTTGAATTTGAAAGAAGCTAAGGGTTTGTCCACTTATGTTTCAGTTCAAGACGATGAAGTCAGAGGAGTACCAGCTGATTTTGAGGAACCTTCAGCTGCACTATCAGGACTTTCTCAAAGACAGCCGGGACTCAAAGATGTTCGATTCAAATGACAGCATGCAGATCGAAAGGGACTATAAGGAGACCACGCTGTATTTCGACAAACTGCTCCGCACCATGGAGAAAGGTACAGACTTAACCTCGCAATAAACACAAAGCCCCTGACAAAGCCCAATGTCACTCTATGAGAAATGAGGGTGATGTTTTTCAAACGGATGTTGAGTAACTGTTAAATTCACGTTACAGGAGCAGCTGTCAGAGCACAGGGTGAGTCTCGTGCTCCTGCTGACAGTCATGAGCAAAGTGCACTTATCATGGATGAGCCGCTTTATTAAAGGGATAGTTCACTTTGAAATTAATGTTTGATATGTTTTAGCTTACCTCAAGGGCATCCAAGATGTAGGTGTCTTTGTTTCCACAGTATTTTCAATTTTTATATTTTCAGGTCAAACCATTCTTGTCTGTCAGTCATATAATGGAGGTCTATGGTCACCACCTCAAAGAGCATGCACAGAGAAGTCCAAATTAAAAATGATTTAATGACTCATAAATGTAAGTACACATTGATGGCCTAAGACACGAAACGAGCGCTTTTACCTCTTGTAACCCTCTTGATGTGTGGTAACAAAAGGTAAAAACGATATAATTACTGTTCGTTTTCTCACACAAACCGCTCATTTCGTGTCTTACGCCATCAATGTGTACTTACATTTACGAGTCATTAAATCATGTTTAATTTGGACTTCTCTGTGCATGCTCTTTCGGGTGGTGACCATAGACCTCCATTATATGACTGACAGACAAGAACGGTTTGACCTAAAAATATCAAAATTGAAAATACTGTGACAAAGACACCCACATCTTGGATGCCCTTGAGGCAAGCTAAAACATATAAAAATGTATTTCAAAGTGAACTATCCCTTTAATGAAAAACACGTTGTGCCAGCTTTTGTCATTGTTTCGTTCCTGTGTTTTTGCTAACTGCGCATCTCTACAGAGTGTGCATGTAACTCAATATAGTAGCATAAGGAAAAACGTACACTTGTCAAAAGATGCCTTTCGGACTATGTATTGTTCATATATTTATAGTTTAGATGGCACTTAATAAGGGGAATCCAATGAAACATGTTGGATTTCCAACATGAAATCCTAAAGAATAGAGAAACAGAGGGACGGGTTTACTAAAAAAAGGCGAGTTATTATTAGAGTGCTAAAAAGTGGAAAGTTGTGCTCGTGATCTACTGAACGACACGCAAATGAAAGAACACAGATCCAACCGGATCATTTCCATAATGACCAACACAATCTACCAAGAGCAGCTCAAATTAGCATCTGCTTTAAGACATGCTTTTCTTGGATGGTTAATAATGGTGCAAATACTAGAAAATTAACTAGCACAAACTTAGTAAATCTCCTTGCAAGATTCATTTAATTACTCTCCTACTTTTGAAATGGAAACTCCTACAAATGCATGTGCATAAAAGTCAGACTCAAAAATAACTTTAGTAAATCCACTTACACTTACTCCACCCACATTGTATGAATGAGTCTTTTGCAAAAGACTCCACCTTTTCCATATATGCACCTATTTTTTCCAAATCAGCTCAGAGAGTTGTTTTTTTTTAAATAAAAATTATGAAAATATTAGAAAAGTGGAAATAAAGTGCCTAACGGATATATAATAGTAGAAATAAAGTGTTTATCTGTAGGGTTATAGGTAGGGGTATTGCCCTAATATCGATACAGTTGTATAATACATTGCATTGTGGTGCAAATAGTATCTGCCACTATTTGCTGGAAGTATAAATAGTATATAACAACTATTTACACTTAGTGCTAAAAAATACTGCTATTTTTACTTGGTAAATAGCATCTATATATATGTGCACTTAGTATAAATAGCATCTATATATATTTGCACTTAGTGTAAATAGCATTTAGCATAAAGAAATAAGGGTCACACTTTAGATTAGCATCTAATTCTCACTCTTGACTAACTATTAATTGTAACTTTTGCCACAATAAACTCATAATTATTGCTTATTAATAGTTTGTATGGTAATTAAGTTTAGGTGTTGGGTAGGGTTGAGGGAAGTAGGATATGGTCATGCAGAATAAGTCATTAATATGTGCTTTAGAAGTATAATAAACAGCCAATAGATTAGTAATATGCATGCTAATAATCAACTAGTTAATATTGAGAATTGGATCCTAAACTAAAGTTACCGGAATACAAAATTATATTTTGCTTAAAGTTTTCATGCTAGTAACCATATTAACCATATATATATATATTAGGGCCAGAAAAAATTAATCGCGATTAATCGCATCCAAAATAAAATTTTGTGTTTACATAATATATGTGTGTGTAATGTGTATAATTATGTTATGTATATAAATACACACACATGCATGTAAACATTTAAGAAATATTTGCATGTATATACTTTGTATATATTTATACAAAATTAATATTATATATAAATATAAATATTTGATATATTAATAACACATTTTTCTTAAATATATACATGCATATGTGTCAAAATAATTATACACACTACACACACATATATTATGTAAACACAAACTTTTATTTTGGATGCGATTAATCGCGATTAATCTTTTCCCAGCCCTATATATATATATATATATATATATATATATATATAAATTACACATTTAGCACAATTTACAAGTTTTTTGTACTTTTAAATTTGTGATGATTTAAATAAGAAATATGACTACAATAATATATTTTTGTCATAAGCTGTAATAGTGCCTGAAATAGGGTTCATTTTCTTCATGCGTAGTATTATATAGGTTTCTTTTCTACTTATATTGGAATGCCACTAACACAGAAGGAACGTGTGTGACATGAATGTTGACTGCAGTGCACAAATAAAGGGAGAAATGAACTGTTGCCTATTCAGAAAACAGTAAAAACACATAGTTTATCTTCACAGGTGAACAGGATGAATCCACAAGCAAGTCGTACATCACCCAAATCAAGAACCTGCGCCTGCAGATCGAAGACTGTGAGTCTTGGACAGTGGCCCGGATCCGCCAACCTGTGGGTAAAGATCCGTGAAAGACTGCATTCAGAAGACTGCAGAACAGAGGGTACCACAGTCTTATTTTATTCTTATTCTAATGCATCCAGATGTTTTGTAGCTCATTTAATATTATTTTTAACAACAAATCTTATTATCATACTGCAGAATACATTAAAGAACAAATATTAAAACAATATGAGAATAATGAAAATGATCTTAAAACGAAAATAATCTTAAAATGTAAAAAATTAAAGTATGTTCTTTGTCATATTTAACAAAGTGGTTGAGATCTTCTAAGAGTTTCTGTTTCTGGCTCAAACAGAAAGTGCACGTGGAGTTGGAAGGCATTAAGACGAACCTGGATAAAGTGTCCCAGAAAGCCGAGGAGGTCCTGGGCGTCCCCGGAGCAGTCCAGTTCCCCGTCTGCGCTCAGAGCCTGGACATCACCCTGCAGAAGATGGACCAAACCTACAACCTGTCCTCAGTGTACCTGCAGAAGTAAGGACCACTCTCACACACAGTGTAACTCACATACACAACATATGCATTGTTCAGAATACTAGTCTCAAGGAATGCTGCTTTTCATTCATGTTTTGTTTTCAATTAACTAGTGTGTACACTACCTGTCAGATATTTAAAAGAATTAAGGGTAACATTTTACTTGAAGGGTGTGCATAAGACTGACATGACACCTTCACAATCATGACAGGACACACGTCATGAATATGAAGGAGGTTTTATGCATGTTTATAACTGTCATTAAGTGTCTTTCGCTCAATTATGATTTTTTAATGCAAATATGACATTGTTTGAGAGAAAAAAGTTTGTCTTTTTTTATGACAACTTGACATAAATATGTCATAAACATGACATAGCAGATTATCAAACGCAAGAAACCACCTAAGCTTTATGGGTTAACATTACATTAAAGGGCACCTATTATGCCCCTTTTTACAAGATGTAATATTGGTCTCGAGTGTCCCCAGAATGTATTTGTGAAGTTTCAGCTCAAAATACCCCAGAGTTATTTTATTATAACCATTTGAAATGTCATTTTTGGGGCCTGTTTAAAAATGACCTGTTTTGGTGCATACGACCTTAAATGCCTTTGGATGAGGGCATCACGCAGTTGGTAAGCAGAAGGGCTGAGAGTGAGAGAGAGACGCGCTCTTCTGAATGTCATTCAGCCGTACATGTTTGAATCGGAATATAAATAGTCTCTTATCAGACCCAGATGACTAAGAGACTGCGGCAGAATAAACACAAATGAGAATGGACCAGTACGTCTCGGTATGGTTGATTCTGATACATTTATGCGTCCCCTTTGCAATTATGGTTGTGCAACAACACACACAAACACTAACGATCAACTACATCAATGTGTACCACTGCAGTTGAGGTCACGAAAAATATTCATGACACAGTTATAACGGCCTCATGACAGCCAATGTCAAAGTCAACCACATGACAGTTTAATGCAATGTTAACCCATAAAGTTAAGTGGTTTCTTAAGTTTGATAATTAATCATGTTTATTTTATATATTTATGAAAATTTTGTTGTCTTGGTAATGTCAAGTTGTCATGACAATGTCACTGACAGGTTATGATGTATTGGTTTATGTCAAGTTAACATCTTAAACAATGTCATATTTGCATCACAAATGTCATTATTGAGCGAATGACACTAAACCCTCTTCATATTCGTAACATGTGTCCTGTCATGATCATGAAGGTGTCATGTCAGTCTTATGCACACCCTTTCAAGTAAAGTGTTACTAAATTGAGATTTTTCAGAAAGAAGTCTCTTATGCAAAAAACGTTTTCAACATTAATAAGTCTAAGAATTGTTTTTTGAGTAGCAAATCGTCATATTAGAGTGATTTCTGAAGGGTCATGTGATGCTGAAATGGGAATAAATTACATTTTATATTACAGTATATTGAAATCAATGGAATAAAATGCAGCCTTGATGAGAACAAGAGAGTCATTATTATTTTAAACTTTTGACCGGAAGTGTATTATTATGTACTAATTTAATTAGGCATAAGATTAAGATGAAGGCATCTGTTTCCTTTGTAGACTTAAGACGATAGAAGTTGTGATCCGGAACACACAGGAGGCAGAAAATGTGGTGAAGATTTATGAGAATCGCCTGCGTGATGTTCACACGGTTCCTGCAAACGTCCAGGAGGTGGAGAACTACTGTTCCGAGCTCAAGGTAACATGGGATGGAGGATTTAGTGTTCAGTGATTGACTCTTTGTTTTATATGACACTAGGTAAATCTTGTACTATTTATTTAATATATACAGTGGCGCTCAACCTTTTTGACGGCAAAACTCAGAGGACTGACAATCCTAGTTTCCGTAGATTCAATTTCAGGATTCCAAAAGTTTGAATGTTCTTTAACGATCTCTCTTTTTTAATCGATCAATTTACATGATGTTTCAAGTTGTTTGTGATTTTCTGGATAAGTAAGAATAAGAATAAGTTTGTACCATTTTGTACCCAAATATTTTAGAGCTTGGAATAACTACATAATGTTTATTCATCATATTGTATTTATTTACATGTCTTAGCTTTAGAAATCACACTTTAAGATTAGTTAAAAAAATTAATTCTTTAATATATATCCTGATTTTACAGTTGTTGAGGGTGTGACTTAAAAATATTATAGAAGTATGTCGATTTTGTTTTCTTATTTTAAATCAAGTAATTCACTTTGGAGGTTTGCTGAGGCTACCTAGCGGACCGAACCCTTGGTTTAGAACTGCTGATCTACATATACGAATAGAAAAAAAGTTCAATTGTGTAAAATAGGATCAGGATTTAGTTTTAGTGGACAAAGTTTTAAGTGATAAAATATTTGCTTTGTTGTGCATAATCCCACCAGGCATTTAGTTATATTACAAAATAATTTATTGAAGCGTGAATGCACAAATGGCACTAATGAAATCATTCGCAAGTAACGCTAAATTCGCACCATTTGCGTGAACTTGACGCGCGAATGAAGCCCCGTTCACACCGCCAGCGATTTTGTTGCTGTGTGTCGCTAGGCTCTGTGCTGTCGCTTGTGGCGTTCGTAGTGCTGTCGCTCTGCTGTTATTGGTAGACTGCACGTCTGGCCATATCTATACAAAATACCATCACAAGTGATATATACAACTATATAATTTTAATTTGACAGGGATTAAATAACTTTTAAGGCTAAAAATAAACCGTATGCTGTTGGGAGAGTGTTTTTATTTTACCACAGCAGTGTTCAGTGGATTATATCATTTATTAGATCAACGATCGATCAATGAACAAATTAAACTCACTCATACTGGCACAAATTATAAAAACGTCATTCGAATTTGACAAATAATACATTTTCTTGTGCCTAATAGTCAACGTAATGCAGGGGAAATTGTAAAATGAACAGCAGCAGTGCTAAACGTGCACGTTTAGCTAAACTATAACGTTAAATGTATGAATTAAACTCACTGAGACTGTCGACAGTTTCTTTTCCATGCATCATTTTATTATCCATGTATGAACAGTGAAATAGTCCTCAACTCTTTCTTTCTGTCTTGCCTGCACTTGAGACGGTGACGTGAGCTCCACTGAAAGTCTTCTTTCCTATTGGTTGTCGTTCTGATTTGCATAAAGTTGAAAATTCGCAACTTTTGTCGCTGTCTCTGTCGCTTGACACGCCCACATTCTGTCGCCAACGGTCACTGACGGCTCGTGTTGCCGTATGTCGCCAGCGCAACATTGAAATCATTCACGTCTGAACGCGCTATTCGCTTTCGGTGTGAACGCACCATAATGGTGAAATGTGGCATTTCTTGGCACCTAATTGAATAGCAAAAACAGATTATGATTTGAAGAGACACAGTGTTGTACTTTTTGGGGAAAATCAACTTTCAAATGACTTACTTGGAGATGAACGCTGTAAATTAAACTGGAAACAAGAACATATGTTAACAAGGGGAAAAAACAACCAAGTTATACACCCAAAAAATCATTTACCCACCTCATGTCGTTACAAACCTGTTTGATCTTGGAAAATGAAACAAGTTATTTAAAAAAATTGTTGGTATACAAATATTTCTTTCCATTACTCCATTACTATTCCATTACTTAGACCAGGAAATACAGAGAAAGCCAAACTGTTTGGTTACCAACATTCTTCAAAATACAGGTTTGGTGATTAAATATGACGGCATTTTCATTTTTGGGTGGATTATTGGTGGAGTCAAGACTTTTTAATTGGTTATTTTCATGAAATAGCTTATACACTTTATGTACAATGTAGTTACGTTAATTTTCCTTTAGGATTGAGTCTACTTGCTCTTGTGTGTTCAGAAAATGCGTGTGGAGGCAGAAAGCCAGCGGCCCGTGTTTGATGACATGGAAGGTGAGCTGGCCAAGGCCACATCGGTCAGCCAGAACATGTCTCGGATTCACACTGAACGGGACGCTGAGCTGGACCACTACAGACAGCTCCTGAGCAGCCTTCAGGACCGCTGGCGCGCCGTCTTCGCCCAGGATCGACCTGCGTCATCGCGAGCTGGAGCAGCTCGGCCGGCAGCAGGGCTGCTGACAGGGAGAGCTACGACTGGCTCATCCGCTGGATCGCAGACGCCAAGCAGCGGCAGGAGAAGATCCAGGCCGTGCCGAATTACTGACAGCAAGACACTAAAAGAGCAACTGGCACAGGAGAAGGTACTGGATGACACACGCTTTCTGTAGAACGGCCTTTCAAACTACTCTTTAAACCTCGGGTAACAGACAGATTTAACACTGGGTTAAGCAATGCTTCACACTTGTTTGAGTTTTATAGTGGGTTATCACAGTTTGTGGTTTACAAAAATTATTAAAAAAAGGCACAATATGTACAATTGTGGGATTAAAATATGCAAAAACCACTAGAACAGCGTTATATATTTGCGGGCATTAGGGCACCGCTAGTTCGCTCGCAACATAAGTGATGGATTAAAATAGCGCCACCGCAGAAATAGGTTAAATTAAAATGGTGTTTACAGTGTGAAGCACTAAATATAAAAGCAGCTAATAACAGCAGCAGTAAAATATAGTTTGTTTAGTCACAGTACACTAATGCTTGTGCACTAATGCATCATTTTTCCTGTCCCTTTAATCAAGCCTGTTAGCTTGATGCACCAGTTACCTCTATTCCGTTCTCTTTTTATAGCATTTGTCTTAAGTTTTAATTATTTTTCGAACGCGATCTACTGCGGCTCTATGTTCAAACGCTTGTTTTCAGTCTTTCTATAATTATTTGATCAATTTATCCTTATAATTCAATTAATTTTAAATAAAAATTAAATGAATTATATATTTGAGATGTTTTTAGTTTATATCTTCACATCTGAACAACATGTCTGTGTACATTTGTTTTAACAAAAATTGTGTTAAAACATATGTTGGATATCTTTTTTTTTTACATTAATTATTGTTGTCAACTTGCCATCAGCAATTATCATTAAAAACAATGCAAATATTGAAATTAGTAAAGCTCAATGTGTGGCTTTTGCACTTTTTAAAGTACACTTTTACACTTAAATACTCTTGTGGCGAGCTGGACGAGGCCGAGGGACGTGAGAGAGCGCCTGTGCGTGAGTGATAATGAATGACACCTGTGAGCTCGGCCTCGTCCTGCTCGCCACAACCCTGATTAAGGGTTTTATTTAGTTATTATAAACAAAAAAATCAAATAGAATTCTTTTATTCGATTACTGAGAGAAAAAAAACATCGATTAATCGATTATCGAAAATATCTCGTCTAGTTGCAGCCCTGAATTTTAATCAGCATAGCGTCCCGTGTCATTCCACCGCCTGTCAATGACGTCATATCCACGTTACCCTCGATTTCTGGTCTCACATCTGTAGAAACCGTGGAAACACCAAAGACACTGTAATATATTGTGTTTTATTAGACAGGTGAGCGAGTGTTTTGATCAACATAAAGCTAATCATTGCTATATAGCTCAACACTGTTAGTCTTATTGTTTGAATCTCTTGTTTTCTCTAGCATGTTTGTACCCAAAAACTAAATCACACCACACTATTTTGTAACTTGCATATCATAATCAGAATGAGCTTTATTTGTAGTTACAGTAATGTGTCATTTTCTCCACCATGCAATGGTTTAAAATAAATTACATGCCATTTAGCAACTCAAGTCATCCAGCATTTATTAATTATTGATATTCTAATATGTATCTAGTTCAGTGTGCAGCAAGTGTCTCATAGCAACCACTGAGCGAACAGTGCAGAGTAACGTTCTAACATAACTTTCAACACACTCAGATGTATTATTAGTATTATTTGATTATTTAAGTGATAAAACGTAAGTGTAACAAAGTTAAAGTTCATGGGAAAAGGCGGTAAACGTTCAGCGTAACTTTAATTATCTCCTAATCAAATAAATTTAACAAAATAAATATGCAAATAACACAGTGTTTACAAATGTACAGTGTGGCATCTTGAAATTTGAGAGAAGCTGCTGGAATATTAATTGCAACAAATACATTTCTTTAGCTTTTTGTTAGCCTATTTAAAAGGTAGAAGTATAATATGCTGATTTTTTCCCCTCACAGAAACTGCTTGAAGAGATTGAGAAAAACAAAGAGAAAGTGGATGAGTGTCAGAAATATGCCAAAGCTTACATCTGATACAATCAAGGTAAGAGGAGTTATAGAGACATGTGTATGTACAATATGTATCTTGTGCTTGCAAAGGCTGTTTCTTTGAATACAGTTGAATACAGGAAAAACTATTGTGAAATATCATTACAGTTTCCTATTTGAATATATTTTAAAATGTAATTTATTCCTGTGATCAAAGCTGAAATTACAGCATCATTACTCTCACCAACATCCTTCAGAAATCATTCCATTATACAAAAATATGAAGCAGCAACTGTTTTCAACACACAAAAGGAAATGTAAATCAGCATATTAGAATGATATCTGAAGGATCATGTGACACAATGATGCTGAAAATTATATATTTTTGATGTTGGAATGCTACAATCTTCTTTTTTTCAGGATTATGAACTACAATTGGTTGCCTACAAAGCTCAGGTTGAACCTCTGACTTCTCCTTTGAAGAAAACCAAGATGGAGTCAGCCTCTGATAACATAATTCAAGAGGTTGGAAAACGCTCATAGATCAGTTGAATCTAATTCATACCTTTGCATTATTTGATTACTCATGTGTGCATAGATTACTATGGTGTTATAAATGTGCAATCTTGTAAAATAGTATCATCTGAATGATCAAAATGCTTTATCTTTTTCATCATAGTATGTGACTCTGAGAACTCGCTATAGTGAACTGATGACTCTGACCAGTCAGTACATCAAGTTCATCACAGACTCGCAGCGGCGCTTGGAGGACGAGGAGGTGCGTGACACCAAGGGACCCTATTCACACCAACTAACTCAACACACTAATATTAACCAACTCAACCAACCAATCATTCAAAAATCATCATCTAGATATACTTAATGTATGGTGACTCAACATTTATTCTGTAATTTTGGAAACAAAAGCTGTATGTGACAAACAGAAGTAAGAATACATTTGTCCTGTCCAAATTATATATTAAAAATACAAGCATTTATATACATTTATAAAACAATACACATTTCTTTTACAAAAACTTAGAAAAGCTTATGATTAATTTGCAGATACATTTTTTTTAATGTAAACCTGCAGCTGTTTGGGTATTTTTACATATTTTAACAGAGTAGAATATGTTATATTTGAAGGTCAGACAGTGTCTGATACACACTAGGGAAAGCAAGTTGTATGAGGCTGACTTTTCCTATATGCTTTTTCTTCTCTCACGACTGTATGTCTTTCAAACCCTAACCTTTGGTTTCTTTGCTTTTCCTAACTGCTTGCCAGTGCTTTGTCTTGATGATTGCTTGAACTTTTTTGGGCTCTAAAGAGGTAAAACTTTTCACTACGCTCTAGTAATTTCATACCCATATTCCAATATCCCTCTTCATGAATATTCTGAACTTCCTTCCATCAAGCTTATATGATTTAGCCTTTCTCTGTAAATCTTATTGTACTTTTGTTCACTGTAGTTTTCTGATTCTCACAGCTACAGTAGTCAACATTTGAAGTGGATCAAAACCTTTCATCAAAGTTATACATGAATTTTGAACAATACTCAGTCTTTTTTGATCCACTTCAAATGTTGACTATATATTCTATTAGCTATTGCTATCCTTGTCTACTGCCCTTTATACATTTTTTAAGTAATTTAAAATGTTTTTCTTTTCTTACTAACCTCTGCTCTTTTATCTGTGGATCTGAACCTGCTTGTCTGCCTGAATCATTGCTTTTAACATCTACAACTTACTTTCCATTGCTAACAAAGTCCTTGCTTGCACTAGTATTGGTATTTAGTTGTTCTGTTCATCTCACCATTTGGTCTGGCCACCAAATCAAGATACCTTAATGATGATATATCTTTTTTGTTAACACTTTAAAGGGATAGTTCACTATGAAATTAATTTTTGGTATGTTATTAGCTTACCTCAAGGGCATTTAAGATGTAGGTGTCTTTTTTCTGCAGTATTTTAAATTTTGATATTTTTAGGTCAAATTGTTCTTGTCTGTTAGTCATATAATGGAGGTCTATGGTCACCACCTCAAAGAGCATGCACAGAGAAGTCCAAATTAAACATGATTTAATGACTTCGTAAATGTAAGTACACATTGATGGCCTAAGACACGAATCGAGCTGTTTGTGTGAGAAAACGAACAGTATTTATATCGTTTTTACCTCTTGTAATCACAAGTCCAAGTGATCCGAGGGCACGGGTGCTTTGTAAAAAATAATAATAATTACTGTTCGTTTTCTCACACAAACCGCTCGTTTCGTGTCTTAGGTCATCAATGTGTACTTACATTTTCAAGTCATTAAATCATGTTTAATTTGGACTTCTCTTTTGCATGCTCTTTGAGGTGGTGACCATAGACCTCTATTATATGACTGACAGACACAAACGGTTTAACCTAAAAATATCAATATTGAAACTGTGGAAACAAAGACACCTATATCTTGGATCCCCTTGAGGTAAGCTAAAACAAGCCAAAAATTAATTTCAAAGTGAACTATCCCTTTAAAGCTGTATTAATTGTGTGCTCAGTTTTCATCCAGTCATCTAGTTTATAACAACAGCACATTGATTGCATAGTATTAGACAGTTTTTTCTCTGAATCACTTTAACTGGAATGCATTTAATAGTTTCAGAGTGCTACCTTAGCATGTCATGAGAGTGTAGTGTTTTAAAGCAATGTCTCCATACATTAATTATATCATATTTGACTATTATTTTAACCCCATTTGTCATGTTTGCATCTAAACCTGTTTTTCCTTTGAGCTAAACAAAAACCTTAACACTAAAAGAATTAGTTTACTGAAATAATGAAAAGTTCTGTCATCATTTGCTCACCCTCATGTTATTGCAAACCACGTCTTTCTTGCTTCCATGTGACAAAAAGGAGGCTTTTTGATAACGATATATATATATATATATATATATATATATATATATATATATATATATATATATATATTATTATTATTATTATTATTATTATTATATTTAGCCATGCAATTTCAAAGAATGGGATTTGAAGCTGACGAAGTGACGAAGCACGGTGACAATCGTCCATACAACTTACGTGCTGTTTTCTGAAGATATACGTATATAATAGCTTCAGAAGATTAGAATATAATGTCACATGGGCCACTTTTATGATACTTTCATTGTGCTTTTTCTTCATTTTGAAGCTTGACTTCTCAAGTTTTCATTATGTTGAAAAGAGTGGCTTGAAAAGATATTCTCCCAAAAAAATCACCTTTAGTTTTCCACCAAGGAAAGTAATAATATTATAATAATGTAATAGAAAATCACACAGGTTTGGAATGACGGAGCTAAAAAATGATGACAGCACTTTTATATTTTGGTAAACTAAATCTTTTAACACCCTGCCATGCTTGATCCTGATCATAATTTTCTTTACCATTTACTTCCACTAATACAGAAAGCTGCTGAGAAACTTAAAGCAGAAGAGAGGAAAAAAATGGCTGAGATGCAGGCAGAGTTAGAGAAACAGAAGCAGCTAGCTGAAGCTCATGCCAAGGCCATTGCCAAAGCGGAGAAAGAGGCACAGGAGCTCAAGCTCATGATGCAAGAGGGAGGTTAGCAAATCGAGAGATTGTTGCTGTGGATGCTGAAAGGCAAAAGCAGAACATACAGCTGGAGCTGCACGAGCTGAAAAACCTCTCAGAACAACAGATCAAATCAAAAAGTCAACAAGTGGAGGAGGCTCTGCAAAGCCGGTCCAAAATAGAGCAAGAGATCCACATCATAAGACTTCAGTTGGAAACTACACTAAAGCAGAAGTCCACCGCAGAGGACGAGGTGAGGCAGCTTAGAGACAAGGCTGCAGAGGCGGAGAGACTCCGCGAAGTTGCCCAGGAGGAGGCTGAGAAACTTCGGAGGCAGGTTAATGAGGAGACCCAGAAGAAGCGGATGGCGGAGGAAGAGTTAAAGCTGAAGTCTGAAGCAGAGAAAGAGGCTGCCAGGCAGAAGCAGAAAGCCCTGGACGACCTTGAGAAGTTCAAGATGCAGGCCGAGGAGGCGGAGAGACACATGAAGCAGGCTGAGATCGAGAAAGAACGCCAAATCAAGGTCGCTCAAGAGGCGGCTCAGAAAAGTGCCACTGCTGAGCTGCAGAGTACAGCGCATGTCCTTTGTCGAGAAGACATCCAAACTCGAGGAGTCACTCCGAGAAAAGCACGGGACTGTCATTCAACTGCAGGAGGAGGCGGAACGCCTCAAAAGCAACAGGAAGAGGCAGACAGGGCAAGGGAAGAGGCTGAGAGCGAGCTTGAAAAATGGAGGCAAAAAGCCAATGAAGCCCTTCGTCTAAGGCTCCAGGCAGAGGAAGAGGCCCACAAAAAGAGCCTTGCACAGGAAGAGGCCGAAAAACAGAAAAGATGATGCTGAGCGTGAGGCCAAAAACGGGCCAAAGCTGAAGAGTCTGCCCTGAAACAGAAAGACATGGCTGAGCAAGAACTCGAGCGGCAGAGGAATATGGCCGAAAGCACGGCACAACAGAAGCTTTCAGCAGAGCATGAGCTGATCCGCCTGAAAGCCGACTTTGATCATGCCGAGCAACAGCGATCTCTGCTCGATGATGAACTGTACGTCTTAAGAATCGAGGTCAGTGCTGCGGAGCAGCAGCGGAAGCAGCTCGAAGACTGAGCTTTCCAAAGTCAGAAGTGAAATGGACATTCTTTTGCAGATGAAATCTAAGGCTGAAAAGGATAGCATGTCTACCACTGAAAAGAGTAAACAACTCTTGGAAGCTGAAGCTGCTAAACTGAGGGATCTTGCAGAATCAAAGCAGCCAAGCTCCGTGGCCATTGCCTGAAGAGGCAAAGAGGCAAAGGCAAGTAGCTGAGGAGGAAGCTGCGAGACAGAGAGCAGAAGCAGAGAGAATTCTCAAAGAAAAACTCACTGCCATTAATGAGGCCACTCGCTTCGAAGACCGAAGCAGAGATCGCTCTTAAAGAAAAGGAGGCTGAAAATGAACGCTTGAGAAGGAATGCTGAGGTTGAGGCTTACCAGAGAAAGGCTCTTGAAGATCAGGCAAGCCAGCACAAGCAAGACATCGAGCAGAAGATTCGACCAGCTTAAGAAATCCTCTGAAATGGAATTAGAAAGACAAAAATCACTTGTAGATGACACTCTTAAACAGAAAAGAATAGTTGAAGAGGAGATCCGTATCTGAAACTTAATTTTGAGAAGGCTTCTTCTGGCAGAGCTTGATTTGGAGCTTGAATTGAATAAGCTGAAGAATATTGCTGAGGAAACACACCAAAGCAAACTACGAGCTGAGGAGGAAGCCGAGAAGCTACGCAAGCTTGCCCTTGAAGAAGAAAACAGAAGAAGGGAGGCCGAAGAAAAACTGAAAAAGATTACTGCCGCAGAACAGGAGGCAGGTCGGCAGCGCCAAGTTGCCCAAGAAGAAGTGGAGCGTCTCAAAAGAAAGCGGATGAGGCCAGAAAGCAGAGAGAAGATGCTGATAAAGAAGCCGAGAGACAAATACGTGCTGCCAACGAGGCTGCTGAGAAAGCAATTACAGCTGAACAGAAGTTCAAGCGTTCTTGTTCAACAGAAAGAGGATAGCATGGTACATAAAAGGCTCAAGGAGGAGTTTGAGAAAGCTAAAAAGCTTGCCCAAGAAGCAGAAAAGGCCAAACAAAAGGCAGAGAAAGAGGCTGCCCTCCTCCGCCATCAAGCTGAAGATGCAGAGCGCCAGCGTCTGGCTGCCGAGGTTGAGGCAAACAATCAGGCCAAAGCCCAAGAAGAGGCTGAGAGGCTCAGAAAAGAGGCAGAGCTTGAGGCAGAAGAGCGAGCCCAGGCTGAGGCAGCAGCGCTGAAACAAAAACAGCTAGCGGATGAAGAGATGGCTAGGCACAAGAAACATGCAGAGCAGACTCTTAAGCAGAAATCCCAGGTTGAGCAAGAGCTCGTGAAAGTGAAACTGCGGTTGGATGAGACAGACAAACAAAAGACTCTCCTGGATGATGAGCTTCATCGCCTGAAGGACGAGGTTGGTGACGCCGTTAAACAGAAAGCCCAGGTAGAGGAGGAACTGTTCAAAGTCAAGATCCAAATGGAAGAGCTAATCAAACTTAAGCTCAGAATTGAAGAGGAGAATAAGCGTCTCATCCAGAAGGACAAAGATAATACTCAAACATTCTTGGCTGAGGAGGCCGAGAACATGAAAAAGCTTGCTGAGGAGGCTGCCAGGCTCAGCATTGAGGCCCAGGAGGCTGCTCGCATGAGACACATTGCAGAGACTGACCTTGCAGAGCAAAGAGCACTTGCTGAAAAGATGCTCAAAGAAAAGATGCAAGCCATTCAGGAGGCGTCTAAACTTAGAGCAGAGGCAGAAATGCTACAGAGACAGAAAGACCTTGCTCAAGAGCAAGCCCAAAAGCTTCTTGAAGACAAACAAATGATGCAGCAACGGCTTGAGGAGGAAACCGAGGGCTTCCAAAAATCATTGGAGGCTGAACGCAGGAGACAGTTGGAGATAACAGCTGAGGCAGAGAAACTTAGACTTCAGGTTTCACAGCTCAGTGATGCACAGACTAGAGCTGAGAAGGAAGCCAAGAAATTCAAGAAGCAGGCAGATGAGATTAGTGCCCAACTTCATGAGACCGAGCTTTCCACCAAAGAGAAATTGACTGTTGTTGAAAAATTGGAAATACAGAGATTGAGCAGTAACAAAGAAGCAGATGACTTGCGCAAAGCCATTGCTGATCTTGAGAATGAGAAGGCAAAATTGAAAAAAGAGGCTGAAGAGTTACAGAAAAAGTCCAAAGAGGTATTGTGTTAAAGATGGCATAAATTGCAGCTCATGTCATTGTTAACCCTCTTTCTAAAAACTAACATTGCAAATTTGTTCCTTTATTTAATTATAATCCATAATGCTTTCTCGTTAATCTTAAAGTTGACATCATTGAAAATGATTTGTCTGAAATGTTTTTTAGCATTGTTTTAACGTTGTTCGTTGTTTCTTCTTTTACAGATGGCGAATGTCTCAACAAGAACAAATTAAACAGGAGAAAACTATTCTTCAACAGACATTTATGTCAGAAAAGGAGATGCTTTTGAAGAAGGAAAAACAAATTGAGGACGAAAAGAAGAGGTTAGAGAGCCAATTTGAAGAAGAGGTCAAAAAGTCCAAAGCCCTGAAAGATGAACAGGAACGTCCAAGAAAACAACTGGAGGACGAAAAGATGAAACTTAAGGCCACCATGGATTCTGCTCTGATGAAACAGAAAGAAGCTGAAAAAGAGATGCTCAACAAGCAGAAAGAGATGCAAGAACTTGAGAGGAAAAGGCTTGAACAAGAAAGAATGCTTGCTGAGGAAAACCAGCAACTGCGTGAGAAACTTCAGCAGCTTGAGGTTGCTCAGAAACTCACCCAGGAAATTCACATCCAGACCGAATACAAAAAAGTCCTCAATGGTCAAAGGATTTCTGATGAAGCTGACGGCCTGAAATGGTTTCTCTGCATTATCTTTCGATGGCATTCGTGAGAAAGTACCTGCAAGCAGACTTTTTGACACAGGACTTTTAAGCAAAATGGATTACGAAGCTCCAGAATGGTGACACCACAAGCCAAGAACTCAGCAAGACAGAAAAACTAAAACAGTTCTTAAGGGCAAGAACTGCATTGGTGGCCTGCTTGTTCATCCGAATCAAAAAATGCCCATCTATCAAGCCATCAAGGAGAAGAAGATTGCTCCTGGGACTGGGCTAGTCCTGCTGGAGGCACAGGCCGCTTCTGGATACATAATTGACCCAATTAAAAACAAGAAACTCTCTGTCAATGAGGCGGTTAAAGAGGGTCTAATTGGACCTGAACTTCATAACAAGATGCTGTCTGCAGAGAGAGCTGTCACTGGTTACAAGGATCCATACACAGAGGCAAAGATCTCCTCTTTGAAGCTATGAAGAAGGGTCTCATTGGGGAGGATCATGCTATCAGATTGCTTGAGGCCCAGATAGCAACAGGTGGCATTATTGATCCAGTCAACAGTCATCGTGTGCCAAATGAAATGGCCTATAAGCAGGGTCAGTTTGATGCAGCCACCAATAAAATTCTACAAAATCCAACAGACGATGTCAAGGGATTCTATGATCCAAACACCCAAGAAAATCTGACCTACCACCAGCTAATAGAAAGGTGCGTCACTGTATCCAGAGAAACAGGAACTGCTTCTTTTGCCCATCTCTGAGGAGGCTGCTCTAAATGCCAGAATATTCACAGATGAAGAAACAAGGATGTCTTTGACAAGACAACTGTGTCTGTGCCATTTGGAAGGTTTAAAGGAAAGACTGTGACCATCTGGGAAATTATAAACTCAGAGTACTTCACCGAGGATCAGAAAAAAGATCTTATCCGTCAATACAAAACTGGAAAAATTACAGTTGAAAAGATCATCAAAATTGTTCTAACTGTGGCAGAGGAAAAAGAGAAAAAGAATGAGCTTGCCTTCGAAGGCCTGAGACACCTGTACCTGCTGACAAAACTTCTCGAATCCAAAGTTATTGACAAAGACCTCTAGAACAAATTGGCAGAAAGGACAACTGCTGGTCAAAGATGTGTTTGAGATGGGCATGTGCTGCAATGCTTCGAAAGGCACTGAACTGCATTGCAGGAGTAATTATTGACTCAACCCAACAAACAATGTCCTTGTATGATGCCATGAAACGAGACATGATGAGACCTGGGCCTGCTCTTAATCTCTTGGAAGCGCAAGCTGCTACAGGATATGTCGTAGATCCTATTAAAAACCAAAAACTTACAGTAGATGAGGCTGTAAAAGCAGGTGTTGTCGGCCCAGAGCTTCATGAAAAACTACTGTCTGCAGAAAGAGCTGTCACAGGCTTCAAAGATCCTTACACTGGGAAAACAATTTCTCTGTTTGAGGCTATGAAGAAAGATCTGATCATGAAGGACCAGGGATTTCGGCTGCTTGACGCACAACTGGCTACTGGAGGCATCGTTGATCCTGTTCAGAGTCACCGTATTCCACATGACATTGCCTGCATGAAGGGCAGTTTTGATGATGCAACCCACAAGATTTTGACCGAACCCAACTGATGACGTTAAAGGATATTTTGACCCAAACACTCAGGAATATGTCACTTATCTGCACCTTATTAAAAGATGTGTCACTGACAAAAAGACTGGCCTTCAGCTTCTTCCTTTGTCCGAGGAAGCCATCAATGCCAAGGAGGAGTTTAGAGATATACTGATGACCAGACCAAAGACTCAATGACTCAGGCAACTGTTGAAGTTCAGAGTGGACATTTAAAAGGGAGAAAAGTTACCATATGGGAGCTCATTAACTCGGATTATCTCACTGAGGAGCAAAGACTTGACTTACATAAGGCAATACAGATCTGGGAAAATGACAATTGAGAAAATTACAAAGATTATAATTGAAATTGTCACTGAGAAAGATGCCAAGAAACAAGAAGAGGGCTACTTTAAGGGACTTAGGGCACCAGTTCCTCCCAAGTCATTATTTGACTCTCAAAATCATTGACAAGTCAACCTATGATTTGCTGGAACAAGGTAAAAAGACTCCAAAAGAAGTAAGCAAAAACACTTCAGTCAACAAGTATCTCCAAGGCTCTGAGAGCATTGCTGGAGTTTACCTTGAGCCTAGACAAAGAGAAAGTCAGCATCTACCAAGCAACTGAGAAGAAACTCTCAGACAAAACACAGGTATCGCTTTGCTTGAAGCTCAAGCTGCTACAGGATTCATCGTGGATCCATCAAGAAATGAATGTCTTACTGTGGATGATGCAGTTAAAGCAGGCCTTGTTGGCGGAGCTTCATGAGAAACTTCTCTCTGCTGAAAAAGCTGTCACTGGATACAAAGACCCATTCACTGGCAATAAAATCTCCCTGTATCAAGCCATGGAGAAAGAATCTTATCCTCAAAGAACATGCCATGCCACTCTTGGAGGCACAGTTGGCTGCAGGTGGAGTTATTGATCCAGTAAACAGTCATCGTATTCCTGTCGAAATTGCTATTCACCGTGGCTATGTTACCAAACAGCTGGCCAGCAGCATTGCTGAAAGCAAGTACTTCTCTGACCCTGCATCCTGATGAAAACATATCATACAAACAGTTAAAAGACAAGTGTATGACAGATCCTGACACGGGTTTAAATCTGACTAAAGCTCTCCAAACCACAGGCCCCAACAGTTGTGGAGAAGACATACCTTTACAGTGAAGAACAAACTCAGAGTGATCTAACAACTACCAACGTCGATTACCCATTGAAGGTCAGGGCTCTATGTCTCTCTGGGATGTCATAGAATTCAAATTCCTACTACCTAGGAGCAAAGGTCTCAGCTTCTGGAAGAATATCGTTCTGGCAACATAACAAAGGAACGTATGATAATCATTATAATTGAGATTCTGGAGCAGAGAGAAAATTATTAAAGGGGAGAACATCCAGACAGGTAGCACAAGAAGACGTCAAATTACTATTGAAGATCTCTACAATGCCCGCATCATTGACCTTGAGACCTTCAACCTGTTGAAGAAAGAGAAAAGACCATGCGGTGATGTCATGGAGATGCAAAGTGTTAAGCAGTACTTGTATGGAACTGGCAGTGTTTCTGGTGTGGTGACTGATTCAAATTCCAAAATCAGCATTTATCAAGCAATGAAGAGAGGGATGATGAAGCCAGACATTGCAATTGGTCTTGGAGGCTCAAGCAGCCACTGGATTCATCATTGATCCTGTCAGGATGAAATGCTCACTGTAGATGAAGCAGTGCGCAAAGGTGTAGTGGGCCCAGAAATTCATGATAAGCTCTTGTCTGCAGAGAGAGCAGTGACTGGTTTCAAGGATCCATATAGTGGAAAGATTGTCTCCTCTTCCAAGCAATGAAAAAGGACCTTGTGTCCGAGGACTATGCCCTAAGGCTACTTGAAGCTCAAACAGCAACAGGTGGTATTATTGATCCAGAGTATAACTTCCACCTGCCAACAGAGATTGCCACACAACGTGGATATATTAACAAAGAGACTTATGAAAGGCTGTCCGATGAGGTCAAAGGATACGTTGATCCATTAACTGATGAAAAGCTTTCATATGCTCAGCTTTTGAAAAGATGCAAGGTTGACAAAGATGGGCTATATCTGGTTGTCTCTAGCAGACAGAAGGCTGCTCTTCAGAGGTCTCAGAAAAGAAATTACAATAGAGGAGTTATTTCGCTCAAAAATCATTGATGAACAAACAGTCAGCGTAACTTAACGAAGGGCTACTGAACAGTGGATGAGGTGAGCAGTAGATTGCGGAAATATCTTCAGGGCTCAAGCTGTATTGCTGGCGTGCATGTGGAGTCTACTAAAGACCGTCTATCTATCTTACCAAGCCATGAAAAAGAACATGATCAGGCCAGGTACTGCTTTTGAACTGCTGGAAGCACAAGCAGCCACAGGTTATATAATTGACCCTATCAAGAACCTCAAGTTAACAGTAAATGAATCAATTAAGATGGGAATTGTCGGCCCAGAGTTCAAAGACAAGCTCCTGTCTGCTGAGAGGGCTGTGACTGGCTATAGAGATCCTTATACAGGCAAAACTGATCTCACTGTTCCAGGCAATGAAAAAGGGCCTGATTTTGAGAGACCACTGGAATTCGCCTTCTTGAAGCCCAGATTGCTACTGGAGGAATTATTGACCCAGAGCAGAGTCACCGCTTGCCAGTCGAAGTTGCCGTACAACCGAGGGTTTTTCGATGAGGAGATGGACGAGATCCTTCAGTGACCACATTGGATCACATGAGGTCCTTTGACCCGAACACAGAAGAGAATCTGACCTACCTGCAGCTGATGGACAGACGTATTGTAGACCCAGACACAGGTCTTGTGCTCTTGCTTCTTAAAGAAAAGAAACGCGAGAAACAGTCTTCCACCAAATCCTCCGTTCGCAAACGCAGAGTTGTCATTGTGGATCCCGATTCAGGCAAAGAGATGTCTGTGTATGAAGCCTACCGCAAAAAGCTAATTGACCATGACACTTACCTTGAACTTTCAGAGCAAGAGTGTGAATGGGAAGAAATCACAATGACATCATCAGAAGGGGTTGAAAAGTCAATACTCATTGACCGAAGATCAGGTCGACAGTATGACATTGAGGACGCTATCGCAAGAGGCCTCATTGACCAGAGTACAATTGACCAGTACCGCTCCGGCACCCTTTCTATCACAGAATTTGCTGATATGTTATCTGGAAACATGGGTGGTTTTCGTTCCCGATCCTCTTCCTCTTGGGTCCACCTCCTCTTATCCAATGAGCCCTGTACCTACCATCAAACCTCCTGCAACTATATGGAATGATCCATCTGAGGAGACAGGTCCTGTGGCTGGAATACTGATACAGATAGCCTAGAAAAAGTTTCAGTCACCGAAGCCATGCGCAGGAACTTAGTGGATTCAATAACTGGCCAGAGACTGTTGGAGGCACAAGCTTGTACCGGTGGCATAATAGACCCATCTACAGGAGATAAATTCCCAGTTGCTGAAGCGACCGTAGAA
The DNA here is from genome assembly GCA_030378365.1 of Hybognathus amarus. NCBI lineage: Eukaryota > Metazoa > Chordata > Actinopteri > Cypriniformes > Leuciscidae > Hybognathus > Hybognathus amarus. The sequence goes on along the minus strand of JAQIUQ010000265.1, from coordinate 47,178 downwards.
GGGTCTTATAGATAAGATAATGGTCGACAGACTCAACTTAGCCCAGAAAGCTTTCCATGGATTTGATGATCCTCGCACTAAAGTCAAAATGTCTGCTGCTCAGGCTCTCAAGAAAGGCTGGCTTTATTATGAGGCAGGACAGCGTTTCCTGGAGGTGCAGTATCTTACCGGCTGGCCTTATTGAGCCAGAGGCTGAGGGACGGATCTCTTAGAGGAGGCAATCAGGAAAGGTTCCATTGATGGTCGTACAGCCCAAAAGCTCAGAGATGTGAGTGGTTACTCAAAATATCTTACATGTCCCAAAACCAAACTGAAGATCTCCTACAAAGATGCCATGGACAGAAGCATGGTTGAAGAGGGATCTGGCCTTAGGCTTCTGGAAGCTTCATCAACATCCAGTAAAGGCCTCTACAGTCCCTACAATGTCAGTGGTGCTGCATCTGCCTCTGGATCTCGGACTGGGTCCAGAACAGGCTCTAGGTCAGGTTCAAGAAGAGGCAGCATTGATGCTACTGGCTCTGGATTCAGCTTGAACTTCTCATCATCATCATATACTTCCTCTAGTTACAACCGCAGATTTTAAAGCTGGACCCCAAGTGGTCCTGCAGCTTTCATATCAATGCTGACTCTATACACTGACAGTTACATAATACAAAGAAATTAATCAGACAAAAAAGAATGACTTTTTTCCGCTTTGCATGTTTTTGGTATAGGAAAATGCATTCCAAAAACTACCAGTATCATTTTTTTCTGGCAATGGTTACGTTTCCATTTTATATAGTTTGGATGCTTACGAACTATTAATTACCTGGTTAGCTTTATTCATAGTTCAAGTTATTTTTCAGTTTATACAGATATTTTATGTATTTTGAAAGTGGTATTTTTATTTTCTTATTTTATACTTAAATACAGCATCTTAAATTTCGGGAGGTGTTAACATACTACAAGTTACTTTCAGCATTTTGGAGATTTAAAAAAAATCCAACTCTGACTAGACTGTATTTAATATTGCTTATATTAGTCTATTTCTACGTATTATTTTAGAAAATTCTTTTAATACTTTGGTTTATGGATAAACGTACCAGAAAATATACCAAGTTTTACAAACAAGAAATTAGATTAACAAAGAGTGTGGTTATTTTTACATATTTGTAAAGATTTAAAAGAGATATATTAGAGCAAATAAAAGTTGCAGCTTGTTTCATGGAATGTAAAAACAAAACACTATACCTATGCATGGACACTTAAGCAATCAACTTGTGCAACAAGCCAATATTTATGTCCCTAAAACTGGAGCTTTCTGTTATGAAAGTCTATTTTTCATTTACTGGATCCAGTCCCTCTCCAAAGTCCTTTGCAAAAGAACTCATTACTCCTGACAGACAGTTAATGAGTCCTTAAGGCCCAGATTCATGTCAGTCCTCCACTGATGTTATCCAATGAAGATTTCAGATGTCTGACCCATTCCTCACTCATAACATCTGGACAGATCTGGATTAAATGTATTGTAAGTTAAACTAAATTTACATTTATTGCAGCCGTCTCATCGCTGATTTTATTTGTCTCAAAGCCTTTCTTACTCTGTTCTGTCACTGTGCTTTTTTAAACAGATAGATGATGTTTCTGCTATCTTGTAACAGCTGCTTTAATTTGTCTTTCCTGAGGATTTATTGACAGCATTCAGCAATATTATAGTTGTGCTTGTGCATTTATAGTTTGTGTTTTGTCATGTTTTCCCCCACAGAGATCATCTGTTACTAGATATGGACTTGATGATGCCACACATTTGGTCTTGGATCACAAAATAAATGATGATCATCAGCAGCCCACATCCTTAGACATCCAGGTACTTTATTATACGTTCACATTCACTACCTATCAATCAGGGTTTGTTTTTGCATTGTACCAAGTATATTTTAGTTTTCCTTTCCCTTCATTCACCTATTTTGTTGCGTTTTTTTTGTCATTTTGTTGCTTCATATATGTTGTATATTTTTAATGTTTTTAGATCCTTACTGAGGGTTTCCTTCTTCCATTGCATCCGCCATTTGCATGAAGACACTAGAGGCTAGGGCTACCTTGAAGTTCTCCTTGGATATCACTGGGAGCTGGACTTTGGAGTTTACACAAAATAATTCAAAACAGTTGGATCCATTAATGTGGACTTTTTATGTAGTCCTAAAAATATGGTTTGCATTAGACGTAATGCATTAGATACACTACACATACTCTTGTGTTGCACTTCTCCAGAAGATTACACATTTTCATAAAACAGATAAATTGCATGATTGACTGAATGTATTTTGGCTCATTTCTTTTTTTACATTTCCTTTGACAAACATTGTTTTAGTCACTTGTTGCCTCCCATGTATTGCTTTGCTTGTTTTTATATTATTATACTGTTGTGACTTTTGAAAGTACTTGACTTTTTTCTTTAAATTTCTTTCTTTCTTTCCTTTTTTTGTGATGTTGTATATGTAAAATATGTTTGCATGTTTCACTAACTTGCTATAAAGTGTTTTGAAAAGATGAAGAATAGAATTTTGAATTATTACCAATATATGGAAGATTATATATGAGTAAAAGATGTATGAAATACTGAACTGGTGGATGAACTATTTCCTTAAGAGATACTGGTAATAATAGAATGAGTTTTTAAAAATAACACAGTACTTAAGTGTAAATAAATATAATATTTGGAAACATCAGTTCCCGTCTTGTAGAGTTTGTGTTTAATTTATTGTCATATTTTACTCGTGACATTCCAGCAAATAACTGGTAAATAAGTGATCTATAAGTAGTCATGTATCAAAATACTGTGTCCTCTGGTGGTAGTGAAGTTGAATGGCAGGCTCAGATCTGGCATTATGTTAAATCTGTAGGCTGAACGACAGAACCCAGAGGGGGACACATTTATGGATGGACAGCCTTTCTGCCATTATGCTATCTGACAGCTTCTCTGCTCTCCCTGCATTAACTGTGCCCGTGCTGTGCCTTTCTCCACATGATGACAGCTCTACGGTATGTTTTTAGATCAACAGAGAGGTAGAATAACAATCGTGAAGTAAATGTAACAAATATGTGCATGTAATAAGCGTGTGTTTGGTGTCCGTCTGTTTCAGGAATCGGCTGCACCGAAGGGCAGACAATACGGGTAAACTAAACACAATGTTCATTTCCAATTTTATATTTTAATTTAATAATAAACCCCATATATTTTTCAAATAAATTCCACAAATGTATAGCATTATGACTGTAAGTCATCATGTCTATATTATTTTATATTATTTATTTAAAAAATAATTATATATATATATATATATATATATATATATATATATATATACATATATACATATATACATATATATATATATATATATATACACACACATATATATATATATATATATACAATCAGCCCGTTCTCATCCCAAGGCGTCATATAGTGACGCTTTTGCCAATGCATACACATCCAACGCATATGGCACCCTTTAGCGTGAATGTGAGATGCAGATTTATATGGGGCAGAAGGCACCTCCCAGAAAAAAAGAGACTGATCATTAGATTTAATCAGCTTGATTATTATTCTTTCCCTTAGTTGGTCAAGAACAAAGTGGATGTTTCTTATCTTGATCAGATTACATTTTCCCATGAAAATTATTATGTTGGTCATGTTTCCAAAAAGAATAATCTGTGAATCTGAACGCCAGTATCCACATCGGCGACGACTGACAGCCACACACTCCTCAAACATTGTGTTCATCCACGCTGTGCCGTGCTCGAGGCACAACGCACATAAAGTTGATAATTACGCGAATGAATGCAATTGCAGATTTCGATTAGAAATGGTGACAGAGGAAAAACTACAGACTGCAGCTCGAATGTAATTACGTGTTAAGTGTTTAATGTCCAAATATTTCAGTTATAAAAAGAATGTAATGATGTTCAATTATCTACTTAATAGCATATTATTACTAATAATAATATTAACGAACAGTTTATCATAAAGAAATTATGTTTAATTAGTTCAATGCACTATATTATAAGCTTATTTTAAACTTTACAAATATTAAGAGCTTATTGATAGAGACCTGATTTGTTATGACACATGAGCAACTTTTCTCTTTTTACGGATATGACGTGACACAGGCGAGTGATGTATGTGCACAATTTCCTGCAAAAACCATCCCAACAGGTCTAGAAAAAAAAATTTTTTGAAAGAAGGATTGATGATGTACTGTATTGACTCCTTGACACACCTATAATACAAAATTCACTTTAATATTGTTTTTGAACATATATTGATGTGTCTGCTGTGTGTGTGCACAACCAAGCTAGCCACTAACATGCCTAGGGCTCTATCTTGCACCCGGTGCAAATGACTTTATACACTAACGTATGTGTCATTCATATTTTGCACGCGCGCAAGCGGGCTTTTTTCCTCCAAAGATGCACGTCGGTAAACTAGGAAATGAACTTGCACTCCCTGGGTGGATTGGCGCAAAAGGGAGGCATGTTTCGGCGCAAACATTCCCTAGTGCTATTTTACACTTCCAGAAAAACAATTGCACCACTGACTTTAGACCAGGTTTTTTCTGGTCAGTGGCGCAATTGTTTTTCTGGAAAACAAAACAGCGCTGCGCGTTGTTTTAATGCTATTTTAAGCGCGCATGCTTGGCCATAATGTAGCGGGTGCACAACGCACATACACTTTGATTCTCTCATCAACACAGATGCAGTTTTTATTTTTGCAAATCATACATTATAACAAGGAAAAATATTAACACATGAGGGAAATCATTGTGGTTTACATGAAGATGAAAAAACCTAATTACCCAATTTTTTTAAGGCTAATTGTAGTACTGAAGGATCAGACCGGTTTGCCCAATAGTGGCAAGAAACACATGTTTATAATGTTTAAACGACGCTGATTTGGGAGGGTTTCTCCCATTCCCATACAACGTCACTTCTGTCTTTCAATGCCCTGACAAGAATGTCGGTCTCCTCAGCTGTGAACGCTCCTGCCGCGCGCCTGGTAAACCCATAGACAGTAAAAGAAATGGACACAGCGACCCCGTTGATTTCAACGGAGAGAGCTGAAGCTCAACATGGGCACTCACTTCCTGATAGTCGAGCGTTCTGCGCAGGCTCAACGACGTAGATGTCACGTGAGCAATCTGACTGACAGTTGTAAATCGTCTAGCTGTGCCTACACAAATTTTAATCATGCACAGAGACGGCGAAGCGCGATTTGGAGCAACTTTTTGTAAGTATTCTGATTAATTATTTTGTCATTTTGCTTCTATCTATGCCATGGGCTGACTTTAAGACAGTAAAAGATTGCCTGCAAGGCTGTGCGAGCTTCTCCTCCTGTGTATACGGTAACTTCTCCACTGCGCGACGGACAGTCGAGTGGTTATGACGCAATTTTTAGCCTATTTTTACAAGAACGGCTTCTACGGGGCCATAACGTAACATACAAAGTAATGGAGCCTTTTATACATTGTCGTGTTTCTTTAGAAATAAATAATGGATAAATGGAGTCTTTGAACGCCTCAGATGTAAAGTTATTCGCTGTCAAAGTGACGCCTAAATGAATGGGAGTCAATGGGATGCTAACAGCAGGAGATAGTCCGCTACAATGGCGGCCCCCAGAGGCAGCTTCAGCGTCCGGCTGATGGATTACCCCCTTGGGTAAACCCGCCGTTATAATAACATCTGTCATGCAACATGCGCACCTGTTCTTAAAGGGTATGTTGGATGACACTCTGATTGGTTTGTTTCCCGTTACGCCCAAACCACACTATGAATAATGAAGCTACTTCAGACCAACTTCTTTTAGATTTGCGCCAGGCGCAAGAGGCATTTATCCCGACGGGAAAATAGCAACAGTGCCGGGATCCGCCCACAAAGTTACTTGCGCTTTGCGCTTTGATACTTGCGTTTCAGATCGTTAAAATAGGGCCCCTAGTGTCGCAAAATAACCCGTTCAGGAATGTGCTCCAATGTGACATCACATTTTAATAGGCCCCGCCCATGACTGGCACAGAATCTGCCCTATTAGCTTGGCTCCTCCCTGAGTGAGCTGTCCACAGTCCGCCATGTTTATCTCCTCGCCAGAGCATTTAACAGCAGCATTCAAGTAAGAAATTCTTATTAAAGTCCCCGTGAACCGGAAGTTGCAAACGATTTTTCTCCAGTGCTGTGACGTATTTCCAAGTGAAACGGAATATTGAACAGAGGGCAGGGTTTTACTCTAGCGCTCCTCCTCTCCATCTCTCGCTCATAGCAAACTAACGGTTTGAGGGGAGTGGTTAAGCATTTCCCCACCCAAGAGAAACCTACGTCATCAGAAAAAGAAACCATTCCAGACCGGAAGTAACTTTTCAGATTTTGATTAAAGATTAACAAGGTAAAACATTTTTTTAATATATATTTACTTGCACGGATTAATTGTTCACCACAAGACTAGTAATATGCGCTAACAAAGAAAATAGGTTCAATTTTGATTTCACGGGGACTTTAAAGTTATTCAATCAGTGATTTTGTTTTTCTGTTGATTCATATCGCGGCATACAGGGGTGTAAGTAAAGAATTACAAATACTCACGTTACTGTAATTAAGTCGTTTTTTTTTTCAGAAATTGTACTTTTTTGAGTAAGTTTAAAATTGTGTAATTTTACTTTTACTTGAGTACATTAAATTTAAGTGATGTATCGGTACTTTTTCTTCGCTATTTTCCTTATGTTTGTGGTCGTTACTCATTACATGCTTGTTCTAATTTTATTTTAATCCATCAACGTGATTGGATCGAGTAATCGGTCTCGTGACTGTCATCAAATCAAATTAAGCATAGAAAACTTTAACCGCCTATTCCTGCTGTTACTCGTGACTGCTGTGGAAGTTCTTCAAGCATCAATTCAATCCAGATATCAGCGTCTTCCTCTAATATGCTAAGGTACATTTCACATTTCTCCTTAATATGATATTTATGGGGTAGGTGACGAGTTCATAATGCGGTGAATTCCCGCTCCCATTTACTTCAGAATCACTATATAGAGAGACGCGCGTCACGATCTGTGCACTGCCGCGTCTCGCGCTCGCCATGCCGCCAGATTCAGAATCAGTGCACCAGGTCGTTAACTTGAACTGCATTTCTTAATAAGAAATTAGCACAGCTCGTTAATAAACAACGTTTTTTGATTGATCCATTATACGATCCGTATTCATTTGGCAAGTGCACTTGAACATGTTGAACTTTAGTTTTTTTGTTTGTGGATGCAGCTGATAAAACAGCTTCGCCTCACAGACAAAGAGACAAAGTGTGTTTGTTTCTTTTGTAAAAGTTTCCTGGATATAACTTCCCTATTTAATGCACAATTTTCCTTACAAATTATATTATCAGCATTACAATGTGAGTAGCCGTGTAAAATGTAAGGGATGATGCCACCCTTCTAGAACAATGTGCATTTACGTTTAAGTTGTAACATATTTAATAGCATGGAATTAAAGTGTGTAATTAGTGTTAGCTCACTATCTTAGCCTTTTTCAGTGCATTGGTTGAGGTAATCTGATAATATTAGTGATTCTCATTTATCAAAACACTAACATTGGTACCGTTTTGGAGAGAAATTGGGTATTTTTTAATCTCTCTATTTAACCCATCTCTTGGTGTGTGATGCTGAACTATCATATGAGTTTCTAAAGGTTTTTGAATTCTTTGCACAGTTATGAATATTGATATTTTATGTGCAACAATAGCATTCTCAGGCCCATTGGCTTTTCGCCTAATTTTAAAGGGGGGTTGACTGCGATTTCACTTTTTTTATTTTAAATAGTGTGTAATGTTTACAGTGATTAAATAGTGATTTTAAATTGGTGCATGAACAGTAGTTGCAGCGCTGAAAGTTTAGTGTAAGCAGAGATATCGTCTTTTAAAAATCAGGAAGTATAATTGCCTACAAAAACGACTCGAATTGGGACTGCAGCTGGGTTATGGTACGTCACTAACCCACAACCCCATTTGCATCAACCCCTCCCTCCGGAATATGCAGGAAAGGGCATGACCATGTGTCTGCAGCACGTCGAGTGAGTTGTGCTCATCCAGCTGTCAAGTCTTCTGTGTTTGAGCTTCCCACGGACGCTATACTTCAACAACAATGGATACAATTTGTTTGATTATATTCCTGAAAGTGACGATCGTAATCTAGCTCTCTGTGCTGCACATTTTACGGAAGACAGCTTCCAGAATCTCCACAAATTCAATGTCAGATTCAACAAGAAACTGTTACTAAAACATGAAACAGTTCCAACTTTAAAATCAGAGTCAGCAGTTGTTGGGACACAACCTGTAAGTAGGCTAAGACTTAATAATTTTAAATGTATCTGCATGTATAATTCCCGACATAGCGTTGTGTTTTATTTTTTTTCAAATGCCAGTGCTGGCTTTGTAGGCTTTATGGGCTAATAGTTTGGCTATTTTGTGTCTACGGCAAACGCGTACAAACATTATGGACCTGAATTTTGTATAAGTACTAATGTTGTAAATGTATTTTTCATGTATATATGCTTTATGACTTTGTTTTTGATTTAAACAAGAACGTAAACTTGCCAACGCTGTTTGTGTTTAACATTACTAGCCAGTCAGTTGCTATTGTTGCCAGTCAGATGCTATTGTGTAAAACAAACGTGTATAAAGTTAAAAAATGTAGCAAATTATCATTCAGAAACCTTTATTAAGAGCCGTGTGTGGTGAGGTTCTGCTTGACTCGATTCATCGCGGCTTTCTCTGTCTGATTCTGCCTCAACTGATACTGCAGTCTCGACATCATTATTTACGTGTATCCACCGTCTATGTTATCCACCTTTGGCATGCCCGTATCGCCGGTAAAGGTAATGGGCGTTAACCTTCCGGACAACGTGAGCGACAGTTTAGCCAATCACAACACACCGGCCCAAACGAACCAATCTGAGCCCGCCACGTGTTTCTGAGGGACTGTTTTCATAGAATCAGGAAGTCAACCGCTCGTCAGGGGACAGAGGAGAGCGCGGCTTACAATAAAGGTGAAATTTATGAAAAATAAGACTTTTAAAAAAAGAAAAACCACGGATACATGTTATATTGCATCCCATAAACACAATCATGCAAAGAAAAAAACGCAGTCAACCACCCCTTTAAATGCTTTCCCCCAAATAATATGATTTAAATGGTGATGAGTGTACTGATTTCATGCATTTTAAAAAGATGGATGATAGATATTCTTCAATCTTTCTTACAAAGAACAAAATATAATGTAAATCACAGTATGTGCATTTGTTTTTAATTTATAAATTGTAGTGCACAGTGTTTATTATGAGGGGTAGAATCCACACCTCAGTACTCACTACTCACTACTCATGAGTACTTTTAAATAAGCTACTTTTTTACTCTTACTCAAGTAGTTTTTTGGACAAGTACTTTTTACTCTACTCACTTGAGTATGTTTTTTCAGTACTCTTTCCACCACTGCCGGCATATAGCAATAGGTACTGCTGTAAACTGCTGTCGCTTTAATACACAGATCTAATATGCACAAGCAATTTATTTCCTTGCTGTTTAGGTTCCCAGACACAACAGACTATGTTTGTGCACTTTGTGTGTTTTTGTTGTTGTTGTTGTTGTTTTGTTTTTTACATAAACTTGTGTGAATTTGGCAGTTTAAGTGCAATCCGAGGTGAAAGAGAAATTAGTTTAATGCTCACGGGACACGCAGCCAGCTTTCTGTGCACAGGCTTAGGGTGTGTGTGCGCTCAGAAAACCATAAATCAGAAGTTTAAACTGATATGGCTTTAAAATGCATGCAAATAAACAATTGATCTATGAGACCAAACAATGACCGTCACCTTGGTCTTATCCTGAATGACCACATTCCTCCACCTATCCTTGAGACCTAATATCAACAATGTCAGGTGACTGTCTTATGGTGTGTTCACACTGAACATGAATTTAATCGTTTGCGCAAGTAGATTACATGCAAAGTCCATGCAAAGACGCAAATAGATGCATCATTCGCGCGGGGCGTTGCGAATGACACAAATTGGGCACCACGTTTTGCTGCGAACGCCTTCCGCACAAGTTGAAAAATTTGAACTTGAGCGGAAGATTCGCATGACGCTTTGTTGCGCCAGCCTATCATTGAAGAGCTAATCGATATACGTTTGGTCTATCACTGTTGTCGAAAATGGAATTGTTGCCGTCTGTGGGTACCCTGAAATATATGATACTACATCGTAATTAAATCATAGCAAAAACAATAAGCTTTATATTTATTGGTCTTCACGTTATTTTATGAAACTGCCCCTGACCTGAGACAGATGTAAAGGCGCTCCACAGCTGAGACGGATAGCCTGTAGTTGGTGTCCATCCGAGAAATGCTGTCAGCGACCCTAGCTAGCAAGTTATCAAACTGGCCACCCGTCATTCTCAAATAGCGCTGGAAACGGCTGTCATCCAGGCGCAGTTACTGGAGAAGACGGTGAAATTCACAGAGTAGAGATCGCCTCTGGATGGTGCTGTGAACCCAGACACGTCGGCTTTCCTCCATATTTGGGACTTCCACAACAAGTACAGAGCAGCAATATCTTTTATGTCAGACATGACGGAAACGTATGCCAGGAAGAAATTGTGTTGTTGTTGTTTTTTTGTTTACGAGTGACGCGGACGCGCAAATGGGTTCGCAATGTTCAAGCGTCTAACTGAGACGCGAATAGACACATATTTGACGCTCTATTCGCGTTCTGTGTGAACACACTATTAGGGGTTGGCTATCCAACATCTGGATGACCAACCACTTCATCCTGAGTGAAAAGGGATGGTGACGGTCATCGTTTAGTCTCATAAATCCATAGTTATAGTCATAACTTACGATCTATTTTGACCTCACTTAGACCATCACCACGGGCCTATCCTGGATGACATGTATCAGCAGGGTCACGAGGAACTAGTATCTTTTCCATCTCCTGGCAATTTAGCTACAGATAGAACGGCGGACCCCAAAGAATTTGAATTTGTTACATTAATCAGGGCTTGAAATTAACTTTTTTACTTGGTAGCACTGGTGCTACTAACTTCAAAAAGTTAGGAGCACCAGCAAAAATTTAGGAGCACCCACTAAAAAATAATTTCAGATCACAGAATTTAATTTCAGAAAAATTCAGATTAGATTTTCTACTGTGTTAGGGTGTAATGAAGATCTAATGTCTGATTTTCATTCCTAAATGACAACTTTTTGTCTATTAAAAATGTCTATTAAAAATCACAGCGGAATATTATGGTGCTCCTGCTGACCCAGAGAGTATATTCAACTACGCAGTATTGTTATTTCTGTGTTACAAATATTCTTATCACAGAAGAACTTGAATCGGAACTAGAATGAAAGATTATGGTTTGGATATAAACACTGACGTCTACAGAAGTGATCAAAATAGAGACAATCACCTTTTGAAAGTAACATGGAGCTTCAAATAACAATTGTATCGAATCACATTGTTACTCCACTAGGTGGCGACAAGTGACTTAAATGTATTTGTTATTGAATCATTCATTCAAGAGAGTCGTTAAAAAAATGCTAATTCATCCATTAATGAAACAAGCAAAGTATTTATTATGATATTACTCATATATTGCTATATAAATAAGCTATGTATACTAAATAAGCTATGTATTAATAAAACAATATAAATAAAAATAAAAAAAACATCCTCACTATCAGCATTGGCATTTTCCACCTCAACGTGTCCAACGAGGATGTTCGTGGGCTGTCCATTAAGCAGGATGCGGACATAAACGATCACACACACTCCTTGACAGACAGGTCGGTGTCTCCATCGATAATGAAATATGTACTAAGCTGACGACAATTTAACTGCGGTGTTCTCGCGATTAGTATCTGCTATGACCCCGATGATATTGGCACATGATTTCTCAGTTGAGTCATGTCATGTCAAATCAAGTCATGTTAATCACAACTCCGTTCTTTTTTATGAGCTGCAACATGGGTTTAAATTTAGTGAAGGCAAGCTCTTCTTTGGCGATGGTGTATGCGGTGTTAAATTATGTTTAGCTCTTTATGTGATGGTAATCTAGCTCTTTATGTGACGGTAATCTAGCTCTTTATGTGACAGAAATCTGTCGTTCGTTTCATCTTCTCCAGCCTTAATTTCGGCACGGTAGTCTGCTCCCTGTCACTTGACAACGGAGCGCCGCGAAAGGGAGTGATTGACAGCTAATATTAACCAATCTAAAATCTGCTTTAAAGTTAAGAACGTAAGGATGAAGTTTGATTGGTTATGTATGTTGGATAGAATGATGGTACGGCCACCGCGTATCAGCGCACATAAGGTGCACAGTAATTTGCTAACTTTTTGTAGAGGTCGCACCACAACCATTATATGCACTCGCACTAATGCTCCCAAATATATTTTTAGGTCGCACAGGTTAAAATTCAGGAGCATATGCGACCAAAATGGTCGCAATTTTGAGCCTTGTTAATCCTATAAAATCTTAGAGTACCCCAAGAAGCTGCAGCACAGATGTCTGAGACTGCTACCACCTTGAGTGCTGCCCAGGAAGAAGCCATGCTCCCGGTAGAGTGAGCAACCAGATCACCAGGGATAGGTAGATTCACCTACCTATGATAAACCAGTTTCCCTATCGGGATTAATAAAGATCAATAAATCAATCAATTCTGGTTAGAAATAAGCTTGTGACATTGTATCCACTATCCAATGAGATAATTGTTGCTTGAACACAGGCTTGCCTGCACACGGACGAGTGAGCTCAATGTATGTGTGCAATGCTCTAATAGGACATAGGGAAGAATTATGCAACCCTATAACTTGGAAAGGAATGACGAGTTTGGCCAGTGAAAAACCCTGTTTTTTCCACCTCCCACCTCAAGCACTCTTCATTGATGATAAAAAGTGCAATTCACTAATTCTCTTGGCTGAACATATCGCAATGAGGAAGATGTCTTACGTGTCATGAACTTGAGATTTACTTGTTCCATAGGTTCAATAGGTGCGTTTGCCAATGAGAGTCAGACAATAGTAAGGTCCCAAGCAAGTGATCTCATAACTCTCCTTGGGCGTAAATGGTGTGCACCCTGAAGGAATTGAGTCACCAAAAGGTGTTTACCAATCCGTACACTAAAACGTGGAAATGGGAGATGGCAATGTAGACCTTTATGATATTAACTGATTTCACTGAATCCAACAATGATTAAAGAAAACAAAAAAACAACAACCTGGTGTTGCAATCAATTCGCCACTTGCTAGAGTAGTTACTCCCCGAAGAGGGTGCCTTACTGTGCGTCGCACCAGTGGTCAAGCGTCAAAATAGATCGGATAAACGCAAATTTGAAGCGTTATTCGCGTCTATCCAATCTATTTTGACGCTAGACCACTTTGTGGTAATTCGGGCATCAAAAGTGAAACTGACGTGCGTAAAAACAAAAGTTTTAAGCGAAATTTACGTGCGTCAGAGTTGAAAGTTTCAAAAGTTTCGAACCCCATTGGCTGCCATCTGTTTACAAGATGTCCTTTGTTGATTGGTCGGTTATAGAGAGAGTCACTGCTCTGTATTTGCTCTGAAGCGCAGAACAGAACCGTAGGGATTATCATCACCGTATTGCGCCATTACCACGTAGGCTCTACACCTCATTCGCGCCACAGGAATTTTTTATGCATTTCTTTATTTTGCACTATTTGCGTCCGGTGTGAACGCACCATTAAGACTATTAGAACAATACAGCTACATCTAAGTGTTTAGAGAGGGGCTGAGCAAAGGCCATACCCACAGTCTCTGGTGCCAGATTTGGCCCTCCACTTAAGAGAGATTGACTTTTTTCAGTAATGGCCAAGGGTGAACTTGGACCAAACGTACAAGGGCTGGAAACCAATCTTTATTTGGTCACTTTAGGGCCACAAGTAAAACTTTGTGACTGCCCAATGCTACCCTCTTGAGCACCAGGGGAATCAAAGGTAGGGGAGGACAAGTCTACAAATAAGTCTTTCGGCCAAATTTTGATATAGTACATCTATCCCCAAAGGACCTCCCTGAATGTTCAGGGAACTAAATATATTGCAATTGTTTGTCTCAGAAGTCGCAAATAGGTCGATCTTCGACGTCAGTCAGTTCTTTCCTAATAGTCTCAGGCAAAGATGTCTGAGCTAACCAGATCTGTCTTCAGGCTAAAATTGCTGAAGACATTGATGCTCCAATATCCTTGGTAAGCTGTGAGTGTGTGATATGAGTGCTGTGTCAATCGAATTCATAACATCACGCTGCTCTATATTGACAACTTTCCTCAAAGCAACCAAACCTATTGCTAAAGCATTTCCCAATTGGGCTGCCCATTGGCACTTTAACCGATCTGTCTTCTGACAGTTTTTACCAGGACAATGAGGGTTGCCCTTAACCCTATCAGACCCCAAATTGGTTAAGGCTGCACTCTCTCGCTCCACTGAAGGCATGTTCCCCATAATACGCTCAGGGGCGAGTACTCACCTACAACTTGCATTAAACCGGGGTGCGGCTTTTGGATTATTCCAGGCTTTCCTTAGCATCTAGGAATAATCCTCAGCCGCAGATATAGACACAGAAGGCCGTGTATGGGAAATGCTCACCCATACACCTTATGTGGGGGCTGGAGCTGTAGCTTCTTCCTTAGTATCAAGGCCCACGATACTTGCCACATTTAAAATGTGAGAAAGAATGTCAGAATGTGGGCTACCTTCTGAAACCTGGATTCATCTTCCTCATCGTCTCAGGATTCCACTCACTGCCATAAAGGGAATTATTTGCAAGCAGTGATATGACATCTATAGAATCATCCCTCTCTCGCTGATATGATGTAAACTCATCTCTATGGGAGGGTGCAGCAGAGAGTGCAGATGGTTGTGTGCATGACCAGCTCAGTCATGTAATGCTGCCAACTTTGTAACTGTGTTTCGTCCTTGGGCTCTTGGACTACCGTGGCCCTCTCCTGTTTATTCTGAGACATTTCAGGAACTATTTGGAGTAACTACTACCAGTTGAATGACTGGCCCTCTGCACTCTATCTTGCAAGATATCCCCATTCCAGCTGCACAGGTGTTTCCGATATCATCCAATAAATGTTACATACCCAAACAGGAAGGGCGTATACCTGTTGGTATAGGTGTAGGTGTATAACAGTTTGTATACCAAAACTAACATTTTGAGTAACTCTTGAGAACAAGCCATGTTTCCCTTCCACTCAAAAAAGGGCATTTACAACATGGTATAATTAATGATCTGTGGGCTATTTGAGCCCATTCTCATCCAAAGGCGTCATGTACAACGCTTTTGCCAAAGTGCAGACATCCAACGCACATGGCACCCTTTAGCGCCAAAAGAGATGCAGATATATATGGGGCAGAAGGTGCCTCCTAGTTGTCTAACCATAACCCTACCCCAGACCTAAACCTACCATAACCGAAGTGTTTCATTTGAAGCTAAAGAGTGCCATGTGCATTGGATGTCTATGCTTTGGCAAAAGTGTTGTATATGATGCCTTGGGATGAGAATGCATTGGCTATTTTGAGCTGAAACTTCACAGACACATTCTGGGGACACCTGAGACATCTTATATTACATTTATATTACATTATATTACATCTTATACAACAGATATTACATCTTAGTATAATAGGCATAATAGGTCCCATTTAAATTTGGTTAATTTTAAACAAAAAACTGTTACATAGTGTACCTTTAATTATATATTCTGTTGTATTCTATTGTACTCTATTCTAATTATTATGACACAGTAACAAGCCTTTTGTCAAAATGTTGTTTTATTTTGTGCTGATTAGTAAGAGGAACTGATTAAGTACAGACACTAGTATGTAGATAGTCAAAAAAAAAAAAAAACAGACAACAGTAGACAGAAAAATATCCAAATAAGAAAAACACTGTACACTACCAGTCAAACACATAGGGCCCTATTTTAACGATCTGAAACGCAAGTGTCAAAGCGCAAAGCGCAATTAACTTTGTGGGCGGATCCCAGCGCTGTTGCTATTTTCCCGGCGGGATAAATGCCTCTTGCGCCTGCCGCAAATCTAAAAGGGGTTAGTCTGAAGTAGCTTCATTATTCATAGGTGTGGTTTGGGCGTAACGTAAATAAACCAATAAGAGCGTCATATCACATTCCCTTTAAGAGCATGATGAACGAGATGCGCTTGTTCCGTGGCGCAATTCTATTTTAACGGCGCATTTACCAGGCGCGCTTCAGCATCGGTTCACAGCCGAGTAGAACAATGTTCTCGTCAGGGCCGTAAAAGAAAGAGAAGGGACACTGGGGATGGGACAAACCCACCCAAATTAGCTTCGGGTTAAACATGCATATAATAATTTGGGTAAATGTGTAAGCTTTATGCCTGTTTTTCCCATCATCATGGACACAACAATGATTTCCCTCATGTTTATATATTTTCCGTATAATAATGTATCATTTGCAAAAAGTAAAATGCATCTGTGTTGATGAGAGAATCATCTACAGTGTATGCGCGTTGTTCACACTCTGTATTATGGCCAAGCATGCACACTTAAAATAGCATCTGAATATACGCGCAACGCGCCACTGACTTTAGACCAGGTTTTTTCTGGTCATTGGCGCAATTGTTTTCTGGAACTGCAAAATAGCACCAGGGATTGTTTGCGCGACACACGCCTCCTTTTTGCGCCAACCCGCCCAGGAAGCGCAAGTTCATTGTTAGTTTACCGACGTGCGTCTGTGGAGGAAAAAAGCCCGCTTTGCACGAGTGCAAAATAGGAATGATAAATGCGTCATTGTATAAAGTCATTTGCGCCGGGTGCAAGATAGAGCCCATAGACTCATCCACACTTTACAGTTAATATTTACATTTAAGTATAACAGATACTCTGAAGTACCACAAATGGAAGTCTGGGAATGATGTAGTGACCAAAACATGTGAAACGCATTGCTTATATTCTAAACTCTACTCACTCTGAACATTCCTCGACCAACTTCCCACTGTATAAGTGAAGTGTAAACATGTTCTGGTGTTTTCTCTCATAGGATGGGTTCAGAGGAGTGGAGTCAGTGGCAGAGTGAGTTCAGAGGGCAGATCAGAGCCTTGCGACACTGGCTCAAGGCCATGGAGATGAGACTGCCTCCATCGGATCCTGCTGTGAGTTTCTCACACACACTGGGGTCAAGAACATCCAAGAACACCTCTGAAATTGCTTCTATTTTCAATTATTTATTAATTTAATAGAAAACATCAAACATTCAAGTGAACGAGTTGCATTCCTGATAATAAACCTGATGATCAAAATCTCCAGTGAGGTTTTAGTATATGATCACGGTTACTCGTTCACTTAATATCATTTCTGACTTTTTTTTCCTCATGATATTCTAATAATGTGTGTTTATGTCCACCATTTACCCTCATTTCATGAGCATTATTTCATTCTCTTCTGTTCCTCGTTATTCTACAGATTTTTATTTGAATATTGAATAATCTCAAGTTTCCTTTGTGCTACTATTGAAACCAGTTTGAATCGTTTCCACCCAGGGTTTTCACCCTTTTGTCTTGTGAAGTATAGCATCTCATTTCTCATGACGTCATACTGTATGGGGTTGGACAGTAAAGTTGAGTGAAGTGGAGAGACATTTATGCCATGCTACCTATATATGTTTTTTATATTTAAAACTACAAATCCTTACAACTAACACTAAACATATAAAAAATGTGTAAGAATGAGGATATATAAGAACCAATGATTTTTATTTGAACCTTTTTTCTTATCACATACGAAAGCTTGTTTCTGCCACCGAATAAAAAATTGTTCCCTCATTCTCTCTACTTTTTTGTCACAATTGCTAGTTTATATTTCACAGTCAGAATTGCGTGTTATAACCTCACAATTGCAAGATATAAATTCACAAAAAGACAGAATTGTGAGATAAAAAGTCCCAATTAACTTAAAAATATGTATATTATTCCAGAAACAAACTTCCATATACTGTATTCTGTAACATGACCACCTTCAACAAAAAAAAAAAAGCATGAACGTTGTTCTTGAGTATGTCGGAATATGGCAGGTCTCTTTGTTCAGTGGTAATTGAGCTGGGCAGTTTCCCTTTTTTGATGAAATTCTCTGTGATGAGAAAAAAGCTGATCAAAGGCGGTAATCTGATGCTTGTAACACACTGTCCCCATGGAGTCCGGTTAAGAATCCCTATCAAATATGCTCAAAGAATATGCTTGAGCTATAGTCATAAATCCCAGATCCCTGCGGGCGAGGAGAGAGAGACAGACAGAGAGAGAGAGAGAGAGAGAGAGAGAGAGAGAGAGAGAGTGAGGAGAGAGAGAGAGAGAGAGAGAGAGAGAGAGAGAGAGAGAGAGGTGCAGCTCCTCAGAGGAGGGCTCTTTTGTGTTAAGGCTGGTTGAGGAGAGTGGGGCGCAGGTTTGTGTTGGGGCCCCGTGCACACATGAGAGAGCACTCTGAAAGCACATTACACTCAGATGAGACAGTGACAACCGGAGAAAAACACAGGATCTTACAGTTGGAGTTCTCTTATCTTTCCACAATAGAAAAGTTGTAACACTCGTCTCTCTGTTCTATTTCACTGTCTCAACAGTAATTGAGCCGTCCACTGCCATTCCTGTGGTCTATTTTTATACTTAATGTCTACAGAGGAACTATTCTCTTGCCTCTTCAAACCTTGCTGCCATGATGCTGGTTGCCAGGGTGTTGCTATGCAGTTGCTAAGGTGTTCTGATTGGGTTTTAGCATGATGTTTATGCAGTTGCTTTGATCTTTATGGCTCAGGTTCCTCCTTAAATGTAAGTTATGGGATTATTGCAAGTGTGTTGATGGGATTTTTACCTACTTTGCAGGTGAAAATGGTGCATCATCTCTCCTTAATAAGACACATCATTTAAGGAATCCTCCATGTCTGGATTTACAAATGCTACCTAAGGAGTTACTTTACGTTTTATCTGTCAATTCAAGTATGAATAATAGTAATAATGACACTTGTCTTAACAATTGTGAGATCTAGAAATGTGAAGAATCGTTGGTTACACTTTATTTTGAAATTCCACTTTAGACATTCTCAAGTAACTCTCATTAGAGTATTACTAGACTGTTAAGTTCAGGATCAGGTAATTATATTGCAAAGTTACTATTTAGTAGGGTGTCTATGATGTAGACTATCAAAATAAAGTGTTACTGAATCTTTTTTCTTTGATTGTTACATTTCTATAAAACTATAATTACACGGCAATTTCACAATTATTAATCAAGGTAATGCAAGCAAATAAATAAAATAGAATTAAATTAAATAAATAAACATTAATAAAATAGTGATGCACCAAAATTTCAGCAACCAAATATATTTATTTTATTTATTTTATTTTGCACAGCAGTTACAGTCACAACTTACAGATTGAAACAACAAATATACAATTGAAACACTTAATTTATAAAGGGCCAAAATCATTAATTGGGACAGTTTGTTTAATTAGTGCTTCTCGAATGACAGCATTTGACTACATATTAAGGTAAACATGTCAGCTTTGTGGATGAGTGATCAAAAATGATGCAAGAATAGCAATATGCAAAATTCGTTTAGTTGAAAATTCGAGTGGCAGCTTGTTTGCTGAAGTTTATCACCTGAGTACGCAACAGGCCGAAGAGCATAGCGAGTTCAGGTACCCAGTCACTTAAATTAAATTACAAAAACTTTATTTTCAATTTTAGTTTTCAGCTAAATTGAGTTTCCCTGATAAAAAAAGATGCATCACTACAAAAAATTCCTTCCCATTTGGTTTGATTCTTGCCCAGGGCCTCATTCATTGCTTCCTGCTAACGCTAACGCCTGCTAAGTCTTTGTGTGTCTGTGTCTCTCTTTATCCTGAGCCTGTGGCTAACTCTGCATGTCAAATGAGCCTCACACACATAACCTGCAAACAGAGCCGTGATGGAGCAGGGTGAAGGGTTACGGCACAGCGTGGTCTCCTTTCTCAGCTGTACCCTTAATGACAGCGCTAACATCAGTTCCCCTCCTCCTCTGAGAAACACTGGCTCATCTAGAACTTCTGAAGGCAGAGCACTCTTTTACTTGC
The DNA here is from genome assembly GCA_030378365.1 of Hybognathus amarus. Taxonomy (NCBI): domain Eukaryota; kingdom Metazoa; phylum Chordata; class Actinopteri; order Cypriniformes; family Leuciscidae; genus Hybognathus; species Hybognathus amarus. The sequence continues at coordinate 27,015 of JAQIUQ010000265.1, read as the reverse complement.
TAAAGAATTTTTAAAACGCAGGTTGATTTACAATTTGACTATTTGAATGAGACGATTGTTGTAAACTGACTACATTAACTACTTTGGACAAGTTCAGAAATGATGTTAACATTCATTCACTTTTGAATGAAAATTTCTAACACTTTATAATAAGGTCCTATTAGTTAATGCTAGTAAATACATTAATTAACATTATCAAACAATGAACAATCTATTATTTTAACTTATTTAATTAACTAATGTATTTCTGTTGTGAAACTCTATGCCGCAGGCTAATCGCTCCTTTCACTCAATCTTCTTGGAATCATATCACTCTCAACAGGGCACAGCTGATTGGTTCTTGCTGTATCAGTAGCCAATGAGCTCGCTGCTCAACCTTCAAATACTTTTGGTCAGCTTTTGCTGTAGCAGTTTCAGCATTATCATCAGTGTGAAATATCTGTCTGTGAATAATCAATGACTGCTGTTTACATGCAGCCAATAAGCCGTTCAAAACTGGTATATTAGCAATAACCCAGACACGAACGGCCATGTAAACAGCGGCAAAAACCCGAAAAATGTTCATATCCTGGATTTTAAAAACCGGGATATTATACCTGGGTACCCATTTCTAACCCGAATTTTTGGTCATGTAAACGTGTATCGGCATATCCCCATAGTGATTTGTGTTCTGCGCATGTTTCTGTTCGCAAGGTATCTTGGTCTTTTTTGGTAGAGAAACTTCTCGGCGCATACAAAATATCTACGGGCAGTATACCGGAAGTAAACATGGCGAGCGCAGCACAGTATACTCTTGGAGCGAGCTCAGTAACGTTACCAGCATCTAAGTGCAAACAAAGGCGATCGCTGCCTCACTCGAACTCATGTTGCTGATTGTTAGTCGTCTTTGGATACAGGAGAAAGAATCGGAAATTACGTATATTGCGTCTCTAAGGTTGTCGGTACGTCTAGGCGCTAACCGGGCGTCGCCGTTTACATCGGGATATTGCAATTCCATGTATACAGGAGAAACTTTCTCTGCTCACGCATGTAAGCGGGTTATCCCTAATGTTTCAGAAACCGAAAAGTGACCTTAAGCCGACCAGTAACCCCGAAAATTGGCTGCATGTAAACGTAGTCAGTGTCTTAAAGGGATAGCTAATCTAAAAATTAAAATTCAGTCATCATTTACTGGCCCTCATTTGAAAATATCTTCTTTTGTGTTCCACAGAAGAGAGAAGTCAAACAGGTTTAGAAGGACATGAGGGTATATAAAAACAGAATTTTCTGAATTTACTTTTTTTCAGGTGAACAATTCCTGTAAGGAAATTGTGTACTTTTAATGCAAACTACAATTGTTTGGTGTTGACATTTGTAGTATGCTGTTATTTGAATAAATTTTACAATTTTGTCCTCTCATTCAGCAGGTTAAGATTGAGGGTACGTTTACACGACAACTTGGTCCAAAGAATTGGAAATGTTTTTCTTTTAGTAATTTTTTTTGCGTATAGACGACAATGTTGTCATGATGAGCTCAGTTCACTCTGTCCACAATCTAGACTCCTCCACCTTGGCTACCTCTCCCTATCTCGGCTCCGCCTAGACCATCAGCCTTATGGCTTCACCTTGCTCTCCTCGACCGTCCAACTCCACCTTGTTTAGACTTTGCCTAGCTTCTGCCACGGACTTGTGAGCCATCCGCTGAGCGTGATTCACCGCTATGGCTCCCTACGGCTCCACCTCAGCCTTTAGTCCCTCCGGCTCCACTTTAGCCCTCTGGTTCTACCTCAGGGGGTTGTCGCTCACGGTTCTGTCATGGCTTCCGAATCCTGCGGTCTCGTGCCTATCCATCGGCTCTCTGTCTGTGCTCTGGGCTCCTTCTCCATCGGCTCTATCTCCATCCATAGTCCCAATGGCCTCGACAAGGAGATCTACACAATGGCTCCTCCCTCCCTCGACGTCCTGGCTGGACTCTGGATTTCCACTGGACTCCTTCTGCTCCTGTCTCCACCCTGGACTTGTCCCCTGTCATGGTCCCTGGCTCCTTATCCTCTGCCAACTCTTGTTCCTCCTCCAGAGCCCCCGTCCTCCCTTCTTTGGATGGACTCTTTACGGTGTGAGGTCACACCTTCCCGGAGGGGGAGCTTCTATTAACCGTTGTGATTTGCTATTTTTCTTTGTGTTTTGGTTCTGTCTTCCTTATTTGCCTGTTTGACCAAGTTTGCCATTTGTTTGATTAGTCATTCCATTCACCTGTTGTCTTGCTAATTATCTCATTAATTCCTGTCTATTGTTATCCTGAGTTCCTGTCTAGTCCTTTGTCAATTGATGGTAAAATGGCTGTGATTCAGTTTCCCTGGGCATTCCTGTAAGTGAGTTGGAATTAAAGACTATTCCTGTGACTTCTTACACGCTTTTTTACTACAACCGTTTCATGACAGTATAGCCACTTTGTTTGTAGCTTGAGGCTTACTACCTTTTTCAAAAGGGTAGAATTTCTTTAGTCTTACTCACTTTTTAAATACATGTCAAACATTCTTTCTGTCACCTTCTTTTGTCACCCCTTGTTTTTAATCCCCTGTGATGGTTTAATTTTCAATATCCCAGCATGGAAGCTCTTCACATTGATCCGGCCATCATCAATCTGTTTTTGGAAGTGAACGTTCTGGTGGCACATCACTGTGTTTGTGGAATGACACTTTGATTTTGCTGCCCAAAAGAGATCTTTCTGTTTTTCTTCCATTGATCATCAGGCTCACCGACGGCCTCAAAAACAGGGTGTGATATGTCCGCTGAGGTGCTAATTATATACTGGAGGAGCCATTGTGTGTTATTTGATTTGAAAGCAGGAACGGTGGGGGAGGAGAACATGTCTGTTGGATTAATCCACTTTAAGGCTCTCTGGGTATTTACACACAGGGGACCTGTGATCAAATTTAGGCACATCTGCAACCCATTTGGCATTACGCTGATTCATCTGCTACTCTTCTGAACATACAAGCCTCATTCATTTCACATGTGCAGGAGTCTTCCATGCAGGCAATAGATCTGAAGTGATTTATTACTTATATCAGATATTGTATAGTCTTTACAGTCCATTGTGCACAATAGGCTAGTATATACATCATAGCATGTGCACTGCAGAATGCATTCGTTTGTAGATTGTAAGACTGATATTGCCATAGGAGTGAATAACTGAAATACATTCAACTCCCTGACCAACGTTATCATATGATTCACACACTGGGTTAACGATATGGTCAATGAGAGGACAATTCGATTTTCCCTTTGAGTGATCTGGGAGCCTGGATCAGGTGTCTCAGATTGGGTATATAATGGCAGCAGTGCCAAGTGTTGACACGACACTTATGTCATTCTCTCTTTGGTTCTTTCTCAGAATTACTACATTGAAATTATCTATTCACATAGATCAATAATACATTTATGGATGGATGTATCAACACAATCTCATGGCAATTTGTAACTATTTAAAGGTTTGGTGAAATGGTGGCTAATTCATATGAATTTGTATAATCACATTTGCATGTTTTCTTACGAATATGCATACACCCCAGTGATGGGTAGGATTAGGGGCAGGGTTGGGGTGTACCTTAATGCCTACTTTATTTCGTTCATTTGAATTTTCAGCATCATTACTGGAGTACTTCAGTGATGATCCTTCAGAAATCATTCTAATATGCTGATTTGCTGCACAAGAAATATTTCTCATTATTAGCAATGTTGAGATGTTGAAATTATTGTGCAAACCATGAATTTCCAGGATTGTTTGATGATGAATAGAACGTCCAAAAGAACAGCAATTATTTTTTTCAAATATTTTGTACATTATTATAATGACACATATTGTGATGTCACGCATGTCTAATGTTACGCATAGAATATTATGATTGTTTTGATGAAAAAGACTTCAGGACAGGATTGCACATTGCTACCCAACAATTTGCTACCCAAAGCTAATCTAGAATTAAAATTCTTGCCATGTGAATACATACACATCACACAAAGAATTTCAGAATGGTCTGTTTAAGGACCATAACTCAGGACAGACATTGATGCCCTGTCTCTGTTTAAGAGCCTGGTCAGGTTAAACATCTTGACCTCATGGGATCATGCCACTGAATTCCCTTTCCCAGGACAGTCAGGGTGACAGGCATTGTTGCTCCTCTTTTTTCCTCGTCTCCTCCTTTTGTCTGCTTTATTTTTCTGGCTGTCTCAATAGGGGATGGGCTGGGGTTAATAATTTAAGTGCTGTGGTTAGTGTAGTGGCCGTGTCATCCCCTCTTCTGCAGGTCCCCTCTGAATTAGAAGGACTCATTCATCATCATAAAATGGATGTGTGCACTCTGCCACTCCTCTGCGAGCTTTCATCTTTATTTCCCACTCTTCCTCATTCCACTTCCCTGTTCTGTGGACACTGTCTCCCGCTTCAGTCTGGTGGGAGTGGTTCTCCTGCTACTTGTGTGGGGTCCACTCTGATGACCCTCACCATACTATCGCCCCAGCTCTTTATGCTCAAGACCATCCTCTAAGACTCCACATTCTTACACTGTATTCTGGGATCATTTACACTGCCTGGAGTTAGGAAATAGAGCAAGACAATAACCCAGTTACACCTAGGTCTTGTTTTCACCTGGTATTGAGATGTGTTTTGGTCGATAGGATCTTAAGTGGAGGATGCTAATTACTGGTGTAAATGGGATCTAAAATATTTTGAGCTTATCCCATTTCGACCACCTTCAGAGGCGCAAAAACCTACTCACCTACTCTGCGCCTACTGACCTAAAACGTAGACATTATGGGAAAAGCGCTAGCCAGGGAATTAAACTTTGTCGCCTGAAGATCCAAGTTTGGTTTGAAGATGAAAATTTTTTTCCACCATTCCTGATTTCTAACACTTCTCACAGCGTTCACCGTGATCTTGCAGCTGTCAAAGCAGAAACGAAAACATGTTTTTCTGTTTTCTTTGGTCAGTGTTCATATGTAAATTGCGTGAGCTTATTTTTGTCCTTTAGATGGAAAGATCTGAAAAGCCCACACATTTACCCGGCCATAGACCCTCCCCTTGAAGAAATGTGGACAGAAGTGGTTGAAAGTGAACAAAAAAGATGGATTAAAACACCAGGTGTAAATGGGTATGTGTCTCAGTCATCTACCCATGTGATCCAATCGATTAAAACGCATTCTTAATACCAGGTGTAAACCAGCGCAGTCTCATCCCAAGATGTCATATAACTGACGTCTTGGGACGTCTTTGACCAGTACGTCAACATATGCCTTTTTCAGGGTACACCTTAAACGTCGGTAGATGACGTTCTCTAATCCTAACCCTACCCTACCCAAGACCTAAACCTACCCCTAAACCTACCCCGTCACCTAACTGACATTACAGGTAAAGCGTCAGCTGTATGACTGCCCCGGATCTTCAACTAACCGACGTTTAGGGGTACCCTGAAAAGCCGTATGTTGACGGAATGGTCAAAAGACGGTCCCAAGGCGTCAGTTATATGACGACTTGGGATGAGAGCTGTGTTATGTAAACGGGCCCTACAGGAGGAATTCTGCTCGGTCCTATAATACCTAGATATAATTGCTAGATTACCAATCCAAGTCCTTTCACTGTCTAGCATTACCTATAGTATTATCAATGGTGTAGAAACGCATTGTAAGTTTGTGTTTGTAGGTTTGTCTATAATTGGGTAAGCCAAATGTCCTCACTTATGTAGTGAAACTAGTGAGGACATTTTCTGTGTCCATGGCCTGGTAAATTTGGGGAAAAATATCCCTCAAAGATGGCAATATCCAAAATCCTTTTCTTGTGGGGACATTTTTTGTCCCCATGTGAAAAAACAACTTATAGAATCACCTAACTAACGTTTTTTGAAAATGTGAAAATGCAGACAGTTTTTTGTGATGGGTAGGTTTAGGGGTAAGGTTAGTGTTACAGGGATATAATATAAAGTTTGGACAGTATAAAAATCAATAGGTCTATGGAAAGTCCCCACTAAGCGTGCATGTGTGTGTGTTTCTAAAAAATTGCATGAAAGCTGGGCGTGTTATATTGTATTTAATAAAAAAGCTACTGGATTTAGCCTTTTGTATCTATTGCAATGACATCATGCATTTTGAAGTGTGGTTGAAGTCTCCAAATATGTTTTGAGGCACAGTATGTAAATTGACAGTGGTTTCACAAGGACTTCAATTTTCTCTCCCATATGTTAGTTTCCTGTTCTGTTGAGCAATTGAGTCTTTTTTGTGTGAGATGAAGGATAAGGCCAAGTTTCAGCGCAGAGTGTTGGGTAGTCTTTTTGTGTGGCAAGAGAATGAGAGAACTGTGTGTTTGTTATACACCTGAGTCCTTTCCCCTCCCCTGTCCTCATTGCACCTGCTATACACACCTGTCCTCACTCTCCCTCTCTTCCCTCATGGGAACCAATCAGAAGGATTATTTGAGATTTGACACCTAGACATAGTGGTGATAGGAGCTTCTATTCTCAAGCAGAAATGGAGCAGAAAGTGGAGATTCAGCATCACGTAACTCCCATGAAAGTTCTGACGAGTCCTCCACTCTATGGCTTTCTTCTGTCTCTCTGTTTGTTTGGCAATTTCAGGACTAAAAGTGACTTGAAAAGTAATCAGAGATGTCTTCAGTAATTTAGTCGTCTTTGTAGCTGTGGCGAGGGCTTTGAATAGTCATGGGGGTTTTGTGTGCGGGATGGTTGGCTCCTTTTGTAGCCCGCCTCGGTTTGCCCTGCACTTGCTGCGGAGAGGAGAGGGAAGAACGAGAGCGAGGGCTGGAGGCAGCTGTCACTTAACATGTGAATGTTCGGGAGCAGCCTGGGGGTCTTTAGAAAGCTTTTTTATCCACCTGCGTTTTCATTAGAAGCTGAGTTTGTGAGCCAAAAGAGGAGCTGGGGGAGGGGCTAGTGCAGGGAGGGAAAGAGGGAGGTGAAGGCACTGCTCCTCTTTCTAAATGTCTGGCACAAGAGTTCACACAACAGGCTGCCGACTTACGGACCTGCCTTAACTCTACCAAAATCACCAGATGGGGAACATGTAGTATTCTGGACCTGGAAACTCAGGAATTACAGCAACTTTTTTAACCGGCAAAGGTTCCATCATTTGCTTCACCAAGGAATTCCTCTATTGGAGTGTGCACAACAAAGGCAAGAGAGAGAGAGAGAATACCACTGATGGGAGGGGGCAGCCGGAGGGAAGAGGGACATTGTTTGCTTGTGGCTGTGGGCAACGGAAAAGCATGGGTCATCTTGCATAAAGTGTGTGTGTGTGTGTGTTTAAACCGGGATTTGTGAGTAAGTGAGGTCCTGTTTGAGCAAGTGAATGTGAAGGTTTCGCATGTTTATGCGTCGCTCCCGCTGGAAAGGAAGGCCTCTCAAAGGATGCTGAGAGAAGACAGGTTTTTTGTTCCCCTGTTTGAATAATGAGGAGGAACTTGTGGAATCGTTTCGGATTCGCGTTTGTCCTCTCTATGAACAGGGTCAGTATTGCACCACCAGACCAACCGCCACAACCGCCACCGCTTTCAGCTCATGGTGGGCTCATTCAAACTTTCTCACTGAAACCGCCAGCTGCTTTTGGATGCAGGGAGCAATGATGCTATGGGCTGAAGGGGATTTGGCACAAACATGGCATATGATAGAAACAGCTTGCAAGGTTTGGATATAATTAGTTCGTTTGCTGCTGTTTGTGACTGCTGCTTCTGTACTGTAAGTATTTCATTTTATTTATTTTATTAGTAGATTCATATGATATATTCTTTGGCAATTTCCAAAATCCCCTACTAAAGTCATAAATATATAATTTGTTATTCATCCCTTTGGTATTATAAACTTTGGCTGTTGGCTAAAGTATATAATCAATTGGTAGCATTTTATTTTTAAATTCCTGTTCTCCATGTACATACTATGTAATATTAATTACAATAACTTGGATAATAACAAGGTTACTAACCATAAACATACCCTGATCCTTCCTTAACCCATGTAGTTTATATAAATTATTATTTATATTAATTACTTTCTTAGGTGAGTGCACAAACTGTAAAATAAAATGCAACCAATCAATTGGACTAAAAACAGTTTATACATATTTTGCATTTATGCATTGAGCTTTGCATTAATGAATTATCATCAAGCACTATAATGACTACCGCACAAACTCACCTACACAAAGAGAGCACTAATTTATGATTATTAGGAAACACATAAGTACACTTTAGAGAGCACACACTCACTGCTTTGGATACGAGTTAATCCACCAGCAGAAGGACACAGTATACACCATGTCTGTCTGCCATATTGAGGTCAGATTAGGAAAAGGGCACCCACCCATTGGTTTAATAGGCAAAGTGGAGCATTTCTGCCCTTTTTATGTATTTAGCATATCATTGAGTTCGGATATGACAGAAGAATCTTTTCAGTTTGAGCTGAGACTTAATTAATCTTGCTTTATGGATTGTTGATGCACAAAGCTGTCCATCACAGGGTTCAATCTAGCTCACTGTGGAGGCACAGTCACAGACTCTGGCCTCATAAATCAATATCAAGAGGCTACTCGAGGTGGTCTGAAATCAGACTACATCAGAGTCAGGTTAAATGGAAGGTTGGTTCAGATAGGCCTTGATAAACATGCAAAGGAGAATCAATCAGGTACTCATTTATCACAAGCTTAGAAAATTACTTTCATTCACTGATAGACACACAGACACCATGCCATAATGCTTGTAAATGTTTATATTTAAATGTCTGCGAGTGTCACTGCTCTTACATCAATGACTATTTTCTACTTTCCCTCCATTCCTCCTTGTGTAAACCACCAAGGCTAGGCATGAGGATGGATGGAATGAGTTAATTTAATTAAAGTTACTTTGAAGAAGAGCTTTTGTCAATTGTGATATTGATCATACTGCATATAGATTTTATTGCTTTATGTGCTCATGAATGAAGAAATGGGTAACACTTTGGAATACTGTTCCATTATTAATTAATAACCACACAGGAACAAATGAGTGATGCAATATAAACATTCTCATAACTAAATAGGAAACTCTGATTAACAAATAAGTAATTAATTGTGCTCAGTTGAATGAGGTAGTTTTTTTGCATACCTTCCAAGAGACCTGAGAACTACTATACAGGTTCAGGAATTAAAATGGATAATGCATAATATACAATTATTTTAATGTGAAGATCATGATAACTTAGTAACACCTCAAGTATTACCAAATTTTATTTGGATCAGTATTCCAAAGTGAAAAACATGATAACTTTAGTAATAACTGAAGTCATTGTAAGCTTTTGAGGTTTTTGGAAGGTTTTGGATAGTAACGACTAAGTGTTACTAAATCCTTCTAAAGGAACTACTAATTATTGGATCTGTATTACTAAACTAAATGACTCACGTGTTTCCTAAAACCTTACAAAAACATTTAATGCTTGCAATGACTTCAGTCATTTATTAGGCAGTTATGCTTTCACTTTAGAATACTGTTCCAAATAATTCATAATTCCTTTAGAAGCATGTAACACTTGAGTCATTACTACTATGATCTTCACATTAGAATTAATGGTCACATTTTAGATAAGGGTCTAATTGTCACAAATAACTATTAACTATGACCTTGGCCTCAATAAACTTACTGCTTATTAATAGTTAATAAGGTAGTTGTTAAATTTAGGTATTGTGTGGGATTAAGGGTAGAATATCATGCAGAATAAATCATTAGTACGTGCTTTATAAATACTAAAAAACAGCCAATATCCTAGTAATATGCATGCTAATAAGCAACTGGTTAATAGTGAGAATTGGACCCTAAACTAAAGGGTTAACGAATTAATTATATATTGAGCATTATTCATGTTAATAATGAACCTGTATATAGTTGTTATTAATAGTCCTCTTGGATGTATGACAAAATAGTGGTTACTGATTGGCTAACAGTGAACATTCAACTGAGCGCTATCAATTACTAATTAGTTTATCAGAGTTTCTTGTTAGTTAATAGTAATATCTTGAACGTTTTCGCTCAATCAATGTTTACTCTCAATATTTGTATTGGTATTTAACAAGACAAAACATAACTGTCACTGAATGGAAAAATCTGTTAAATCCGTACCCATCCAAATTAACATTAACTTAGTTACTCACACCCTACGGTCAAGGTAAAGGAAAATAAAAGCTCAATCCATTTCATTCTGTCAATAGCATCAGACTCATCATTATAGTTTTTCCTGTCACGTGTTAGCAATGTCAATTCACACATTATACAAGTTAATCCACCCTGCTAGAGTGTGGGCTGATACTAAGTCTTCTGCTCCAGTGATCTAGAAACACTGAGTCTGTCTGGTGTCTGGAGCCAGTTCCCTCAGCACCCGTCATTAGCATGCAGTGAACCACAATGACCTGAACTGACCCAGATCACCTGTGCCAATTAACATACACTCTTATCTCCATTCAGCAGAGACTCTGTATTACCTACACAAACAAAACTGACCGGCATATTGTGCCTGGAATGTCCAGCTAAAAGGTCAAAATGTCATTCTCTATATTGTTTAAAGGGCAACTCCACCCATTTGCATTAAGCTTTCCATTGTTAGAAACCCAGTTATACTATTGAATGGTCATGCAACACTTTATCATTTTCCCCTGAGACGAGAGAAATCTGCTATTTACCTTTTTCACTTCCTCCAACAATGACGCAAAATCGTCATTTTACGTAATTGTTGGCGGAAGTGTAAGAGGGCGATTTCAGTAAAAAACTACAAGCCCGAGTCCCCACCCTTTCAAACCCGCCAATCGGGGGTTGGACCTATTGCGCTAACAGACCTATCACAGATCAGTGCCAATGCGTTTGATTTCACTGGCAGAAACGTTTTGAAAATGTGGACGAAACTACTGAATGCGCTGACGGATGCGGTTATGGAGGATTAGGATTAACATTACACATCTTTTTTGGACGCTAAGCTAGCAGGCTCTTGTTCTGTGGAGAAAGCTGAGTGAGTAGGGTTACCGTCCTCTTTTCCTGGACATGTCCGGCCGTCGATGTCCGGGATTCAGCTTTTAATTTCTGAAGTCGCCATTCATTGTTTACATGTAAGTTACAGCTTTTGTTTCAATCTAACTCAATTCCTTATGATTGGTGAATCTGACTGTTGTGTTTTACATGAACGCCAAACAAGTGATCGGTTGATGCGTTTTAACATTGCTAAGAAAATTCCTGCTCCTCCGTGAGAGATATCGAGACCGGTAACTTGCCGTCTTCAGTGCAGCTCACATCGGGATAATCACGCACCGGCCTGACGCGTTATGCAGACAGCCGGCACTGCATCCCGGTCGAACACAGTAGACCTGGCTCATGCTCGCGCGTTTGCATACAGCTCGCACCGTTCACGCTCGCCACAGTAAACATGATGAATGGCGACTGTCGAGACGCAAAAGCCGAATAACGCTGACATTTTGGGCGATCTCAGAAACACATTTTCGGACAGGCTCATCACGGAAAATCACTAAGTAGACTGTTGTTTACATACTGCGAGGTTCAGCGGTCCGGCGTGGCCTCCTAGGGCAGCGAAGCAAAATGAATTCTGGGAGTTGATGTTTTTCATTCACATAAGCCAAAAATACATTTTCTGTCTTTTCTCAGTCTAGAAAGCTCCAAATTAAAAAATAATTTCACATTTCTTCTACATAAATGACCCATTTTAAATACACATTCATCTTTCCAGAGGTGGAATTGCCCTTTAAATGAACAAAATTTTAATAATGAGCAAGTACATCATAAAAAACACATCCATAAATAAAGGAAAAGAGGGTCAAACTACTATCTGTAGAACCTAAACATTTGAACCTAAAACTGAAAAGAATTTGTGAGCAAAAAAGAAAGCGACATTGGCGTAAAAAATCAGTGAATCAACACAGTTTGCATACCATCACATTTGATGTGCATTGACTAGATAAAAAAAAACAATGTTTCAGGTTTGTAACAATTCCAATCTCTAAACCAGTTCCTGTTTTTGGTTTATTTGCCAATAAATAGCATTGTCAAGTTATAGTTTCCACCATTGCCTGATATTAATAGCAATCATTATGTCTAATTTCAGCAATGCCAAACTGTAACATTGTTTTAAACCAATTGATTTCAACAAATCAAAACAACAATGGCATATAAGTTACTAACCTGCTCATAAGACATATTTTCCACATATCCTTCTTTCATTAGTGCTTCACATGGGCACAGTGGTGCACTTCAAGCCATCAGATTCATCTGCACTAAATAACAGAGCCGAAAGCACAACTCAAGCAATGACCAAAACACCAAAAGAGGGCCAAAAGGCACATGGTACAGCTTTACAAAAGTATAAAACATAGAACGAGTTTTGAATCATTTAGTTTTTAATGTTTGTTTGCTTTTTTCCCTGAGAAAGAGACCATAGTAATCATATAGTCTCTTATAGTTTCAATATCTACTCAGTCAAATAGTGTTGATAGTGTCATACTGTATAGTGTCTCTGCAAAAATGTCTGTGCAGAGTAGACTGGTTGTGTCTACGTGTTCATCCCTGTCCTGCTACTCACGCTTGGGGTCTGTGTCTTCCAGTAAACCATGAACACGTGCACTAAAAAACACTGTTCATTCTTTTGTGGCAATGAAATGAAGCAGCATTTCCATGCCTGTCATATTTGATCAGGAGCTAAATAGTTTCCCAGGGCCATCCAGGGACAGTCTTGGCAGAGAACAGTGGCTGTGTCTGCCAGGAGGAGCCGTGGGGTATCCTGGAGGAGACTGCCCTCATAAACAGGCTTGTCACTTGCATTTGTATGGCTAGTACTAGCAATTCTGTGTTCATGTTGTAGTTCTCCAGCAGTAATCTGGCCCCTCTTAATCAGGACAGAGCCTCAGTCAAGTGTTACCCTTTCTGCCGTATAAATAATGATAGTGGTGTTTGTTGGTGAAAGTGGTAAAGGACTGTAAGGAATCTAATTGAGATTTTAGCTCAGTGGTCTTTGACAGACCTGGATGAATCTGCAGTAGGAAACTGGAAACTAATACAATTTCCTTTAAGGTGTAGACGTGTTTTTACTGTTTAAGAAGAGTATCTTTTCACTTTGACCTTCCTTGTGTTGTAGGTAGTTTAGGTGACAGGCTGTATGTATGACAAAGGGACCCGGTTAACCTTTGGGTTGAAGCATCATGGGTAACCTCATTAGCAGACCTAGCTGTTTAGGACAAAAGTCCAAACATGTTAAGTCAGATGAGAGCGTCTTGAAAGAGTGCTACCAGCAGACGGACAGAATGGCCGCTCCCAGACCCTCCTAGAGAAGAGAAAAGAAAAGAGGATGTGGAAGATGTTCTTCGACAAACTCCAACACCGGACAAGCAGAGGAGTTCCCCGGCCCCTACGGTCACCACTACCAGCACTCTGGACAATGCTTGGAGAAGCACCCATCCCCAGTTAAAACACCACGGAATGGGTCTCTGCCCAGAAGGTCTAACGTTCCCGAGTACAGAAGATCCCCCCTTAGTCAATATGGATCCATGGACAGAAGAGCCAGCCTGCAGAGAAGGGATTCTGGAAGTCCCTGGTCCTGGAAGCCTCTGAACACTCGAGAGGTTACAGAAGTCACAGAGGTGACAGAGACAATTGTGACAGAGATTGTGGAGGTGACAGAGTATCCTCCTGGGGGAAAGGAGGTGACCCTATTGTTACCAGAACTGTTAGAGTCCTTACTGGAGCTGCTGAGGAACTTGCAGAGGTTATTCAATTTAATAATAATGATTAAAAACTAAGGTTCTTCATCAAGTTTTTCTTTTTCTTTGTACCATCATTTATCATTTTCATTTTACTGATTTTGGAGTCAATGTATCAACTGTGTTCACCAGTTGTTAATTTTCCAATCAAAGTAATTGTTGTGATTCACAGCTGCAGAGTGATGGTCAGTTAAGCTCAGACCAGGAATCAAGTGAAAATCAATGGAAGGTACAGTTCAATGATCTTTTCTTAAATTGTACTTTCTTTATGGATTTTTGTTACATTTTTAGCATATTGTTTGGTCTTATGTTAAGGATGGCAGAGGTGCTTTGGCTCTGAACGACGAGTTCAGGGATCCGTTGACATTCCAGCAAAATCTGGAAACACTGATGACTTGGGTCTGTGATATTGAGGAGTTGACTGCCAATCAGAAACCACCATCCTCAGAGTTCAAGGTAGTGAAAGCCCAACTGCAAGAACAGAAGGTATGTTCAAAAATCTGTTACTGCTATATAAACAAACAAGCAAACAATACATACATAAATATATATACAAATGAATAGTAAAAATAGATTTACCTATTTTATAAGTCTTGTCATGATATAAGTTCATGCTTATAATGAGCCTCTACCTGCCTTTGTGAACGTTATAGGAAAAGGAGGGAAAAACTAGAGTCATTCAACTCGTAATTTAAAATAGTCATCTTTGTTAGCTTAGTGGGTGAGGTGAAACATACCCAAAAGTCCACAATGCTCCTCTGATACATAATACAAGCGTTTGGCTTAAGTGCCACAAAGAGAGAACAAGGTGCATTATAAAACTTAGATTTTCAGAAGTTGCAATACTTCTGTAAACACAATGTGTGTTTGCTTCCTCATACAAAGCATCCTCAAAGACAAAATAATGATTTTGAGACGGAAATTTCTACAACATTGTGTTAGGAAGTTAATTCTGAAAATTTCTTCAATAGTCCGTTTGCCTTCTAAAAAGATCAGACACAGTAATGCAAACCACTTAAAAAGTCCAAAATTGAATGTGTCCAAAACTGCCAAAGGGTGTACAATGTCCAGTGTTAAGGTAATTTGGGACCATCTGCTTGCAAACCCTTGACTTTGAAGGAAACATATTATGTGTCCAAAAAACATTTCTTGTCCTGCAGCTCTTACAGCGCCTCCTAGATGACAGAAGACCCAGTATAGAGACCATGATGCAGGAGGGTCCACACCTGGCAGAAGGGCTTCAGGGAAATGACAGTGAAACGACCAAAGTGCGGCTCTCACAGCTCAAACTCAAGTGGGAGGCTCTACTTGAAGGCGCAAACAGCAGGTCAGTCTGGTCCACACTGCAGCTTACTTTGGTCCAGAACTACCCAGTTAGATGGGTCTGTCTGATTGACATATAAAACAACCAACCAGAACATCTTTAACATGATGCTTTGGGTGAGTAAATCTGAAACCCTTATTATCCCTAGCAGCAGAGATAATACACAGGTATACTCATATATTGCTTGAGATTCTGATTACATTATTGAATTACATTATGAGTCATTGAATTACCATTATACACTCACATACTAATACTGTGTTTGGCCTCCTTTTCGCCTTCAGAACTTGCCTTAATTATACATGGCATTTATTCAATTAGGTGCTGAAAGCATTCTTAGAAATGTTGGCCCATATTGATAGGATAGCATCTTGCAGTTGATGGAGATTTGTGAGATACACATCCAGGGCACGAATCTCCTGTTCCACCACATCCCAAAGATGCTCTATTGGGTTGAGATCTGGTGACTGTGGGGGCCATTTTAGTACAGTGAACTCATTGTCATGTTCAAGAAACCAATTTGAAATGATTCAAGCTTTGTGACATGGTGCATTATCCTGCTGGAAGTAGCCATCAGAGGATGGGGACATGGTGGCCATAAAGGGATGGACATGGTCCAGAAACAATGCTCAGGTAGGCCGTGGCATCTAAACGATGCCCAATTGGCACTAAGGGGCCTAAAGTGTAGCAAGAAAACATCACCCACACTATTACACCACCACCACCAGCCTTCACAGTGGTAAAAGGGATGATGGATCCATGTTCTCATTCTGTTTATGCCAAATTCTGACTCTACCATATGAAAGTGTCACCAGAAATCGAGACTCATCAGACCAGGCAACATTTTTCCAGTCTTCAACTGTCTAATTGTGGTAGAGCTCTTGCAAATTGAAGCCTCTTTTTCCTATTTGTAGTGGAGATGAGTGGTACCCGTTGAGTCTTCTGCTGTTGTAGCCCATCCGCCTCAAGGTTGTGTGTGTTGTGGCTTTACAAATGCTTTGCTGCATACCTCGGTTGTAACGAGTGGTTATTTCAATCAAAGTTGCTCTTCTATCAGTTGGACCTCTTCTATCTCCTCAGACCTCTAGCATCAAGGCATTTTCTCTAGCAACAAGGCATTTTCGCCCACAGGACTGCCGCATACTGGATGTTTTTCCCTTTTCACACCATTCTTTGTAAACCCTAGAAATGGTTGTGGATGAAAATCCAGTAACTGAGCAGATTGTGAAATACTCAGACCGGCCCGTACTGGCAACAACAACCATGCCACGCTCAAAATTGCTTAAATCACCTTTCTTTCCCATTCTGACATTCAGTTTGGAGTTCAGGAGATTGTCTTTACCAGGACCACACCCCTAAATGCATTGAAGCAACTGCCATGTGATTGGTTGATTAGATGATTGCATTAATGAGAAATTAAACACGGTGTTCCTAATAATCCTTGAGGGGAGTGTATACTGTATATTCTCACTGCAAATTTACACTTACAAAATTATGTTTTATAAACAAAGTTCTAGAAGAACATGTTCAGATAACTCTGTCCCACGACAGTTTTCGAGCATCCCTCCACCACCCCTCATCACTTTCAATTGTTCCTATCCCAATCAGGGATATTGATGGGAGAACTCTGGGTTCAGGCCAAATTCCGAACTTGGACCCCTCCTCTCTGGACAGCACACCAAATATGCATACTATTTTACTCTGATTAGATGTAAGTGTGAACCACATATAGAAAGCAGTGAAGGAATTCACTTTTTTTGATAGATACAGGATTCTGGAGGTTAATTCTGCCAAGGGCACAGCTTTTCCAGGAGAGGGACAGACAGACTTCAGCAATGGCTCATATCTGTGGATCAGGACTTAGCTGAGCTCCGACTCTGCCGAGAGAGGGATGCTCCATCTGCAAGAAGCCACAGGACAGGCCAAGGTTAGCAAAACATTGCAAAGTTTCATTAATAAATGTTTGTATTGCACAATGTCAATGTGGAAATAAAATCAAATTTCTATATCACCATTTAGTCAGTCATGGAAGAAATCAAATCTAAGAGTGTTGACCTGGGGAAACTTCAACAATGTGCTCATGAGCTCATGGAAACAATTTCAGGTGGTGTTTCCTCCATTTCCACTTTTATAAAATATAACTAAACTTCGTACTATACCCACTAGAACATTTTTCCAACATGTTTTGGTCCTCCACATGCTATTCTAAAGAGGAGGAAACCCAGCTGGTGCAAGAGCGGTGGACAGTCTGCGTATCAGGTACTCAGTGATGAGTCTGGGTAGTGCTGATGTCCTGCAGAGGCTGGAGCAGGCTCTAGAGGCGTCTAGTCGATGTACCTCCAGTCAGGAAGACCTCCACCTGTGGCTGGGTCGTATTGAGAGAGAGCTGCTGGTTCCTGCTGCTCAGAGTCAGACTGGGGACGCAGTCTTGTGTTCTGCTGAGAGGCAGAAGGTAAGAGACATGGATAATTGCTTTGTCCTTTACTTGGCCATGACAAAATCTAATCACATACACAAGATATTGTTCTGGACCGCTGTGGCCAGTGCAGTGCAGCATTGTGTGTAGTGGTTTAAAGTGTTTTAGGAAGTGGCTTCCTGAGCAAGGCATCTAAATTCAGGATGCTAAACTTTGGATAAATTAACTTGTTTTCTTCAGTTGGAACAGGCTGTTGAAAAAGAGTTGGGTTGGTTTGAGAAACCTCACTGGCACTGGAGGAGCTCAGAGTCATTCATCTAGACCCAGACACCATTGCATCCCATCTCAATGAGCAGAAAGTGAGTTTAAGCACATTTACAAATATTTTTTCTGTCGGTATATGTATATATGTGTATATATATATATATATATATATATATGTATATGTATGTATACATATAAGAGTAATGCAAAAGCCTCTAAGTGCCATTTGAAATTTTCTTCTAAAATGATCATTTTTATCAAGCTTATATATTTAAGTTCAGTAATTTCACTTAAATGGCAATGAAGATTACCTATTAATTGTCATTTAAGTGAAATTACTGAACTTAAATATACAAGCTTGATAAAAATGAGTCATTTTAGAAGAAAATTTCAAATGGCATTTAGAGGCTTTTGCATCTGAACTCTTTCACAGCCTATATATATATATATACACACACACACTACCGGTCAAAAGTTTAAGATCGGTAAGATTTTTTATGTTTTTAAAAGAAGTCTCTTCTGCTCACCAAGGCTGCAATTTTTTGATAAAAAAATACACAAAAAACACAGTAATATTGTGAAATATTATGACAATTTAATTTGACTTTTTTATGTTAATATATATTAAAATGTAATTTATTCCTCTGAAAAAACGCTGAATTTTCAGCATCATTACTCCAGTCTTCAGTGTCACATGATCCTTCACAAATCACTCTAATATGATGATTTTATGCTCCAAAAACATGTATGATTATTATCCATGTTGAAAACAGTTTTTTACATTTTTATTTCAGGATTCTTTGATGAATAGAAAGTTCAAAAGAACAGCTTTTATCTAAAATGGAAAGCTTTTGTTACATTAAACACTACCCTTTAAAAAGTTTGGGGTCAGTAAGAATTTGTATTTTATTTTTGGGGGAAATAAATAAGAAATCAATACTTCTATTCATCAAGGATGAGTTACATTGATCAAAAGTTACAGTAAAGACATTTATAATGTTAGAAAAGATTCTAATTAAATAAATGTTGTTCTTTGAACTTTCTATTAATCAAAGAATCCTGAAATAAAAATGTAAAAAACTGTTTTCAACATGGATAATAATCATACATGTTTTTGGAGCATAAAATCATCATATTAGAGTGATTGGTGAAGGATCATGTGACACTGAAGACTGGAGTAATGATGCTGAAAATTCAGCTTTTTTTCAGAGGAATAAATTACATTTTAATATATTAACATAAAAAAGTAACTTTAAATTGTCATAATATTTCACAATATTACTTGTTTTGTGTATTTTTTATCAAAAAATTGCAGCCTTGGTGAGCAGAAGAGACTTTTAAAAACATAAAAAATCAATTACCAATCTTAAACTTTTGACCGATAGTATGTATATGTGTGTGTGTCTATATATATATATATATATATATATATATACACTGTTGTAAATGTTGTAAAGTTCTTCAACATAAATCATATGATGTATTTTGTTCTGCAGATACTTGCTGTAGAGATTCTGCAGCATAAGTTTAACATTGAGAAAATGGTGAAGATTTTGGAGCTCCTGCAGACATACACTGAGGAAGGGAGAGACACCGAGACTCCAGGTAAGATACTGTCCATTCACTGCTGAAATATTTCAACACAAGGTCCTACTCAAGGACCAACAAAATACTTCTCTGTGTTAACATCTATTTTCTCTTTTTTGTCTCCAAAGTCATCCCTAGGCACCTTACAGGAGCAGTGTCAGGTTACCACTGCTACTAATTCCCACGTTGTGCTTCAACTGGAGCATGCTCAGTCGCTCTTGTGTCAGTTCTCTGAAGGCTATGCTGAGGTATTACCATGGTTACAAGAAACCAAAGCCCTTATTGGCCAGTTTACCCTGAACACCATTAGCTACGAGGCTTTCCGAGAGCAACAGGACCTCTTGCAGGTACTAAACAACCTGCATCTTCAGAGCAAGGCATTAACAATAGATGCCCATGTTTGTGCTCACTATTGGACTATTTCAGAAAATGCATAATAGGGGATTATCACAGTGATACGCAGGACTTCCGGATTCAGTGATCTTTGTGCACTGCCACTTCCGTTGAATCACCAATCTCGCTGGCGAACTGATGACGGACTACACCAAGTTTATTTATACGGCATCCCTGATAAATTAGTCTGATTTACTAAAGTGCCGGCTGCAAACAAACGTGCTACCTTGTTTTATTTTAAAGTTTTAATCCAGTTCTTCCTTATACTCAATTCAGTCGGGAATCCATGAAAACTTACGTAGGGTTGGCGTTGTTGGTTAGATTTACAAAGTGGAACAGAGCAGTGACATATATAGCATTCGTCTCAGGCATTGTTGAACTGCGTCGGAAGTGGACAAGCACAAAGTTGACAAATCCCGCCCATGAAACCCGGAAGCGTGATAATCCCCTATTGTTTTGCAGTATGCAGTATTCTCTCAAGGTTTTAATAGCTCATTTGTATTTAATAATTCACACAGTTCATTTGAAAATGATTTAACTTTGTAATGTTATTCGACTTTATCAATTGACGCCAGCAATACAAAGACCAACATTTAGTCATGGTGCTCCCTTACTTCCAAACAGGGCATCAGAGAGTCCATAGCAGAGCATAAGCCACTGATAGCACGGCTGATCATGCTAGCCCAGCGTCTATCTGACCTGAATACAGCTCAGGGACAGGAGTTCTGTCAGAAAGCCAAAGACATTGAAGAACAGCATCTGTCCATCAGAGACAGGGTTCGAGAAGCTGCTGGAATTCTGGAGGAGTCTCTACCCCGCTATACACAGGTGACATACCTGTACATGTAGACTTTTATGTTAGCTACATTTATAGACACTTTTATCCAGAGTAACTTAGATTGCATTCTAGGTATACATTTTATTAGTGCTTGCTTACCTTGAGAATCAAACCCTGTGCCCAACTGTTTGAGCTAATCAAATATAACCTGTTTTCCAGAAGCCATATGTTTCATGTTGCTATAGAGGTATAGAAAGACATTACTGCCACATTTTAGCCATCTATAAATGATAGCTCACTCCTGTATGCCCTTGTCAGCTGAATGAGAGGATGACTCTGATTGGAGAGAGGCTCGAGCGTCTATGTAGTCATCTGCAGTCCTCGATTGCTCTTCAAGGCCTCACTCCACGAATTCAGGAGCAGCTACAGGACAACAAGCACACACTGTCTGAGCTCTCCAAATTGGATCTGGACCTCAGCAGTGTGAGGACACAGGCTCAGGAGCTCCTGACCAACACAGGGGCTGTTGGGGACAGTTCAATTTGCACAGGTACTTTGTCTCCTTGTACACACAGAAAATGATTCACATTATAAAGCATCTCATAAGCATATTGTTTCAAATGCACGGTCTTACTGTGATAACATTGGTAAATCTCCTTCCAATTCCAGCTATTCAAGAGCGGGTTTGCAGTTTAACAAGCCACTGGGAGGAGGCTCAAAGACAAGCTCAAGAGAAAGAAAAGTTGCTTCTCAATGTCCTTGATCTGGCTGTCAGGTTCTGGAATGATGTGAGTGACATGACAGCTGGACTGAACGATGCACAACAAGCTGTTCTGGACCTCAATTCCAGTCGATCAGATTCGGAAACCATCCGACAGAGCCTGGAGACCATGCAGGTAGGGTACAAAAATAACACTGTAGTCAATGTTTCCCTGCTTAAACAGCTTGGACTTTGCTTGTTTGGTGCTGGTCCTCCTGGTGAAACAGAAAAGCTGAAAAAGCTGGTTGACCTAGCAAGTTCATATTATGCTGGGTACTAGCTTCCAAAAAGAGTCTTTAAAGGGATAGTTCACTTTGAAATTAATTCTTGATATGTTTTAGCTTACCTCAATTGCATCCAAGATGTAGGTGTCTTTGTTTCCGCAGTATTTTCAATTTTGATATTTTTAGGTCAAACCGTTCTTGTCTGTCAGTCATAAAATGGACATTGATGGGGTCCACCCTGGGTTCACCTCAAAAGAGCATGCACAGAGAAGTCCAAATTAAACATGATTTAATGACTTGGAAATGTAAGTACACATTTATGGCCTAAGACACGAAACGAGCGGTTTGTGTGAGAAAACCAACAGTATTTATATCGTTTTTACCTCTTGAAATCACAGCCACGTTCAAGTGATCTGAGGGCGCTTCGATCTGCGCAAGCGCCGGAAAGCGCAGGAAGTGATCTCTTGCGCGTGTACATCACTCATTGTTTAGATTTCAGAAGTGTTATCCTTCACTGTGAAGATCTAAATATATTTAGATATACAGGAAATTGCAATGGAAGACGATTTCGATATATATCAACAGACAACGTTAATTTTTTTTCACAACCGCGCAAGAGATCACTTCCGTGCCCTCAGATCACTTGGATGTTGCTGTGGTAAGAAGAGGTAAAAATTATATAAATACTGTTCGTTTTCTCACACAAACCGCTCGTTTTGTGTCTTAGGCCATCAATGTGTACTTACATATACATTTATTTCATTAAATCATTTGTTTAATTTGGACTTCTCTGTGCATGCTCTTTGACGTGAGACCCCTTAGACCTCCATTAGTGTAGGACTGACAGACAAGAACGGTTTGACTGAAAAATGTCAAAATTGAAAATACTGTGGAAACAAAGACACCTACATCTTGGATGCCCTTGAGGTTAAGATGAAAACATACCGAAAATTAATTTCAAAGTGAACTATCCCTTTAAGGATATACCCTCATTGTCTCCTGAATTGTGTAGAACCTCTTTGTCTCATATCATCCATATTTCCTTATCCTGACTTCTCAGACTCTCAGGGAAGACATTGATTCTCTACAAGGTGACCTGGACACACTCAGGAATTCTGGGAATGGATCTCATGTCAGCCTGTGGTGACACAGACAAACCAGAGGTCACCAAATGCTTCGGATGAGGTTTGTATTTGAAACTGAAATGACACTAAACCCTATAGAAATCTTGTACGTCATACAGTTAATTATTCAAATTTCACTACCCAGCAGTCTTTCTCCGCAGCTTTACGGCACATGGAACAATCTCAGTAAGATTTGGACAGGGTGCAACAGTAAGTTAGAAGAATGTTTACGAATGGCTCTCCATTATCAAGACAGCATGCAGGTGAGTTAGCCACAAGAAACAAGTCTAAATGCTTTTCAAGATGTTCATAATGCATGCTGTACTTGCTGCTGACAACATTTAAACAATCACAAAGGATTGTCTATCCATCCCTATTTCTTTCTTGTCTAATCCATTGGTGGTAGGTCTCTGTCTACAGTTGTAGTATTTCAGTATTCATGCCTCCATGTGGTTATAGTAATGAGTCTCTGACAGACTGGCTAATTTCCTGCCAATTGGATGCCTTTCTGAGAGAGACTAGAGAATTTAGATTAAAGTTAGTTTTTCAGTACATTTTCTTGTTGGTTTTCTTGAATTTTCTTGTTGACAGTGAAAGAACCTGACACAATGTATTATAGGGTGGGTAAAGAAAACTTTACAAAATTGTTTTTAAAAACAGGTTTAAAAATAAGACCTTGTTTTTAAGGGACTCTTTGAGTGGCTGAAGTCTGTGGAGATAAAGTCCACGGAGGAGTTCTCAGTGGGATCTGACCTGGGATCAGTTAAAGAGCAGCTATGTGACCTAAAGGTGAGACCAAACAAACAGTTGTCAATTAATTGTCAATTTCATTAGAGCTTTTGTGATGATGTCATCACCTCTCTTGTCAGGAGTTTAAGCGGGAGCTCTATCAGAAGAAGATTGAGATAGAGAGTCTAAACCATCGCTTTGTGTGTCGTCTTTCCCCGGGTACTGAGAGGCCTGGGTCCATCTCTCCACTGTGCGACTTCCGTCAGCGGTGGGACAACTTGGAGTCAGTGACTGTTAGCAGACAGGTAAGATGTTAGCTAAGTGAATACAATTGTTGTTTCATCACACTGATACTTCAGCGGAACAATGTGTTTTGAGCAGCACCAGTTGGAGTGTGCACTGCTGGGCTTGGGTCAGTTCCAGAACACTCTTGATGAGTTGCACTCCTGGCTCTCTCACACGGCTGACCTCCTGCAGGCCTCTCAGCCAATCAGCATTGACCTGCAGACCTGTGAGATAGAGCTCAGCCAAACACAAGGTAAAAACACTAAGTGTCTGTGGCATGTTTTATTGTTGAAGACATTGAGTCTCCTCTTTTGCAGGGATTTATGCTAATTTCAGAATGAATTAAGAATGTACTGCTACTACTTTAAAAAAAAATACTGTGTGAAACAGTATCTTGTACAGCATAGAGTCAAAATTGTAGAATGAAAATTGTATTTGTATTCACTGCTTAGTCACGGAGCTTGAATTCAGTTTCACATTATTATGATCATTATTGATCATTATCGTCAACTAGCCAGCACTCACCAATATCAGTGGATGCACACATGAAATAAGCATGATCTGCAAATATGCAAATGTTTAATTTTATTGACACAAATTGCCATACACTATCTAAATAATTAAACTTTCAACCTCAAGTTGCTGATAATTCAAGTGTGTGTGCAATCAGAGTGAAAACTATGGAAGCTTGTTTCCACCATAGAATATAAAATATAAAAGGCGTAACACTTTATAATAACTACATGCTTAACAGCAGTTAAGCATGAGTAAACAGTTAATTCATCATTCATAAAGCATTAAGTAAGGTATAATTGACGACAGGCCGTTGAATTATTCGAAAAATAATGCACACCCGAGGTGGTAATGCGGTCACGACGCGAAGCGGAGTGGGATTCACAATTCTGACTTTATATCTCACAATTCTGACTTTATATCTCACAATTCTGACTTTATATCTCACAATTCTGACTTTATATCTCACAATTCTGACTTTATATCTCGCAATTCTGACTTTATATCTCACAATTCTGACTTTATATCTCACAATTCTGACTTTATATCTCGCAATTCTGACTTTATATCTCACAATTCTGACTTTATATCTCGCAATTCTGACTTTATATCTCACAATTCTGACTTTATATCTCACAATTCTGACTTTATATCTCAGCAATTCTGACTTTATATCTCGCAATTCTGACTTTATATCTCGCAATTCTGACTTTATATCTCACAATTCTGACTTTATATCTCGCAATTCTGACTTTATATCTCGCAATTCTGACTTTATACTCGCAATTCTGACTTTATATCTCGCAATTCTGACTTTATATCTTCGCAATTCTGACTTTATATCTCGCAATTCTTGACTTTATATCACACAATTCTGACTTTATATCTCGCAATTCTGACTTTATATCTCGCAATTCTGACTTTATATCTCGCAATTCTGACTTTATATCTCACAATTCTGACTTTATATATCGCAATTCTGACTTTATATCACGCAATTCTGACTTTATATCTTGCAATTCTGACTTTATATCTCGCAATTCTGACTTTATATCTCACAATTCTGACTTTATATCTGCACAATTCTGACTTTATATCTCGCAATTCTGACTTTATATCTCGCAATTCTGACTTTATATCTCACAATTCTGACTTTATATCTCACAATTCTGACTTTATATCACGCAATTCTGACTTTATATCTCACAATTCTGACTTTATATCTCGCAATTCTGACTTTATATCACGCAATTCTGACTTTATATCTCACAATTCTGACTTTATATCTCGCAATTCTGACTTTATATCATCACAATTCTGACTTTATATCACGCAATTCTGACTTTATATCTACGCAATTCTGACTTTATATCTCACAATTCTGACTTTATATCTCGCAATTCTGACTTTATATCTACACAATTCTGACTTTATATCTCGCAATTCTGACTTTATATCTCAGCAATTCTGACTTTATATCTTCGCAATTCTGACTTTATATCTCACAATTCTGACTTTATATCTCACAATTCTGACTTTATATCACGCAATTCTGACTTTATATCTCGCAATTCTGACTTTATATCTCACAATTCTGACTTTATATCTACACAATTCTGACTTTATATCTCACAATTATGACTTATATAAGTCAGAATTATGAATATAAAGTCAGAATTAGATATAAAGTCAGAAATTACAATATAAAGTCAGAATTATAATATAAAGTCAAATTACAAATATAAAGTCAGAATATATGAGATATAAAGTCAGAAATACAAATATAAAGTCAAAATATGAGATATAAAGTCAGAAATATAAATATAAAGTCAGAAATATATATAGAATATAAAGTCAGAAAATTGTAGATATAAAGTCAGAAATACAATATAAAGTCAAATTGCAGATATAAAGTCAGAATTAGTACAGATATAAAGTCAAAATAATGCAAATATAAAGTCAGAATTATGAATATAGAGTCGAATTACGTGTGATATAAAGTCAGAATTAGTAAAATCAGAATTACAAAATATGAATAGTGGAATAGAGTCAGAATTATAGATAAAGTCAAAAATATGTGGATATAAAGTCAAAAAGTACAAATATAAAGTCAGAATATAAATATAAAAGTCAGAATTATGCAAATATAAGTCAGAAATATGAGATATAAAGTCAAAATATGCAATATAAAGTCAAAATTACAAAATATAAAGTACAAAAATATGAAATATAAAGTCAGAATTGCGAATATAAAAGTCAGAATTATAAGATATAAAGTCAAATACAAGATATAAAAGTCGAAAATTGCCAAATAAAGTCAAAATACAAAATATAAAGTCAAAATACATATATAAAGTCAAAAATTGCAGAATATAAAGTCAGAAATATATAAATATAAGTCGAAATTCCAGAATAAAGTCAGAATTGCGAATATAGTCGGAATTCCAGATATAAAGTCAAAAATATGCGATATAAAGTCAGAATATAATATGAAGTCAAAATTATGTGATATAAAGTCAGAAATTGCAAGATATCAAAATTCGAATAAGATATAAAGTCAGAAATTGTGAGATATAAAGTCAGAAATACAAGATATAAAGTCAGAATTGCGAGATATAAAGTCAGAATCTGTGAGAGATATAAAGTGAGAATTGCGAGATCATGGAACTCAGAATTGTGAGATATAAAGTCAGAATTGTGAGATATGAAGTCAAAGTCCGAATATGCGATGTCAAAGATCATGATATTGTGAGATATAAAGTCAGAATTGTGAGATATGAAGTCTGTTAGAGTTGTGAGATATAAAGTCAGAATATGGGCCACTCCGCTTCGCGTCGTGACCGCATTACCACCT